>JALGBA010000833.1:0-265000 GCA_023970755.1 Azemiops feae
CATTTAATTAGATATTAAATTTCACTCTTCAAAGCGATTCCATACACACCCATGGAAATTTTCACCATATTTTTTTTATTTGAGGAAAAAGAAAATACACTTTCATATGTATGATGGTAGCAATTTGAAAAGGAGTGCTTGAGAAAAATGCATTGTGTCCAGTTTAATATATGTCTCCTTTCACTGGATCTTCTATTGTGGATTTCAGAGCATAAATGCAACTGCTTCTGTCTTATGCTGTTGTTGTGGCACCTAAGTTTTGTTTCATTGTTCATTGTTTCATTGCTACAATTCAAGTCAAGAGCTTCTTCTGAAATAATTTATGTAAGCTTCGATTGGGGCCCTTGCATCTTCTTCTAAGAGAGTGCTCAGCATGATGTGTCTCAGGCAAGTAATTTAGGAACACTATATGCTATTTCACTTCCAGTTTTCTTACATTGCCTGCAACTCTCCTCATTTATTAGTTCCATGCTTTTATTGCCAAGCCCCCATAGTGCATCTCTGACCCGCTTCTTAGCCATTAGCAAATGCACTCATAACAGAATCATTGATCACCTTCCCAGGCGTCTATGATGTGATTAATGAAATATGCAAAAGGAACAAAATTGTACCCAGAATTGATTTCTGGAGTTTCTTAATGATGTGTTGTTCAAATAGGAACGATTCATTTATTTGCTTGTCTCCCAAGTTTTTTTCCCCCCAACTATTTTTCAACAATCTGTAAGAACTTGCATTCAACAGCACTGGGTATTTGCCTTAGAGTCTCAAAGTACTTTGAGTATCATGAGGTTTCATTTATTTTGCAACCTGCTGATTATCTTTTTTTTTTTCCCCCTAGGTGAGGGGAAAAAATGAGGGGATTTTAAATGAAGTGTGTTCATTGTCTATGGGCTGCATCTGAGATTCGCTGGAGTGGGTTAATTTGTGCACTGAAGGAGATAAGTTATACCACTGTAAATAGTCCTTAGTTTTTAGTGCAGACAAATTAACACTCAGCCAGAATGTAAATCTGAAACAAACAAGATTTTCACAAAAAAGCATATCCACTCCATAGAATATGAGCTGGAGTGGCTCTGAATTAAATGGAGAAGGGATTAGCTGTGCCAGGCATCCTCCACAGGGCTAGCATAAAGTCAGAATAAGAAAACAGCGGCAAGAATCATATTCGCACAATATTGGAAAAATGAAGAAATACCACCAGAGGAAGAAATCATTAAAAAAAAACTAGATTGTGCGGAAATGGACAGACTTACTCTGAGGTTGAAAGAAAAAGAAGAAACAGAATACTATCAAACTGGGGACTTATTTTATCAATGGCTGGAGAAAAGAATAAGGGATTAGGAGTTAAATTTATATTAGTGAATGATAAACTCAGACAACACATTTGTTGAACAAGTACTACTGAATTGTATGAAAAAAACCAATAAAAACTTTTTAAAAAAAAATAAAATAAAATGAAGTCAGACTAAGAAAATATCGCAAGCAGAGAAAATGGCTGGTTTAAATCATCCAGTAAGAGCCCGACTGGTGTAGTGGTTAAAGCATCAGCCTAAAAGCCAGGAGGGTGTGAATTCTATTCCTGCCTTAGGCACAAAGCTGGGCAACTTTGGGCCAGTCACTGTCTCTCAGCCCCAGGAAGAAGACAATGGCAAACCACTTGTGAAATCTTTTCAAGAAAACTGCAGGGACTTGTCCAGATTGCCATTAGGGGTCAAAAAGTGGCACAAATATCATCTGGTAAGATGTAATAAGATGAAACTGTTGAAACTTTCATGGAAATTTACTAGTTTACTAGTTTAATGAAGAGGAGGACGAGGGGGGACATGATAGCAGTGTTCCAATATCTCAGGGGCTGCCCCAAAGAAGAGGGAGTCAAGCTATTCTCCAAAGCGCCTGAAGGCAGAACAAGAAGCAACGGATGGAAACTAATCAAGGAGAGAAGCAACCTAGAACTAAGGAGAAACTTCCTGACAGTTAGAACAATTAACCAGTGGAACAACCTGCCTCCTGAAGTGGTGAATGCTCCAACACTGGAAGTTTTTAAGAAGAGACTGGACAGCCATTTGTCTGAAATGGTATAGGGTTTCCTGCCTGAGCAGGGGGTTGGACTAGATGACCTCCAAGGTCACTTCCAATTTTATTATTATTATTATTATTATTATTATTATTATTATTATTATTATTATTATTATTATTATTATTATTATTATTATTATTATTATTATTATTATTATTATTATTATTATTATTATTATTATTATTATTATTTACTTTTTCCAAAGAGGCAGTAGAATAAAACAATTATAACAGGACTACTATTAAAATGAAGAGAATGGTGTGTTTTTTTACTGATTAATTTATCTATTAAACACACATGTATTTTCAGGGAAATAAAGATTTCAATAGTTTACAATTGAAACAGTTTCAAAATGATCTCATTTGTAAACATCTTTTCTAAGAAAATGGGTTTTAAATAGCATTAGTAAAATAAACAATCCCAAATTTAGAGAGCACCAGCCTACCATGGTATATTTTATGGGTACATTATAGGTATATATTCAATAAACAAAGCATGAGGTTGTCTTCATCTAGAACCTAAAGCAAATATATGGGAATGGAAAATCTTAAAATTGTAAAATATGACAAAGAGGGGCAAAAAACTCGCATTTTTACAGTGCTGGATCTAAGTCCTGTATCCCAGGTCTGTATCACCCTAGAGCCATCAGATTCAAATTCATAGGTTGAGTTGACATATCACACTAAACCATGCTTTATTTTAACCACACTTTGTTTCTATGTGTGTGTAAAAGCTTCACGTGGCACAAAGAGCCATGGAAAAATACATGCTCAGCATCACAAGACAAGATAGAAAGACCTGCTCATGGATTGGAGAACAAACAAAAGTATACAATGCCATCAAGAGAGTAAAAGAATTGAAATGGAAATGGGCTGGTCACATGGCAGGTGGACCAAGGCAGTCATAGATCCCACTTGATAAAAAGCGTCAATGAAAGAGACCTAAAACAAGATGGATTGATGACATCAGCAAGTATTGTGGGCCCAACTGACAAAAGAAAGCTCAGGACCAGTTGTTGGTTGGAAACATGCAGAAGAGGCCTCCATCCTCCAGTGGATAGACAAAGGCTAGAATGATGATGATGTGTGTATGTATATGCATATGCATATGCATACTGCTAAGAACCAAAACATGTTTTAGAAATGCAGTGACCAGGTTTGGAAAGCACACCTAGCCACAACCAAGCAACCCATCTTATGACTTAGGAAGATGCAGAAACCCACCCAGGGAAATGTGAGATGGAAGAAAAATATGGGGAAATGGGAAGAAGGTTTGTTCCAAATGTTGGATCCTAGCAAATTAAGATCACAACTTCTTCATCATCCAGGTTTTTTTTTAAAAGCACATGATTTTCTTCCCCAACTTTAACAAGTCTTCTCATTCATTCACAAGATAATCATAATCGTCATGTATAGCTTCACATGATGGCTTAGTGGGATAGAGGGCCAGTTTGGTCTCGTGGTTGAGACAGGCATAGGGCTTGGCTGCATTTCCTCCAGTAGAAGTTTCAGCTATCAACAGGAATGGCGCTCCAGTCCACAACAAACTATCCAAGGACAATGGAAGATAAACCAGAGCAGATTAGTATATCTCATCTTCTTTGTGAAATCCCCCTCACTCTAATTTTACCTTTCCCAACTCATCAATTTTGAAGGTATCACTTTCTCCACCTTTACTAATAGAAAAAGACAGGATTTACTTGAAGCCAACTTCCCAAGACAGCACCAGCTGCAAACCAATTTTCTTTTCAAGTGGAACTAACAAAAAAAGGGGTCATTGCTTTTCCAGAAGATATTGATAGTATTAGTTTCAAGACTTGCGGTTTTCCACTTAAATAGAATCCTTGTTTGAAGACCTGTATAGATTTTTTTTTTCTTTTTGTCAAGAAGAAGGGAAGTGGGGAAAAAAACACTCAGAGGACAGGAGGAGAAATAGATTTAAATTAAGAAAAAGTTGATTTAAGATAAAGGTTTGGGAAACAACTAGGCAGACTTAACTTATACTTTATTTAAGTAAACCATTGTTGGAAAGCCTCAAGTAATAAATATCTTCCTAGTTCCCACTTGGGAGGTTGGAAATGAAGTCAGAAAGATTGTTGCAATTACTTTGCCCCACTTCAGATTTGAGTGTGGATGTTTCACTATTTCTCCTAATGATATTTTCAATATGAGGACTAATATTTAGAGCATCCCAGATCTAAATTACTCCAGCTCAATTTCTCGAATTTGAGATTTCCTGTATTTGGAAAAAGCCTGCTTCAAAAGTTGAAGAAGAAGGAGATCTGAAGCCAGATTCCTTCCTCTAAGTGTTTAGCTTCAGCTCCCATATTGGAACAGAAAACGTTGGAAGAGAAGATGTTTTTGTCACATTACCCCATTGACCCACTCTTAACAAGTCAGGAAAGATAGCTTGCCATTTCCTCTTTTTTTTTTTTTCACTTTGGCAATGTTCATCTTGATCCTTCTTGTTATTCTGTCCTTTATGCCTGGAACTGCCCTCAATCCAACGGCTTACAAATCTCTTAAAAAACTGAAAAAGCATTCAACCATGTTGGACAGTCATTTCTTACACTGCCTTGAGCGCATCCTTCTCTGTTATTCAGCATAACAAGGGACTTTGATCAAATCTTATAATTTCCCCCATTTTGTTCCTGCAGAGTCCATTCTTTGGCTTTTGGGCAATTGCTGTTCATCCCAGGAAGCTTGCAGAAGAGCTATTTATGATCAGCTTTAAGCATCAGTACAGAAAGGTTCATTTCAGCTTTATTATGTGGTTGGCAGGGTCCATTTCTAAAAATCTATCAATTACTACCCATGGAAAGTAAATGGTCCTGGATGCATTTAACTGGCTATTGAACATTTCTTAATGTTCTGAAATAATAAGGCAGCTCCTTTTAAATTTGATTCTGAGATTGAGGAACTGGCTTCTTGAGAAATCTCCCAAGTAGGATCTTTCCAGTTCCTATCAAGATTGCTTTAACGTATCTTCTACCAAGTCTCCAACCGACAGGGGAGGTCTCTAAGGAATGATTCCCCCTCCATCCTGGGGTACGCTATAAGAAAAAAAATATTGATACTCTAGCTCTGAACAGAGAAGAACAACTTGTTTTTTCTAATGCAAATAGTGAAGTTAACAAGTACTAGAATTATGTTAGAGAACAATAAATGTGCTTTCGAACTGTGGTGCTGGAGAAGACTGGTGAGAATCTCTTGGACTGCAAGGAGATCAAATCAGTCAATCAATACTGACTCTCCTTTGGACGCACAGATTCTGAAGCTGAAGCTCAAACACTGTGACTACCAAATGAGAAGAGAGGACTCATTGGAAAAGACCCCGGTGTTGGGAAAGATGGAAGGCAGAAGGGGGTGAGAGGATGAGATGGTCAAACAGTATCATTGACACAACGAGTGTGAATTTGGGCAAACTCTGGGAGACAGTGGAGGACAGGGAAGCTTGGTGTGTCCGTGGGGTCGTGAAGAGTCGGACATGACTTAGCAACTAAATCACAGCAATGATAAATTATGGGACTAAGAGGTATGGATCTTTTCCACTGTAGCAGAAAGACTTGCTCAGGACCACTAGTTAATACAAAAGAGACTCTGCAGAACATTTGAAAAGCACAATACATATTTTAACTCCATCTCATATTGGGATATTTATTTGAATAACCATCTCTTTGTAGACGATTTTAATTTTTTGTACTCTTTCTTGATTCACATTCCTGGATTGAGTCTTCAGTTGCTTCTCCTCCCCTTCTTCAATGACTGGATAACATCCAAATGGACAATTTGTTCACAAATGAATCCTATCTGGACAAGGTGCTGGAAAGAGACATGAACCTGTCTAGCTGAAACTCCCCAAAACTGGAGAGAATTCCCCGAGAGCAGCATCATACAGAAATCTATTTAAGGTTCTCTCTCAACAGTCAAGCTCATCCTTGATCAAGAGAGCTTCCTATACACTGCTTCAGGCTTCCTTTCAATACTGATTCCATCTGTTCTTGTTCTTAAAATATTAAGGCCCAGCTGCTGACAAAGCATCAGAATACCAGAAAACTTATCCATGGCCGTTCAGCCTGAGAACTCATCTTGATTAAACCCTTCTGTCTGCAACTTTATGTTTATTCCACAACTAAGGAAGTTTTACCAGCTTCCTGCTGTGCTATCTGAAGAATATGAGGGTTATATAGCACTCAGCCAAGCAAGATTAGCTGCTCTGCATGATTCCTGTCTCTCCGCTTACTACTTCAACCCATCACCATGCTGCCCTGTAAAAGAGTTAGCATTATTTCCTCTAAATTTAACAGCATTGCTAAGTGAATTTCAGCTATGTGCTCTAACTCTTGGGAGGCACCTGTCTGTATTTTGTGAATTCATTCTGGATGAGTGTAAATGTAAGAAAAAGAGCTCTTGTCTGCCTCCTCCCCTCCCATTTCTACATAGACAACTGCCTTACATCAGAACATGCTGTTTGTTCAACTAACCTAGTATTGACTACTTAAATTGATAGAAACTGTCTGGATTTCCCAAAGCATCTGTTTTGATCTGAGGTGGCTTCTGAAATCTGGCCAAGGATGCATCTTGTTGTGGGTGGGTGGATTGAGATACCTCCTTCTCTAAATGGTATTAAGATCCCTTGTGCTATGTCAAGGTAATGATTTAAAAGCTAACCAGCTGATGTAATGTGAGATATATGCTGTAATGATGGGAATGACTCAGCAGGGTCTATGTCCCTTTAAGAGCCAGCTGGGTCTGTGTCCCTTTAAGAGTTTTGTATAAAAGGGACGGCTCCACAGATGTGTGCTCTCTCTCTTCTGTGTCCTGCTGTAACTGCTGTGTGTTGGAGACTGCTGTATTAACACATGAATTTATATTGTTCCTGGTGTATGATATTGTAGATAGTGTAAGATAAACCACCATTTAATATAGACTGCTGTTTACGGTGTTTACTCCTGGGTTATCTCAGCGCAATAAGACTGCATGCTCTGACATGCTGCTTCTTATTGATGTCTTACTAGAGTCATAGGCAATTCTCTTTCTCAAATGGTATCCTTGGAGGTTGGCTTTAAAAGTCATCTTGTCCAAATGGCTTTCCATCCTCAAGGAGTTCTATTTTGGACTAGGGAAGAGAAGAGGAACTGCCAGAATGGATGAACCATAACGAGGCCTAAATATTTTATCTTTCCCTTTCCTGGTTATTAAGCATGCAGCCCCCTAATTAAAAAAAAATAAAAATCCAAGTTCCAAAGTACAGGTAATCCTCGACTTACAACTGTTTGTTTTGTGAATGCTCAAAGTTACAGCGGCACTGAAAAAAAAGTCACTTATGACCATTTTATACACTTTCGACCGTTGCAGCATCCCTGTGATCAAAATTCAATTGGCGACTGACTCATATTTATGACAATTGCAGTGTCCTGGGATCATGTGATCCCCTTTTGTGACCTTCTGACAAGCAAAATCAAATCGGGAAGCGAGATTCACTTAACAACCATGTTATTCACTTAACAACTGCAGTGATTCACCTAACAACTCTGGCAAGAAAGGTCATAAAATGAAACAAAATTCATTAACAAATGTCTCAGTTAGCAACATAAATTTGGGGCTCCCTTGTGATCATACATTGAGGACTACCTGCATATCAAACTGTTTAAAATAGTGTTGCAAATATCTGTAAATTGGTGATACGACATGAGATATTGCTTTGCATCATAACTGCAGGTCGTGCTAGAATTTAACTCACTTTAGCTCAGCTCCTATTTTCCCCATATATTTTGTGGGGATCCTAAGAGTTTCCCCCACTGCCCTTTGCTCATTCAGATTCAGGGTTCTTCCATAAGATTTTTGATTTTATTTTTTTTTGTTCTCTGGCTTTCACACATCTTTCCATAAAGAGCCTGCCTTTTTCCTCTTTCCCCCCTGCTGACAAAATGGTTCCCCGTGGCTCTAAATGTGCCTTCTTTACAGCCGGGCGATGGAAAAAGTTGCAGAAAGGACTGAGAGCTTTATGGGAAGCCAAGAGGTTGCTGACGTTTTCCTAAGACGATGTGGAAATTTCCAGACTCAGAATCCTTTTTCAAGTTCTTTTCGCCAAAACATATACCGGATTCCTGCTGGAACGAAATAGCCTTGTGAATCTAATTGCTATTCTTGCATAATACTGAATAGATACCATGGCAGATTCTTTTCATGCTCTAAATAGTATTAGCTCCATTACTCGTTCTACTTGTGGCTGTACATTTTGCTTTCCCAGTTTTGCCTTTGGATTATTTAAAAATAGTGGATTTTCCATAAAACCTTATTTGGACTATTTGTTTCTTTGGAGAATATTTTGCTCTTTGTGGGATAATCCACTGAGGATGCCTTCAGAAGGAATGCTACTAAATAGAATATAATTTGCATAAGAAACACCTTATCCATTTTTTAAATGAGATGAAGTGAGGTTCACTCATGAGAAGGTGTTGTAGATTCACCATGACATAAAGTTATTCCTTCCTTGAATATCCTACAACCATATGACAGTGCATGATGTAGCAATGTAGTGATTTTGATGATTACTTTAAAGAGGTATATTAATATGCATTGTTTTCAAAAATTAGTTATAATAGATTTGTGATTAAGATAGGCACTAGTTGAATTACATAGAAACAGTCAGAAGAAAATACTGTAGTAGTTAATTGGAGGAAATATATATATTTCTATTTAAATGTTAATGATTGCTTTTGGAAGGCAAATGTTCAATGTACTTTTTTTAAAAAACAAAATGCTGCCAATATGCTGCAGGACAAAGACTAAGCATACAGGTTCAGGCAGTGCCCACTCCCATTGTTACCCAAAGGCAATTTAATGTATAGTACAATGGAATGCACAAATTATTAAATATCAAACTGGAGCATAATCAGAATACAGAATATAGAGTAACAGAATTGGAAAGGACCTTGGAGGTCTTCTAGTCCAATCCCCTGCTCAAGCAGGAGACCCTGTACCATTCAAATGACTGTCCAATGTCTTCTTAAAAATATACATAATTTCAATTAGACTATACTTAAAATGAAATTGGATTTAGTGGGGTTTTTCTTCTCCTTTTGACTGTGAGATACCTTAATACAGGTAAGGTATCCTCTTACCCAACCCATAGCATGCTTCTCAAAAGTCAGAAGTGTGTCCCCCAATTCTACCACAATATATAGATAGAAATCAAGATATAAATGGAATTCAAGAGTTAATGAACAAAGATGAGTCATCCAATTATGGAAATCTGTTTGAGGAAATATTCTCACACTTTTTCATAATGTGGCATATCTATCTAATTTTCACAGGTACACCACTTACTAAGCCTAGAGTTAGACTTGAGGAATGAAACCTTTAGGACCTCTGTGGATCTTAAGAGCATAATGCCAGTTAAGATTAGCTCCATTAGTGTAATATGATGGGCTACAGAGTAGGGAGAAAGGACAGACACTAGCAGTTAGTATGGGAGAATAATGTTTGAGTAATACACAAGATCAGCTAGGATCTTTCTGCCTTGCTCCTGCATTGAAGTAGTCATTATGAGGGCTGCAGAAAACAGAGCATTTGTGGCTCTAGTAATGAGCTACAAGATGAAAATTGGACTGCTGACTATGATCTTGTTGCTGAATTGGGAAATCATGGCTTTTGTAGCAGACATGCAGTGCTTTTTGCTGTTGTTGAATATGAAGGTGGCATTACTTTGAAATCGTAGTTACTCTTTCCTGCTAGCCTTCTCTCAACTGGCATTAGGCTATAATTTCTGTCTTCCTGTACCAGCAGGCTCAAGGATGATAGCCAGAAGGTAGTAGATTGTGAAACAGGAAATTATTCATGGTACTCCTTACTGACTTATTTATTACCTTTCAAACCAGCCCAGCGATCAGTTACAAAGGTTCTGTACAAATTAGTTAAAAAGAACAGAAAACAGAACAGAATTAAAGAATTTACAAAACTGGCAGTATAGAAGAGCTTAAAAAGAGCAGCAATGATGACAATAACAGACACAGCATGTAAATCATTGTACAGATTATTTTCTGTTCCATATATTCCCATCATTCTGAAGCCTCCCTGTCCATCCATGCTTCCCAATCTGGAAAAAGCAGAAAATATTCTCATATTACATATTTCCTGAATTTAACAGAGCATGGGAAGCCAGGGAGACTGCAGACAATTCAAGAAATGATTGTAGAGTAAAAATAAGACTTTCCCGGATTTTATGAAAAGAAAATGTTTGCATAGTTATGTTTATGATTTTACTTGTTAGAATTATAGTTCACCAAGTTGGCATATAGCGCACTCCTATTTTCCCCCAAATAGCAACAACAATTCCCATCTTGTATCTCCACAATAACAGCCCTGTGAATAGTAAACTACATTGGATTGAAAGTTCTAACCAACTTGGTGAATTTATAACTATAAGTGGACTTGAACCCAGTGCCAGGTCCTAGTCCTAGCCACTGCACAGGTTTGGCTCTCTTGTACCCAAACAAATCTACCATATTCCATCTAGAATTTCCTTGAATTTATCTCCTTTTTTGAAAGAAATTTTCACAGTACATTTTCTGAATGTAAACTTCTGGAAAATAATAGAGGATAATTTATCTGCTCAATGTTGTGTCTTAAGCTACAAAGCTTCTGCCCTTGGAGGGATTGTTTGGGACCTCCTCTCAGTGGGAGATTACAACTTTGATCATTCATAAATAATGATGAATATTTAAAGAACTTGGTGGTAGTGCTGGCATTAGTGCTTCTGAGTATATAGTTACCTAGAAGCAAAGATTTGTAGCTCTGATTCCCCTCCTAGATTACAGTCCAATTCAGCCTCTTCCTAATTACCCTGCATTAATAGGAAATCTGTTTTATCTGCTTCAATCAGCAGTTGCAAAGCGTTCCCATGTTTTATTTGTTTTGATGTCCTTGATGCACTTCCAACAATCTGACCTTTAGACTACATTTTCAATTCATTTTTACTGGAGATTGTCATATTATGGTCCTAACATAGCTAGCATAAAGAACTGTTGTTCCAAAAAGAGACTGAATGAGACTCTATATAACTGCTGGAACAGGGAACGTGGAAACATGGACTTGCTGACTATTTTTACAAAGATTGCTATTTATGAGTTCCCTTTGCTGGTCATTTGTGATTGATTGAGTGATTGAGTGATTTCTGAGCTTTGCAATTTCTGCCCTAGATCTCACATCATCAGTAAGTTATACATAGCCTTTGGATTGTCATTTTTAAGGACTATAGGCCATTGCTTTAAAAATGAAGTCTGAATCATATTGATCAAAATATCTGAATCATATCAGGTACTGTGATAAATACAGATTAGATTATGGCTGCAACCTGTCAATACTGCATGCCTTTTAAATGAATTAGCAACACAAGAATAGCTAAATTGACATCCTGAATGCACTTTCAAGTATGCATGGTATTTATAATCCATGCCAATTTTGCATGTGTTCATTGCTAAATCAATTCATTTCCAGTTCCACACACATCTTCATCTTTTTTTAAAAAAAATGTGCAGATAAAAATTACATAGGAACACATTTTATACAACCATGACCTTTTGCACATGCCTTTGCATGTATTTTGAGTAGAACAATATTAAGAACTAGCAACCTTCCAGTTTCTAGAAGCCTTTCACTGCTTCCCCTCAGAAGAAAGTAAAGGTGAAAAGAAGTTTGTTTCGGCAACTGATAATGCTTTTTATTTTTTTTCTCTTGGGTTGCAAAAGGGGGAAAAAAAACTATTTTAAGGTTAGCAGGAAAGCATGGAGGATGGCAGAACGCTGAAATCACGAGACCCCTCTAGTTTCTCAACTTGGCCTTTCTCCTGAAACTCAGAAGACCAAGGAGCCTAGGCATCAAGACACAATGACATTGATCTGTACAACACAAACAGATTAAAGTCACCAGGCAATTGCACACTTGGGTCACTACATCACAAACAATCAAGAAAGGATACACAAAGAGAATAGAGAAAACAGAATTTTGCTCACTGTTGTTTCTGTCTAGACAAGGGTCTTTTAAGAATAAGGATAAGCACTATGAAGAATGGTTGCAAGAACTGGGTATGGCTGGCCTAGCGAAAAGAAGGACTAGAGGTGACATGATAGCAGTATTCCAGTATTTGAGGGGCTGCCACAGAGAAGAGGGGCTCAACTTATTTTCCAAAGCACCAGAGGACAATGGATGAAAACTGATCAAGGAGACAAGCGACCTGGAATTAAGGAGAAACTTCCTAAAAGTGAGAACAATTAACCAGTGGAATGGCTTGCCTTCAGAAGTTGTGGGAGCTCCATCACTGGAGGTTTTTAGAGAAGAAACTAGACAGCCATGTGTCTGAAATGGTATAGAGACCCTGTTTAAGTGGAGGGTTGGACTAGAAGACCTCGAAGGTCCCTTCCAGCTGTATTCTGATTGATTGACTTCCATAGTTGTTATTTTAACAAGAGAAGCCAGAAGTAGAGGAATATATGTATATTTGTGTGTGTGTGTGTGTGTGTGTGTGTGTGTAAGTAAGTATATGCCCTTGTTTTGAAGCTTTTCTTTGAGAAATGGAAGTTATCAGCCTCAGAGAAAGTACTGTAAGTGTCAGAAGGATTCTTCTGTACTTACTCCCCTATATATTTCCATTTAATTTAAAGAAAAAAACATAGCAGTCTTAAAATATTTTTCAAGGGAGAAGAGAATGTTGGTAAACACTTCTCATGTGAGTCCCGATGCGCTTGCATTTAACTAATTATGAGGTAGCCAAGGGATATAAACATATTTTTTCTTGCCAGCAGCCAACATCCTCCCCAAATTAATTAATTAAATGAATTAAAATAAATGTTAATAAATTGCTCCTTAAAATATTTATATTAACACTAATTAAATGAAATAAATGCAGGAGGAGAAAACTCGTTTCACAATACATTTGTTTTTGGTTTGGTTTTATATATATATATATATATATATATATATATATATATATATATATATATATATATATATATATATATATATATATATATATATATATATATATTGATAACTACAAAAATACGAATCCCGGGCATATCTGTTCAATAACACAGTCCTCGATCTCCGGGAGAAATATAAACCAGCTGTTTATTGTTAAAAAGTTTAAAACAATAAAAACAACTATTTACAATATTAAAACAACTTAGCTTTCGCTGGTCCTCTGCCAGCGTCCTCAGAGTAAAGTTTTGGAGTGGAAATTACTTTTATAAACCTTGCTAGCCTAACTGCTTACTCATTGACCGTGTGATAGGGCCATCCGTCCTGGCTGACCGTAATTGCCTTAATTGTCCCGCCTCCTCTTTTTTGCACTCCAGTTCTCCAACCTTCCTCCCTCCCATCCTTGTCAATCCCCTCCTTCCTGGCGTTGCCGCCGTTGGCTTGCTTTCCAGCTGCTCCCCTGTACTCGTTCTGGGCCTTACACCCAGATCCGGTGTCTTAGATGCCTTCCCATTGCCGCTCCCCTCCTTTCCATCCCGTTTGTCTGCCCGTTGTTCCTGTCTTCCACTATCTATCCCTATTAGTGCTATTTCCTCCGATTTCCTTCCGCGCTTGGATGTGCGTGCGCACAGCCGTATCCCGTCCCTCTGCCTCGTCTGCCTACGATCAGCTGGGCTATCTGCCGGCTCACTCCTGAATTCACCTGCTCTCATCCTTGCAGATCCTATCCTTCCTAATGTTGCTGCCGTTGGTGCGTTAGCCAACTGCCTCACCTTCCCCCCCTCCTTCTTATCCCTTTGAACCATCCGCTGTACCTGCCTTCCATTATCTACCCCCCTGGGTCCTATTCCTTCCAATCTTTCTGCATGCCTGGGTGTGCGCATGCACAGCCGCATCCTATCCTTCTGCCTCATCTGCCTAAGCTCAGCTGAGCCACCTGCTGCCTCGCCCTCAGTTCCACCCTCTCCCTTCCTTACCGATCTTATCCTTCCTGGTGTCATCGCTCCTGATGCGCCTTCCACCCCCACCCCCACCCCCACACGCATTTTGGGTCGCGCGGCTAGGTCTGGCATCCTCACTACCCCCCCATTGGCCATTCCGGGCCGCACGTCCAGATATGCTTTTAATGTCTGATATGCCGGGGGCAATTCTACGTGTCGATTAATCGAGCCCGCATCTGAGAACCAGGCCTCCTTCAGTAGGCGCCCTCCTTTGGAGGCATCCTGGGCGATGGCTTTTGCCCCCATGAAGTCAAATGAGTGTCCATTATTCACCATATGCGTCCATATTTGGGAATACTGCTCCTGCCTTTTGACGGCCAATTTGTGTTCATGTACCCTGGTTTTTATCCGTTTGGCCATCTCTCCCGTGTAATTACAGGATAAGATAAGATCGGTAAGGAAGGGAGAGGGTGGAACTGAGGGCGAGGCAGCAGGTGGCTCAGCTGAGCTTAGGCAGATGAGGCAGAAGGATAGGATGCGGCTGTGCATGCGCACACCCAGGCATGCAGAAAGATTGGAAGGAATAGGACCCAGGGGGATAGATAATGGAAGGCAGGTACAGCGGATGGTTCAAAGGGATAAGAAGGAGGGGGGGAAGGTGAGGCAGTTGGCTAACGCACCAACGGCAGCAACAGTAGGAAGGATAGGATCTGCAAGGATGAGAGGAGGTGAATTCAGGAGTGAGCCGGCAGATAGCCCAGCTGATCGTAGGCAGACGAGGCAGAGGGACGGGATACAGCTGTGCGCACGCACATCCAAGCGCTTTTTGGTACTGCAATGCGTATCTATACGTGCAAATAACGTCCGAATGCATGCGATCTTGTGGGCTGCCGGGTGGTTGCTCGTGTAATGCAGCATCCTGTCGGTATGGGTCGCTTTCCTGTATACAGTTGTGTGGAGGGTGCCGTTGGCTTGGCGCGTGACTAATACGTCCAGAAAGGCCAAACTACCGTTGGCTTCCTCCTCCGCTGTAAATTGGAGAACTGGAGTGCAAAAAAGAGGAGGCGGGACAATTAAGGCAATTACGGTCAGCCAGGACGGATGGCCCTATCACACGGTCAATGAGTAAGCAGTTAGGCTAGCAAGGTTTATAAAAGTAATTTCCACCCCAAAACTTTACTCTGAGGACGCTGGTAGAGAACCAGCGAAAGCTAAGTTGTTTTAATATTGTAAATAGTTGTTTTTATTGTTTTAAACTTTTTAACAATAAACAGCTGGTTTATATTTCTCCCGGAGATCGAGGACTGTGTTATTGAACAGATATGCCCGGGATTCGTATTTTTGCAGTTATCAAAGACATTTACGGAAGAGCAGTATTGCTCCAAGCCAGGAGGTGGGAGAACCTTGCCAAACGGGAGGCCGTTAATTACCGAAAATTGGCCTTCCTACATGATTGCATCCGCAATGACTTGCCACCCAAATCCTTGCGTAGGAGGCCGGTGGTGAACTCCATAGAAGCACAGATGGCAGTCCGGCAATTCCAGCGCCGGACTATACGTGCCTTAATTAATGACCATCACAGGCGCATTAATACTGGGTTGCCCAGGATTCGGAGGTGCCAGGAGCTCTGCCGATCCACACTGGCACAACAGCATTATGAGACCCTCAACCGGCACATATATGAAACCACACAGAGGGCACGCCAGCAAAAGACTGAAACGCTCCAGAGAAAGATGGAGACCCTAAAAAGAGCACATAATTACAACCACAATTCCGGACTGGTCCATAATGTGTCATCAAGAGGCCTCACTGATGAGGAAACCAGGCTACTACAATGGGATACGGGCCTTAATCTGATGGATGCCCAACCCATTGATTTCATCGCAGCCGTGGAACCTACAATACAAAACATGGTTACTAACGACGCAGAAAAAAACTCTATAAGGCAGCGGGTCACGGGGCTACTCATGAACCACAAACAACACCACGTCTTACCAGCAGGGGAGAGGAAGGCCCTAGAGGAGCTACGGAAGGACAAATCCATTGTGATCCTACCGGCAGATAAGGGCAGGGCCACGGTTGTCATGGACAGGGCCACATATAACAGCAAGGCCCAGTCCCTACTAAACGACACCAGTGCGTATAGAGTGACCAAGATAGACCCTACAACGTCCATGAAGAATCAGCTCAATAAAATCATGGATAGGCTTAAAAGACGGGGGGGAATGAATGAAGAAGAGCTGAGGGCCATACGGCCTAGGGACTCGGCAATGGCGAGATTCTACGGCTTGCCAAAAATACACAAAGAGGGGATCCCTTTAAGACCCATTGTGGCGTTTAGGGGTACACCAATGTTTGGCCTGGCTAGATGGCTAAGTCAGCGGCTACAGCATCTAGTAGAGGATGGTACAACCACAGTAAAATCGTCGCAGGAGTTCCTACAGAGACTCAAAGCAGTGAGAATACAAGATGATGAGACCATGATTTCATTTGATGTGACGTCGTTGTTCACATCTATCCCACAAGAGCTGGCTGTTTCAACTATAAAAGATCTATTACAGCTAAAGGGATTGCAAAGTCATGGTTCCCTTAAGATGGAAGACGTCATCAAACTGCTGCAGTTGTGTCTGAGAACACATTTCACGTTCCAGGACACGATGTATGAACAAATCAAGGGCACGCCGATGGGGTCTCCCATCTCGGGTGTTATCGCTGAGGCGGTCCTACAGTGCCTGGAGGCTAAGGCAATGGCCGTTTACCACCCAGAATTTTGGGCCAGATATGTGGACGATACGTTCGCTATCGTTAAACGGACTGAAAAAGCTGCCTTTATGGAAAGATTGAATGCGGTGTTCCCGGACATACAATTCACAGCGGAGGAGGAAGCCAACGGTAGTTTGGCCTTTCTGGACGTATTAGTCACGCGCCAAGCCAACGGCACCCTCCACACAACTGTATACAGGAAAGCGACCCATACCGACAGGATGCTGCATTACACGAGCAACCACCCGGCAGCCCACAAGATCGCATGCATTCGGACGTTATTTGCACGTATAGATACGCATTGCAGTACCAAAAAGGCCAAGCAAGTGGAACGTGCCCATCTCCACCAGGTATGCAGGTGGAACGGCTACCCGGCCAGTTTTGTCCAAAGATATAGTAAGCGCCAGGAACCCCGTAGAGCACCAGAGGACCTAGGGACAATATCCTGGACAACGATACCTTACGTCCAGGGGGTGTCAGAGGCAACGGCTCGCATATTAGCGCCGCATAACATCAGGGTGGCCCACCGACCCGACCAAACACTCCGTATGAAAACGATGCGCCCTAAGGAACCACTGCCAGAGGAGGAAAAATCATCGGTGGTCTATAGGGTGCACTGCAAGGATTGCCAGTGTAATTACACGGGAGAGACGGCCAAACGGATAAAAACCAGGGTACATGAACACAAATTGGCCGTCAAAAGGCAGGAGCAGTATTCCCAAATATGGACGCATATGGTGAATAATGGACACTCATTTGACTTCATGGGGGCAAAAGCCATCGCCCAGGATGCCTCCAAAGGAGGGCGCCTACTGAAGGAGGCCTGGTTCTCAGATGCGGGCTCGATTAATCGACACGTAGAATTGCCCCCGGCATATCAGACATTAAAAGCATATCTGGACGTGCGGCCCGGAATGGCCAATGGGGGGGCAGTGAGGATGCCAGACCTAGCCGCGCGACCCAAAACGCGTGTGGGGGTGGGGGTGGAAGGCGCATCAGGTGCGATGACACCAGGAAGGATAAGATCGGTAAGGAAGGGAGAGGGTGGAACTGAGGGCGAGGCAGCAGGTGGCTCAGCTGAGCTTAGGCAGATGAGGCAGAAGGATAGGATGCGGCTGTGCATGCGCACACCCAGGCATGCAGAAAGATTGGAAGGAATAGGACCCAGGGGGATAGATAATGGAAGGCAGGTACAGCGGATGGTTCAAAGGGATAAGAAGGAGGGGGGGAAGGTGAGGCAGTTGGCTAACGCACCAACGGCAGCAACATTAGGAAGGATAGGATCTGCAAGGATGAGAGGAGGTGAATTCAGGAGTGAGCCGGCAGATAGCCCAGCTGATCGTAGGCAGACGAGGCAGAGGGACGGGATACAGCTGTGCGCACGCACATCCAAGCGCGGAAGGAAATCGGAGGAAATAGCACTAATAGGGATAGATAGTGGAAGACAGGGGCAGACAAACGGGATGGAAAGGAGGGGAGCGGCAATGGGAAGGCATCTAAGACACCGGATCTGGGTGTAAGGCCCAGAACGAGTACGGGGGAGCAGCTGGAAAGCAAGCCAACGGCGGCAACGCCAGGAAGGAGGGGATTGACAAGGATGGGAGGGAGGAAGGTTGGAGAACTGGAGTGCAAAAAAGAGGAGGCGGGACAATTAAGGCAATTACGGTCAGCCAGGACGGATGGCCCTATCACACGGTCAATGAGTAAGCAGTTAGGCTAGCAAGGTTTATAAAAGTAATTTCCACCCCAAAACTTTACTCTGAGGACGCTGGCAGAGGACCAGCGAAAGCTAAGTTGTTTTAATATTGTAAATAGTTGTTTTTATTGTTTTAAACTTTTTAACAATAAACAGCTGGTTTATATTTCTCCCGGAGATCGAGGACTGTGTTATTGAACATATATATATATATATATATATATATATTCAATAACACAGTCCTCGATCTCCGGGAGAAATATAAACCAGCTGTTTATTGTTAAAAAGTTTAAAACAATAAAAACAACTATTTACAATATTAAAACAACTTAGCTTTCGCTGGTCCCCTGTCAGCATCCTCAGAGTAAAGTTTTGGGGTGGAAATTACTTTTATAAACCTTGCTAGCCTAACTGCTTACTCATTGACCGTGTGATAGGGCCATCCGTCCTGGCTGACCGTAATTGCCTTAATTGTCCCGCCTCCTCTTTTTTGCACTCCAGTTCTCCAACCTTCCTCCCTCCCATCCTTGTCAATCCCCTCCTTCCTGGCGTTGCTGCCGTTGGCTTGCTTTCCAGCTGCTCCCCCGTACTCGTTCTGGGCCTTACACCCAGATCCAGTGTCTTAGATGCCTTCCCATTGCCGCTCCCCTCCTTTCCATCCCGTTTGTCTGCCCGTTGTTCCTGTATTCCACTATCTATCCCTATTAGTGCTATTTCCTCCGATTTCCTTCCGCGCTTGGATGTGCATGCGCACAGCTGTATCCCGTCCCTCTGCCTCGTCTGCCTACGATCAGCTGGGCTATCTGCCGGCTCACTCCTGAATTCACCTCCTCTCATCCTTGCAGATCCTATCCTTCCTAATGTTGCTGCCATTGGTGCGTTAGCCAACTATCTGTTATTGAACAGATATGTTCAACATATCTGTTATTGAACAGATATGCCCGGGATTCGTATTTTTGCAGTTATCAAAGATATATATATATATATATATATATATATTGTATAATGTGTAGCATGCCTGATGGATTTCCTATTTTATCATTTCTCAAGATAAAAGATATATATATATATATTTGATGAAAAGGGGAAGGGAAGGGAAGGGAAGGGGGAGGGGACGGGAGAGGAGACGAGAGGAGAGGATATAAACAGTCTACCATTATTCATTGGTCAATGCCCAGAGCAGCAGAACTGTCTATCTCCCCACTGTTGATGTCTGAGGACAGGTACATTGGGATACAAGCCTCTTCACTAGTGCAAGAAGCCACTGGTAGAGTATAATGAAAATGGGGCAAACTAAAATACACTGCAGCTTATGCTTTGCCTTATTAAATATAATGCGAGAGAGATGTTATCTTCCTTCTATGTTAATGTATAAGCTGGACACTACAGGGCAATTAGGATTACCCTTTTACGGAAGTCAAGAATATAACAATTTTTCTGAATAAATGTACTGTACTGTACTGAAATGACTTGTAACAAGGAAAGGAAAGGGGGCCCCTCAGGATTGAACCAGGTCCTCCTCTGAGGTCCTTCAGTTCTGAAGTCATCCCTGCTTGTGGATAAAAGTGACTGGTAAATTAGGCCTCCTTGCTGCCACCCCTGCCCCCACCTCACCCCAAATGCACACATTATAAGCCATTTTTTCCCTTCCCACCAGCCTTTTGCAGACCCAGGAGGGCATTGAAGGGGAAATCCTCACCTCCCCACCCCAACTTTGGGTATATACAAAATGGGAAATCGAAACTATTGGGAGTCTGTAGCTCAGACAAGCTGAGGTGCTACAAGGCAGCCGGTGAATTCCAGGACTGAAACAAAACCAGCTTTATTTTGGAAGGTGCCAAAGTAATCCTGACAACATACAAATTAAACACACACACACAAACACAACCCTAACACAATTCTAACTACAGCTAAACAACTCAGTTTCCAACCTTGCCTGAGGTAACCTCCTCCTTCTCTTCCAGGATCCCATCCAATTCTCCCCAAAGACCAAAAAAAAATCGTCTTGCCTAGGCCCTGACAGAACTCCTTTCTTTTCCCTTATTGGCTGTCAGGGGTCACATGACTCCCTCTGGTCACGCCTTCCCTCTAGCTGGCTTGTGATCAGAAGGACCTTCTGCTCCCCATTATATCTGTGACTAAATGTAAGATTAGAGTTTGTAATGTTTGTTTTCTGAAAATGAAGGGAAGGTTAGTGTAACTGTATTTCCTACTCTTCAGTCTATATTATTTATTGTTGTTAGTTGCGAAGTCGTGTCCGACCCATCGCGACCCCATGGACAACGTTCCTCCAGGCCTTCCTGTCCTCTACCATCTTCTGGAGTCCCTTTAAGCTCACGCCTACTGCTTCAGTGACTCCATCCAGCCACCTCATTCTCTGTCATCCCCTTCTTCTATTGCCCTCAAACTTTCCCAGCATTAGGCTCTTCTCTAGTGAGTCCTTCCTTCTCATTAGGTGGCCAAAGTATTTGAGTTTCAACATATTATTAGACAAGCTAATTGCCCTGGACATAGTACTGTAGAAAGGAAGCTTCAAGGTGATTATTCAAAATTATACAACTTCCAATTATCATGGATTAGCCAGGACAGCCACAATTTAGGGGACAGGAGGGGTCATCATTCCCAAATAACTTACTCCGTGGGATTCCAGTTCTTTCTACTTAGCAATAAGAAGACTGAGCAAGAGCCGCAACTCCTACTTATCACCACAGAAGGAGGTTGGTTGTGGACCTGATGCACATCTGCCATTCCTGAGAGACTTGTGAGAGGAATCACAAGTAAGAGAACTCCCCAGGATGCTGTACAACTTCCATAGAAGTCATTTGGTTACACAGTTCCTTGAGAGTGATGATTTTGGCAGTGATCAAGAACTGTGACAGAAATTGCTGGTCTAGTACAGCCTGCCCTTTGTGTAGTTGTTGAGCAGAACTTTTGGGAGGGAGTGACAAATTACAGAAAAATCAATGACATCATTTACTTACAGCGTTTTAATTTTAAATAACGGAGGAAGGAGACTTTCTGCTTATAGATACCTTCTGCTTGAAGGGAAAGGAAAAGCTTGCAGGCTTAGTACAAGGCTTGCTTACAATATTTTATTTCAAAGATTATCTTTTTTGAGTTGAAATTAAACTTTTCATTCACATCTAAAACATTATTTTATCTACCCAAACTGCTCAAGTGAATGAGTTAAGTTCAAGTTCTGTTTATGCAAAATAAAACTTTATTTAACGTGAGAAACTTGCTCTATTGGATTCTTCACTATCTCCCTACTGGGCCATCATCACCAATTTCTTTGTGAAAAGAGCCATGCAGTATTGATTATGGATACCTGTTAAAATGTTTGTTTAACAAACTTTTGGGGAAAAGAAGTGTCCAGTATATCTGAAAGTCTCCCATCTTTTCTCTCTTTCTTTCCAGGGTTAAACTACAAGCATATGCAAAACTGCCAGCCCCAGTAAGTAAATCAGATCATGATATCAGCTCCACAGGAAAGCTAAAATTTGGCTCTAATACCACAATCATACAAGTCTAATTGTGCTGTACCTCTTTCCCCTTCTTTTAATCCAGTGAAACAAGGGGACACTCCCCGATCTTCTTCCAAATGTTGTATCTTTGCTCTTGATTTAAAAACAAATGTTTCAACACTCTTTTGCCTAGAATAGATAGTGGTCCTTGCATATTTCTGTCAAGATAATATTTCTTACTCTCTACAAAAGCTCTCTAAGGAATGTCAGTCTGAGTGCTGGACTTAATGTCTATTGAAGAACAGTTTTTCCCCCCAACTGCTTTATAAGCAAGGGAACAAAAACAGTGGCATAGGTTTTTTCCCCCCAGAAATTTAAGGCCACAAAGGCCATTAATTTAGGCAAAACTGTTTTTGACTTGACATTTTAATTTTTTGACACAATAGTATAATGGAGTACAGAAAAATATGAATAGTGGGACTGAGAATGAACATAGAAAAATACTAGTGATGGCCTGAGTGGAGGAAAGATGTTAATAATGTAAGAAAGGGTACGTTTGAAAAATATAATACTGTATTCTTCGCAACTTTGGTCTGGAGAATTACCCCTTCATTCGAGAATAAAAGATCAAAGACCAATCCACATGGTATATGTCAGTAATTCACCTGGTAAATTACAACATAAGATTCCCGTGCAATAGTCTAGACTTAGTTGGAATTTCTTGTCTTGTCTACTGAGCTTCCATTATCAATGAGTCTAGAAGAACATCTGTTCAAATAAAAGGTATCCCTACCTCCTGCCTATTGTATTTTCCCTTGAGTTATTTCTTAAAATGTGTGTCTCCTTTTAACACAATAAGGGGACAAAATCAACTCAGACTACAAAACTAACAAAAGAAAGATCAATGTATGAAGGAAATAAGTGAAATTATGCTAAAGCCCAATATTTTCTATTAGAAATATATGCATGCATATATTTGGAAGATGGACTATAGGATGTTGACAATATCAGAAGTAGTCTGACATCTGACTGGAGGAAGTGAGTTGTTTTGAAGCAATTAAATTAGATTTTCAGACTTGGATTTTGTCCTGAAATTGCCTTGGTCTTTTGATGATTACCTTCATCAGATAAGAGAAAATAGTATACTATCTTCTCCACCTTCCTGGATTTCTTAGTTCATTTAGCATCATTGGTGTTGGTGTCTTGTATGAATGATGCTTTCCTTGTGAACTATGTTGTTTTACTTCTCTTCCTAGAATTAATGCAACATAGCATCACCATATTTGCACTGGTTCCATTGTTGTGCATCCATATCCCATAGAACCTCATTCTTTAAATGATGATTAACAGTAGGAGCTATCATTCAGGAAATTGGAACTGCTTGTCACCAGTACGCAGATGACACTCAGCTATAGTTTTTGGTTACATCTGAGAAAAACTTATGCAGGAGGTGGCAGATGTCTGGAAGCACTAATAATAATCCGAAGCTTAAGGTCTTCCTGATCAAAGCAAAGCTCAGATCTCAGAAGGAAGCAACAAATTTCAATTAAGGCAGATGATGTCATGGGGGCAGAGTAATAATTCTTTTTACTGGAAATAATATTTTTTCTTTCATAACCATGAAAGCTACAGAATCTCTCTGCATAGTCATTAAAGCTTCAGAGACCATTGTTCCTTTGTAGGTCATGATTTTAGTTATCGACTTTATACCCAGTCTCTGTCCTAACTGCTTTTATCATGCCATTTGCTACATAGGCCTTCACTCTTATCTTTTTGTTTCCTTCCAGTAATATCTGAATCTCATGAAATCCGGTTTCTTTCCACATTTACTGCATTGCATGTGTCCCTGTTCTCTTATATTGTTACTGCTGGGGTACTCTGACCCACCACCTGTGTTCCTAAATGGTTTGATCTCCTACTTTTATTTCAAGGCTTGCCACCTCACAAAACAGAAATATATATATATATATATATATTGTGATGGTTCCCCTGTAGTTGCTTCCCCTTCATCAAACGCATGATACTGCTGGAATCCTGAACAGAACTATACTATGTGAGATAGATAATAGAAAGATGTCAGGTTTTCTGCTGGAGATGGAAAGTGAAAACTGAGCTCGATTCATAATGATACCCACACTTCACAATATATGCTTATCATTATATATTTCTTTGGCTTAATACTTTAGCCTAGGCCAATGCTCTTACCTAATTAGGATCATTTCAGAATGCCTGAATTGACTTCCATTTATAATGTAAAAACCTATAACTGATGTTAAAAATTGAAATGAGGCATTCCTGATTTGCATTTGAAACTTTAAAAAAAATCAAAAGGAGAGCTGGGTGAGAGAAATGAAAGCTCAAATTAATCTGGTATTTGGAGCAACTGCTTTACAATAAGAGGGGCCTCAAACCACAGCATGCTGATCCACCGTAATTTATTTCAGATCTGGTAAAATAAACAAAAGATGGAATTGAATATTTAACTTCTATGGCTAAAACTCACCCACATACAGTATTTAATATTTATTTGTTATGTATATGTAGGGGTGTGGGTCTATACATATGTTGTATATAGTATGTATAGGTTTGTGTCATGTATGTGTTTCACTTTGAGAGCGGGCAACTAAATTTCATTTTTGATGTGTGCTGTTGTGCCCACAGTAAAAAAAAATAACAAAGGTTATCTTATCTATCTTATCTGATCTGATCTGATCTGATCTGATCTGATCTGATCTGATCTGATCTTATCTATACAAGTCTAATATTGTATATTTTCTTTAATACTCTTAACTCAAAATTCTTTTGGTTAAGTTATCCTAAGGGACAATTCCATAATTGCATGCATACAGATTCCATATCTTTATGCAATGAATGAAGAACCTTTCCATGTTTATTGCAATGGCTTGCCTAAATGGTTTCATTTTATCTTACTGTCTAAATGGCTTCATTTTATCTGATTGAGATCTACTTCAAAGCTTGCAAGACTTTGAGTTCTTGTCTGGATGAAGAAAGGGAGCAGGTGACATGAAGAAAGACGTGTGGAAAGTTAAGCTGTGGAAAGAAACAGACATTATTAATTCATTGGGCTGACCACCTGATTCTGTATTTATATGCATTGCTAACTTACTGGCAGATACCCACCAGGTAATGGAAGAAATGCTAATGTGATTTGACTTTGAATCAATACTAACATGGTCTTAGGTGCATTCTTAATACCTATTAGAGTACTAGTTTGAAGCCAATAGTGAATTATGTTTTCAATCCTTTCAACCTTTAATAAGCACACTTAGATCCTAACAGAAACTAGTATAAATAGTATAAGTAGAAAAAGAAAGATATTTACTAAAGTGAAAGCGTAGGACAGAGGGTATGACTGACTCTTATGAGTTTAATTTGGCTCTAAATAAGTAGTATTTCTTCCTTTTATTAAATTCCAGAGAAACAGTAGTATGCAAATAATATTGATCTAACCTTATTCTACCATGATGGTTAACTTTAGTAGAAGAAACTTATCAGCTTCTTGGAGTTGCAAAAAACAAAACAATGATAAAATGTTCCTCATAGGAATGCCTTAAGTATAGATATGAAGGTTGCATACTTAATGAAGGACAAGAAAGTGCATCACTTTCTTGTCTAATTTGTAACTATATGCATAATGATATATAAAGGTATAAAACAGCCAATATAGTCAGACATTGATGGGAAAGATTAAACAACTGAATACCTCTGACTATTAAGAGAGGCAGTATGAAAGAGAGATCCTCTCTTAGCTGAAAATTTCCTTTTTTTCATTTGCTTTATGATACTACTTTGAAAGGGTGAATTAAAGAGAAGTGCCATTCAAGCAATGTGTGATTAAACCAAAAGAAAGCATATCTGGATATGGGTGGTCATTTTTCATTGTAATTTTCAAAGATTAAGCTGAGATACACTTTTTAAAAACTCACTCAACCCAGTGAAAATGGCCTATTAATATATTCATTCATTGCCTTCAAGGTAAAGTCCGATACAGTTTCAAGTTTCTGAGCAAAAGCAGTTCTTTTTGTGAAGTCCTTCTGTAAAGGTGAAGGTTGGATAAATCTGCAATGGAAGGTTTGGTTCTTCATTGCATCCCTCGTGTTTTCCTTCTTGGTGTCTTTCATTGTCTTGGCAACATGGCTGTGACATATTAGTCATTTTCTTGCACCTTCTAGTATTTCCCTTGTGAAACTATTAATACAACAGCAGCTCTTGACAGTGAGACCACACGTGTTCCAGTACATTAATAGGAAGGGAATCCCTTCTTTTGTCATAGAAGCACTAGCCAAGCTAAAACTAAAGCTCATAAAATAAATTGCAGCATATATTCTGCGGAGAAGAGGATACAGTAATAGCCATGTATGTTTCCTGGGGAGCAAGCCATGTGCATTGAACTTTCTATTAGAGGCAAAAAATACTGCCTGGCAATGCAGTCTTTGCTATCTTAAAGGTCAAGAAAGTAAATCCCTTCCTCACCATCGTTCTTGGAGGCTGGCTGGGCATATACAATCAGTTGCTATTTTGCCGAATTCCATATCCATTACTTTCTCTTCAGACATTTCTGAAGATTCTTCATAGAATCCAAAAACCTGGAGACCAAAGTCCTGCTAATCAGTCTGCTGTGGAACAAGATGAAAACATCCATGTCTATTAACCCTGTATCTTTTTAATTCTACAATGTGTGCCTGCATACACTCCAGTGAGCCCTAAACTCAGTTTATCATTCACCTTGATGTTCCACTAGATTTTTTTTCCTATAATCAGTTTGCCATCTTTCACATATTTTTCAGCTTTTCTTAAGATGAACATTGTAAACTACCCAGAGCCACTAAGAGTGAGTGGGCCGCCAAATAAATCTTCTAAACAAACAAGCAAGCAAATGTATTTGCATTTCTCTAGTTACTTTTTTAGACCAATTTCTTCCATCACAGATTTGGTTGACAGAAAACTTTCTTTCCAAAACCTTTTCTCTTTAATCTCACAGGCAAATTTGAAGTGAGAATTGATCAATATCCATCATAATGTTATGAATTTCAGGGCACTTCCAGAAATAGAAAAAAAACACCATTCACTTTGGGTCTTTTAGAACCTAGATAAAACTGTATCTGAATTCATAAAGCATTCTTATCCCCTAAAAAGAAAATACTCCATGAGCATAGGAAAGAAACAGCTTACTTAAAAGAACATTGAATTATTTCTTTTTATTGTATTATTCAGAAATACACATTAGATCTGGAAATAAAAACAAGAACTTAAAAGAGATGACCCAAAGTAGAAAAATCTAAATAATTTGATGAATTTGAAGGTTTCTTTCAAACAGATATTACTCTAGATAAATAAATACATTTCTTCTTTTCCCTTTTTGAGAATAAGAAAATGCTTTGCTTCAAAAATAACATTTTAGGAGGCAAGGAAACTTATTTTATGGTACAAGCATGGTATCTTTTGCATCAAAGAAAAATATCTCTTTTTATTATTGTTTTTACATTCTGTTTCCATATCAAGAAACACTAATTAGGCACATGATATAAAATTTCTTAATTCAATTATATTTTACCCTGCCTTTTTGACCATAAATATCCCTCATATAATTTATAACTATATAAATTCTTAAAACAGTGAGGCAATTAATACATGAGCAATATTAATAATAACAAGAGTAGAGGTTCCATTTCTATTACAGATGGTTAAATGGTAAAACACTTAGGCTTCATTCAACATTAGGCTTAAGCAGAACCCAGTTAAGAACCCAGTAGAACAGGCATGTCAAACTGCCGGCCCACAGGCCGGATGCATCATGCCGAATCCGCGCCCACCCCATTGCCGGCAATGGGGAAAAAGTCGCGATACGTCACGCGACGTCACATGACATTGCAAGTTTGACATGCCTGCAGTAGAATATGTGAATGTATTACCCTAGTTTGAAGCAAGAATGGGCTTGTCTAGGCAAGTCCAGACTGTGGTGGAAGAATTATGAGTCAAAGTACCTTTTCCTGTTATGTAAATTGCCAAACCTAATCAAAGGATGGTATTAACATACCAACCAGTTAATCATTCAAAAGAACCAGACACAGGCATCAAAAATGCGCTCATTTTCATTCACAGCATTTCACACTACAGATGCTTTCTATGGAATTTTCTTAACTTCCTTTTTTTTGGGTCAAAAACAAAAATTCAAATTATCTGATTTTTATTCTTTGACATTTTCCTGACAGAGGCTTTTACAATGCAGATTTCTGATGTAAGCATTATTTTTAAATATAACTAATCTGTTTGTCGACAACTTTCAACAAGGTACCCTTTTTCAGGCATGTTTTATTCAGAGTTCCTTACCAAGAAAAGGCAAATTTAGTGTCAGCTCTACAATGAGCATGGCTGCAGCCATTTTGTCTTCTCATTCTAGGATGCCACATAGAACGGAGGGCAGGGGGTTGCCCAGGTGCTTCGTTAGTCAAAATAATCTGTCCTGTGGGAACCAAGGTCATCTGCTGCTCCCGAGGCTAGGGACTGGGCGTTGCATAAAAAGCCCACCAAATAAGTATATTGGGGAACATAGTTGCTTGCATAGTTTTGTGGGTGGGACACTTAACCTTGTAATTGAGCAATTGTCACTTGTGTATTCAGACTTGGTTTCACTTTTGACCATGCTGATACTTGGTAACTAATAAACATGTTCTTTGAGGAACTTTCAAGCCTCAGAATTCTGTTTTATTCATCTCTGTCTGTCGGAACCGTGACATTTAGCAGATTTTGTTCACTGCTAGTGTTTGCCAAGTCCAGTTAAGAATGGAAGTCTAAACTGGCATTCACTGAAATTCATGGCAGAAGTGTTTTATATCCTAGTCCCAGACCTTCGGTTCACTGAAACCACATGTCTCTAACCTCAGGTCCTATATTTGTTGAGAACTAGACATTAGATAACTGAATCCTGGTTGCAAAAAGACTAAGTGATTTAGCCTGCCCTATTGTATAATTCCCATTAAATGTATTGGGAATGACTTCTGAATCAACACAAATAAAATTGAATATTACTTTATAAATCAAACAATTTAACTATTAAGTGCCATTTCAGTTCACAGTCCAGAAGCTATCTTAGATATTCCTGTTCTGGATGAGGCCTTCCATTTTATTGACAAACAGTAATTCAGTCTCAGGAAGTGAAGACACATGATAGGCATAGGCTCATCCTACTCCAACCTTCTACAGTATAACAGAATTCACTCAACCTAAACCAATCTCTGTTCAGAAGCCTACAGGAGGGAAGGAGGAATCCAAAACTTATGTAGTCTACTTGGTATCTTCTAAAAGACTCCCAAAAAAAGAGTAGGCGGAGAGAACAGATGAATAAAAATACCATTGTTCAATTCTCTTTCTCTGTTTCATTGTTCAACTCTCTGTTCTCTCCCTCCCTCCCTCCCCCACCCCTTTCTCCAGTTAGGACTATGCATACCATTCAAAAGAAATGTTTTACAAGGTGTATTAGCCCCAACAAAGTACAACCAAAACATTGACATGCTTTGGAAAGCTAACCCAGCTTGCTTTGAAGGTGGCTGAACATGTGTTTTGTGTGCTCAGGCAGACAACCAGGGATGGCTTCTAAAGCAACTGTGCAGGGATGCAGCTGCTTCAACAAGAAAAGATGTGTCTCTCAATATTTTCAATACATAAATTTAATGTGTCTTTTAAATGCCTAGTGCTGCTCTAAACATTTTGGAAAAAGCATACCACACAATAAGATAGGCATTGGTTCAATGTTTCAGCCAAGAAACAAAACCAAGCCCTATTCAGCTTATAAGTATCATCCATGTAACCTGGAAGCTAAAATTAACCTTCAAAAAACCCCACCTGCTTCAAAATCAAACTAATAACCATTTAAGACTATGGGGTGTTCTTCACAGCCCCATACTGAACGTTCTTTCAATCCATTTAGTATCATAATTTGCATTGTCCCAAGGCTTTCAGGTGGTTCTGATCTTGCAACTTTACTAGAGGACAATGAAGAGTAGTGACAGTTAGATTCCCCCAGTTTTGTTTCTTCTTCCACACAACATCCTTAAGCAATGGGAATCATCATCAATCACTCTCCTTAAAGACTTTAGCAATTGGAGCAGGGACTTTTGGACAGAGAAAATAGTCACCTTTCACATTATCCAAATTGCAAGTCACCGATATGGAAGTGTCTGAATGGCATGTTACAAAGCAGAAGTCAGACACCTCTGTAGAAACCAGGTATCAGGTTTTTCCTGCAGCCCAAATCCAAATGAAGGGCTGTGCTCGGTGAGCTGAGGGGTTGTGAAATAGCAGTGGCAATAGCACTTAGACTTATATACCACTTCATAGTGCTTTACAGTCCTCTCTGGGTGGTTTACAGTGTCAGCATATTGCCCCCAACACTCTGGCTACTCATTTTACTAACCTCGAAAGGATGAAAGGCGGAGTGAACCTTGAACTGGTCAAGATCAAACTCCTGGCAGTGGGTAGAGTTAGCCTGAAATACTGCATTCTAACCACTGCATCACCACAGCTCAAGGAAATCCCCACAACAGTCTTAATTAGGAGCATGGTAAATGCCAAACTTTTATTGTGTCATCACTGAGATTGTGAATTAGACATCACAGAGTTTTTCTTCATCAAGGAGTGTTAGGAGAAGTTAAAAAAATACAACTTTTAAACTGGAATGGCTAAAGACAAATATAGTCTGCTTTCACAGCATGGTGGCAATGAGTCAAAATCTGCATCATGAGAATATATTCTCTAAAAACAGTTCGAGAGGTGTCTCTGCACTACAGTAAGTGGGTTGTGTGAAAATGTCCTATGAGACTACTAAATATGTTGAAGCGATCTTTCAGGTAATATTTTTGGTATGTTTTCAGAAAGAGGCTGAATAACTCTATGAAGAGTAAGAAAAATAGCTCTCTAGGGAAGTCACAATCAGAAGAGTAGCCAGAAGCTGTAAGAAAGGATTTGGGGAGAAAAAAGTTATATCTTTAATTTTGAGTTCATTTTTGTTTCCCTGTTACTTTAGTTTATCCCTCACCCTACAAATCTGAAAGAGTTTTCATGATATCCCACTTCAAGAGAAACTAATGCCCAAGAAAAATCAGCTAAATTATTATAAAATGATCATCATCATCATCATCATCACCATCACCATTCTAACCATTGTCTAACCACTACAGGATGAAGGCCTCTTCCGCATATTTCCAACCAATACGGTCCTGAGCTTTCTTTTGCCAATTGGGCCCACCATACTTGCTGATGTTGTCGCTCCATCTTGTTTTAGGTCTCTTTCATGGATGCTTTTTATCAAGTGGGATCCATTCTATGACTGCCTTGGTCCACCTGCCATCAGTTCTTGCTATGTGACCATTCTTTTATTCTCTTGATCAGGGGTCTTCAAACTTGGCCCTTTTATGACTTGTGGACTTCAACTCCCAGAATTCCTCAGCCAGCGTGCCAGATACATGCTCGGCATCACGAGACAAGATAGAAAGACCCGCACATGGATTAGAGAACAAACACAAGTATACTATATCATCAAGAGCAGGGGTCTTCAAACTTGGCCCTTTTATGACTTGTGGACTTCAACTCCCAGAATTCCTCAGCCAGCGTGCCTGTATACTTGTGTTTGTTCTCTAATCCATGTGCGGGTCTTTCTATCTTGTCTTGTGATGCCGAGCATGTATCTTTCCATGGCTCTTTGCGCCACTCATAGCTTTTGTATCGATTGTGAGATTAGTGTCCAGGTTTCACCAGCATATGTTAAAGCAGGTAACACACACTGATCGAAAATGTTTCTCTTCAGGTATTAGGGGAGGTGGTTCTTGAAAATAAATAAACATTTTATAAATTATAAAATACAAGGGCTCAATTCAGCTAAATACTTGACTCCATAAGATGGATTCAATGAATTTATTTGATGACATTTATTTTAGCTAACTTCAGGAATATTTTAACTTTTCTTTTGTCTCTTCTCGGTTGTTTGCTTCAGAAAACAATTGGGTTTTTTCTGAGGTTTTTTCTTTCTTTCTTTTTATGTAGGCAATCTAACTGCTGTCATTTCTCTCTTCAACATCTTTGCTATACTTTCCACTCTACCATCTTCAGTGGGGAGAATAGAAAAGCCCCACAGCCCCCCCCCCCATACACACACACAAACACATATAAGTTTGAGTCAAACTTTAAATCCAATAATGGTTGAGTAGTTTTGAAATCAGGCGCAATGTGTTTGCCCATCCATAGCTCAAACTAAAGCTTAAGCCTTTTCTTACATTTTTTGAAGAAAGTATTTTAAGACATATCCGTCACTTTAGACAGGTTTATGCACACGATGATGTGGTGGGCTGCTGTTAAAATTATTCAGCGTTATACACCACTGCACTCAAATTTCAACTATTTTTCCTTGGATCATTATGTAAACCATGAAATATTGGCAACATTTTCAGAATGCCCAATATATTAGGAACTTGGTGTTGTACCTTTTGCACAACAGGGATGTTCTGAAGCTTAAAAAAGAATTTTCTCTATAGTGAGACTGGAAACCTTCACTTATTTACCTGGGAATAAGTCTGATTAAACTTTCTGGCACTTTATGCTAAGTAGATGAGCATCAGAAAATAAGATGTTGCATTTTAGATTTAGAAAAATATTGTGGAACAAGGTCAATAAAAGCAGTGTGTTTTGGGTGAAATAACATTCAATTGCTTGGTAAGCCAAAATACAAAATCCTGGCTAGACTCCACGATTTTGGCCTGGAAAACCAAGGAAATGGAATCTTGGTCTATGGTTTGCTTAAATACTATCTTGGGGCACATTTATTAAGCCATCAATCATAGTTCTGAATTTCCTAACCTCATGAGATAGTCTTAACAACTGGATTTGGGCAGATCCTTTGAAAGAGGTGCTTCCGAATGATAGGGGCACATGTAACAGAATAACAGAATGACAGAGTTGGAAGGAAACTTGGAGGTCTTCTAGTCCAACCCCTTGCACAAGCAGGAGACCCTACACCATTCCTGATATGTGACTGTCCAGTCTCTTCTTAAAAGCCTCCAGTGATGGAGCACCCATCAGAAACATCTTTTTCCGAATCGTTAAAGCAGCTGCTCAAATTGCTGAAGGAGTTAGCACAACTTGCTTTGAAAGTTTCTCTCCGCTGTTTCCCCATGTGGGTGTAGGCCCGGTGAGTTTATTTTCTGAGATGTGTTTGTGCACAGCCACTTTGCAATGGATTCTGAAGCATCTCTTTCAAAGCCCTATTGAATTGACTGTATTAAATTGGAAAAGGGTGATTTTGATCACTGAATTACTCAGGGTTCTTTTTTTTAAAAAGAAACGTATTATCGCCCTCTTTGGCAATCCCACTTTCCTCCAATGCATTCACATCTGCTTTCTTTGAAGTTTATCAATGAAGCTGTATATAATGAAGGGAACAGACTGCAAACAGAGGCTCTGATTTACTCAGTGCATTTCCTTTAATGGAATGCTTTCTAGTGTCCCATTAAATGAAATACAACTTACATTATCCAGTAATAATAAATACAATATCCAGCAGGCATTTAGGGTTTCTAATTAAAGGTCTGACTGTTCTCATGCAATCTTGAGTTGGAAAGCAGCAGTAAGCTTCAGCCACCAATTCCTCTCTTGGGGGCATTGGCTGCCATTTGTTCCTACATATGCTTTTCAGTGCAGTACTTGGAATTCTCTTCCCTTTCTCTCCTTGGCTTCTTTCCTTTCCAAATTATCTAAACAATAACAGTTCTCTGAATTTTCTGGCAGTTCCAAAGAGCCCAAAAGGAATTTGCTCCAGACATCCTGCATTGGTCAAAGGGTTAAACCTTCTCATATAAAGGGTCTAATCTATTGATCTATCTTTTGCATCAGGTAAGGTGACATTCTGAAACACAGGAAATAATAATCCCATCCCTAATTCCTCTGGGGGGGGGGGGGGTAATGGATTCCTGGCAATATTTTTGTTTCAAAAGGCACATCTTAAAATTTGCTGCCATAGGCTTTCACAGAACAAGAAGCCTTAATTACTTTTGAATCACTTCTCAGATCTTCACAAAGCCAATGAAAATTGCTTTCTGCAACAAGACTGAATAAAAAGATTGACCAAATTAAATGCTGCAGCTGTCCTAATATGGTAATAACAATGAGTGCCTTAGTTTTTAGCACTTCTTAAAAACAAAACGAATCTGTGGACTCTTTAATCTGATTAAGGTGAAAGCTGGCAGCACCGTTTATGTTAGCAAGTACATCACAGAACCCCACATTTCAAATTATTCAACTAACTTTTTATAAGTTACAGAAGTTAAAGAGCTGTAATCATTACTTTTTAATTACTTGTTTGCAAGTCAGTTAAAGGGCCACATCTCAGCATCTTTATTTCCCTCACTCATATTATATATAGTGCCTCTATGTACAATCATACTAAAGTGTTTATTTGAAACTGAAATGTTTAAGAGCCATGGCAGTGCAGTGGTTAGAATCAGTGGTGGGATTCAAATATGTGAATAACCAGTTCTCTGTGTGGATGCCATTTCCGAAAGTCCATTCTGGGCCTGGGCAACAAAAAATAAGCTTCCGGTTCTGCCGAAGTGGTGCAAACTGGCTGAATCCCACCACTAGTTAGAATGCAGTATTGCGGGCTAATTCTGCCAACTGCCAGGAGTTCAATCCTGACCAGCTCAAAGAGGACTCAGCCTTCTATCCATCTGAGATTGGTAAAATGAGGACCCAGATTGTTGGGGACAACATAATGACTCTGTAAATCAGGGGTCTTCAAACTTGGCCCTTTTATGACTTGTGGACTTCAACTCCCAGAATTCCTCAGGCATGCTGGCTGAGGAATTCTGGGAGTTGAAGTCCACAAGTCATAAAAGGGCCAACTTTCGAGCTTCTGGTTTGCAATCGCGGTGCCGGCGGACGTGTGGGGAGAGCGCTCTCTCCGCTGCCCAGTTTTCCTTTGTTGGGAGACCCTGAAAAGGGTCAAAAGTCACCCTGGAGGGGCGACGACCATGAGGAGGACCCTCGACAGATCGCAGAAGGGTGGCAGCCCCTCCGTTTGATCTGAGGCAGCTCCTTTGGACTGACGGAGAAAAGATCGGCCATTAACATGGCCGATCACTAAGCCGTACCAGCCGAAAGCCAAAATTACCACCAAGCACAACGAAAGCACCGCGGAGGAATTGGGTGAGACCTTACCTTACCTTTCTTGTATCCCAACTATCTTCCTGTAAAAGCCTCTTGAAATTTCTTCCCTCCTTTTAACATGGCGGTGTCTGCCTACCTTGGGAAAATAAAGCTTTGAAAAGAAAAGAAAAGAAAAGAAAAGAAAAGAAAAGAAAAGAAAAGAAAAGAAAAGAAAAGAAAAGAAAAGAAAAGAAAAGAAAAGAAAAGAAAAGAACAACTAAACTAAACAACTAAATAATTGGACTTGTACCTTTTGGATATTTGGGGTCCCAAAAAGTTCCTATTTCTACGGGGACCTATTACCTTATCTATTTGTTAAGTTGGGGGGAAAAATTAAACAGGATAAAAGCCTAACTTGAGTTTGGAAAAAAAAACTTTACATGCTATCGGGGACATCTTGTGGCGAAACCTGGTATAGCAAGTGAATATTTTTTTTACTGTGAAACCTTACAGCCTAGATTTGTCCTTGGTACTATCTAAAAAAAGATAAGAATTTGAAACAGCTGGGTGGTGAAAACAACTTCTATGAATAGTGGAGGTGGACATTCACTGACTTTTATTAAAAACAGCCTCCACTAAAGGACTACCTGTAAACACCATAGAAATGGAGGAATACTACCCACAACTTAACTATAAACTTATACTTGAAAAAATCCTTGAAGCTACTGAGCTAATGAATTCCAGATTGAAAGACAAAGGTGCCACCTTAAATTTACAAAATGAAGCCCAGATTTCAACTGATGAACTTACAATCCAAAAAGCAACAGATGAGGAAGAAATTAATATCAAAGTGGACTTTAAAGAATACCAAGTACAATCTACTGAGAACTTTGATAATCAAACCTTGATTTCAACTAAAAAATCTGCAATTCAAAAAGCAACAGAAACCGAAGAAAGCAACACTAAGATGGAGGGTGCTAAAGATCAACAAGTACAGCATATTGAGAACCTAGAAAACCTAGACAACCAAACAACAATCAAAACATTGGACATGACTTCTTACTTAAGCCAGATGAAACCGGAAGAAAAAGAAGACCAGACTGAACTGACGACAAATATACTAAACCAAACATGGAGATTTGAACTATTAGGCCAACAATCCAATGATTACAAAGGGGCCAGTTCCTTTGAAAAATTGATAAATGGATGGTCTCCCTTGGTTCAAATAACGTGTAGGAATGAAGGGAGATCTATCTGAGGATTTAAAGGCACTGGTATGGAAGCCTGCTTGGCACAAAAAGAAAGCTAGAGTTAGACTTAAAAAATGGAATTTTTTGACTTATAATGGAAGAGCCTAAAACCCTATTTAATGGGCTAAGGAGATTTTAAAAGATATTAATTGATTTAATATTTAGGACTTAGATTTACAAGGGAAATAAAAATTAGCCATTAGAATATAGTTTTGAATTATAATATGGAAGTTGGATTGAGACAATAAAGGATACTTTATTAGTAAGTCATGAGGTACTAGGATGAGAAATAGAATATATTTGTGAAATAAAGTACGAATCTAGAGGGTGGGACCAGGGCAAGTGCCAAGGCATGGTCCACTGGAGGAGCCTCCCCAGCATGCACCCAGGGGGCGGGGCCGACGCGGCAGGGGCTGGTTCCTCGCTGTTTCCAGACGTCCTTGTGGAGCTAAGACTGAATGCGTTTCAGCATAGATGGCCACTACAAAATTGTACATTGGCTCCCGGCCGGCCTGGGCCAGGGCCAAGGCAGCGGGGGCCATTCCCTCACTGTTTCCAGGATGGCTTTGCAGGCCACATGAAACCACTTGTGTTTGACATGTCTGTTCTAAAGAATTATTTTTTTTAAAAAAATGTTATTCTAATGACAAGTATCTAAAACGCGTGCTGGGGATAGATTTACACAGGTGTGTAGGTGTCTGTTGTTTTTATGGGTTAAAGGTTTAAATTAGTTTTCATTTATTTTTTAAATTGTCATCTTTGAAAGGTTATTGATGATGTAATATTTAACTATAACTTTACATTGCCGCTAACCTTTCAGTTCTGACAGTTTGAAGAATAAGTAGACCCTTTCAGAAGTTTATGTCCATAAATAAATGAGTAGGTATGCTTAATGTAAATGCATAAATATAATTTCCTATTAGTCCTTTTCTTTTGGATAGTTGTCCTCATGGAAAGGTCAGCAGTGATGAATTGTACATTGTCACTGAATGTAAAATGTGCTTAGTAGAGTTCTATTATTTCCTCTTAAAAGAAACATGATTTATTAAAGCATCAAAATATTTGCTCAAGGGCTGCAGTATATAAAACACATTGCCTGCATTTAACTACTTTCCTTGAAGGATGGACAGAAACGACTCAATCCATGGTGGTATTTGGTGATCTTGCAATAAAGAAATAAATACAATTGTTTTAAGTGTGGTATCAAAATCAGACATCTTCACCTTCCTTATTCACCAGGGAGAGCCAGCATCACCCGGAAAGTCCTTCTCCCTAGTTGAACAAGATGTCCAACATGAAATCTTGAGTTCTCATTTTCTATGGTCCATCCCAATGTTCTTTAGAATGGAATTCTCTGAGCAAGAGATCAGTACAGGCACAATACCTTCATCAATACAGGGAGTCCTCAACTTACAACCACAACTGAGCCCATAATTTCTGTTGCTAAGCGAGACAGAGGTTAAGTGAGTGTTTTGCCCCATTTTACGACTTTTCTTGCCACAGTTGTTAAATGAATCGCTGCACTTGTTAAGTTAGTAGCACACTTCTTAAGTGAATCTGGCTTCCCCCACTGACTTTGCTTGTCAGAAGGTCGCAAAAGGGGATCACCTGAACCCGGGATGCTGCAGCCATCATAAATGTGAACCAGTTGCCAAGTGCCTGAATTTGGGATTCCCCCCCCCCGGGAGGGGATGCTGCAATGACCGTTAAGTGTGAAAAATGGTCAAAAGTCACTTTTTCCAATGCTTTTGTAACTCTGAATAGTCACTAAGTGAACTACCACAAGTTGAGGACTACCTGTATTGGCTCACCTTCTGATATAGATTCATGTTGCAATGAAAGAAGCAAATCAATACAAAATCAGCTTTTAAATATGCAACACCCAGGCTGATGCAGGAAGGATAAACAACTGAGCTTGCATCAGTGTGCAAACGGCAGACGCCAATTCTCTTGATAGCTTTTTTTTTTTTTTATGTAATCATTTGGGAGATTTGATAAATCTGGAATATAAAGAGTAAACGTCGTACACATGCCAAGGTGCGCCTATATTTTCAGTTGCAAAACTGAGTTGCAAAATTGAATAATGAACCTGTGGAGGAGCAAGTCCCAGGACCCAAGAACGCTGCCTGTTTGTCACTAACAGACAATCCAAGCCGATGCACATGGTGGCACCTGCAGGGAAGCTCCACCAGGTTGAGATAGTAGCATGATTAAAGCCCACTTTTTCTCAATCTACATCGCACGCATGTGCAAATGGGCATGGTTTTCATCCTACAGCTGAAACTGTGATCCACACATATTTGCCCCACTCCTCACCCCTGTGGTCACCGTTGGATATATATTTATTTGAAATGAGATATGTTAAATGCAATGAGGCTTCCTTGTATGTACTGTAAGATAGCAGGGAGTTTAACCCTGACCAACATTGCTTTCGCCACTGTGCTTGTTTCTGGTTACAGTCATGTCACCATATCTGTTTCTGTATATTTAAACATTTCTGTTCAGCCTCCTAGAGAACATTTGTAGCAATATATCTCACATGAAGCTCACCACTACTTGTGAGGATTGTATAAGCCTTAAATTAAGTTAGGTGAATCAGCTAGAAAAAAGGTAAATCTATCTGTGTATGTTGGTGACTATATGGATACATCCACATGTTTTCTTGGGAAAACAAAAGTTAAGGGTAGTGGTGAAGGTGGTCTAGAAACCAGGAAACTATGAGTTCTAGGCCTTCTTTAGAGATGAAAGCTGACTGGGTGATTTTGAGCCAGTCCCTCTCAGTCCAGCCCACCTCACAGGGTTGTTGTTGTGGGATACTTGGTAAAATAAAATATCTAATAATAACCTTACCTCAGATTCCAGAAATGCTATTTTATTGTTGCAGGGTACAACACCGGAATATGGAAAGACTGTCCAAGTTTCTCTGTGTCCCAAAAACAAACTCAAGGTGGGATTATTTTGAGTTTCTTCCTCATATTTGCTTTCATTTATTTACAGTGTGATTTTTTCTGCAAGACACTCAACGGTTCTTTCATATCTTTCTCAAGGTCCTCTATAAAATTTATACGCAAGCCTTGTCCCACCCGGAAACATTTGAACCCATCCACCAACTGTGGAGGAAAGCCACAACCAAGAACTTACTAACAGTCAGCCATTCAGTTTACCATCAGAAGATCTTGTTCCTGATACTTGCTTTTGATTCCCATCAACACCAGCTGAGGATTTCACAAATGGATATGTGGCTTCTATGAAATTCTACCTTGAAAATAAAATATGTGTTACAATCTCCTTTCTCATTACCTTGGTAGAAACGTGGCAGATTTTGATTCTTCCACAAGCTTTCCCAGCCATTGCTATTCTCTTCCATTAATGCTAAGCACCTTCTCCACGATGAAAAAAGTAAAGTCTTCTTGAAATCATAGTTGAGTTTTGGTGACTCTCTGAGTCAGTTTGGCAATATGGGGGCATGTTTGCCATTTCCTACTAGCATTTCTTTTTCATTTGCTATTCTGTCCCCCAGGATTTCTTGGGTGTTCTCCAATCTCACCACTAACCAGATCTGATCCTTCTTTGTTTTTCAGCATTAGCTAAACACAAAAAACTTCTCTGCATCTTTTTTTTTTACCAGGCTGCAGGAGATTCATTTAGTGAAGTGCTGACTGGCTAAAAAGTTTAAATTAATTTATCAAATGAGCCTTTGCTCCTGCTATCATTTGGCTTCAGCTGTCCTCTGGGATAGAAAACTCACAGCTTAGTGGTCAATGGAGAATATATGTTTGGTAGAACTTTCACCTCCATGCAAATGTAAGAATCCTCTCAGGGTTTATACATGATCACTCTGTTAATCTTGCCTTTTTAAAGATAGCCTGCGTTAGGTTGCTCTGGAAATTCCTGTTTGCTTGATGTGGAAGCTGGTGTGATTGCATTTGTATTTGGGGTACTTTTACTGCTCTTTGCTATTTAGAAAACCAGCTGTTTATTTCCCTCAATCATGCCTAATTTTACCTCTATTCCATACAGGTTATATCAGACATGTCAAACTCACGACATCACATGACGTCGTCGTATCGGAGCTTTTTCCCCATTGCCGGCAATGAGGTGGGCGTGGTTTTGTCGTTACACGTCCGGCGAAACCCCTGGGTTATATCATCACTATCATCATGACCCATAGGCTACAGATGCTGATTTTACAATATTAGAAGAGTTCAGTAGTGAAGAACTTGCTTTGCTCACAGCGTTCTACTTAGAAGTTTGGGAGCAATTAGAAAATTCTTGTCTTTGGGAAAGGATGGGTATGGTTTGATTATTTCTGGGGGAGCAAAAGGTGGCCCATGACTCAACTAGCAGTGAAATTAAAATTCCCTTTTTATGACCCTATAGTCCCTTAATTCGGGATACAGTCAAAATAAGTGAATGGAGCTGAATGTTTACTGGCCAGCTGCCCTTCCTGATGCCTATGCGGAGTTTGCAGCAGATATTTTTTCTTTGCACCCTGAGAGAGAAACATCTGCTGCTACCTAGGATTGAACTCTCAACCTTCCGAGTGGGAAGCGAGCATGTTCGCCACTAGGTCACCATGCTACTCACTCAACTAGCAGTGAAATACTGAACAATAATTTATTTATAGACAGTTTAGAGGAATTAATCATCTGGCTTCCTTTGAACTAGTTTCAGTTTGGAATTTTAAAAAATGTAGCATCCACCAAGTGCTTTTATGCATGGTGGCTTGGGTCCTAACTCTCTTCTGTATTTTCTCCAAGATAATGGAGAACATGTCTCCATCTCGTCTTCTGAGAGCATCCACATGATTTAAGGAAGCTGCAGAGTTGCTGCTGATAATATGGACAACGGCATTGCCCTATTTCTTCCTAGCAATCGACATTCAAAGAGAAGAAAGGGGATGGGACGAGCATGCATGAGAAAAAGAGAGGCCCACTGTTATGTTCCAGTTTCTGAATTAATGGCATAACAATTTTGATAGCCCTTATTATGTGATATCAGGTGACATACATTATAGATTTGGGATCACACATATGTTTATTTTTTAATGTTTTTATATGCAAAGTCATTATGGCAAGGTGGGCAGCCATAATAAAGCCAATAAATTTACTTGTGATTTGGACTTGGCTCCCTGTTATTCTCTATCCCCCATTAAAGATGGTGCTATTGATTTTACTGATATTCTCCACAGACTATTCATTAGTATTTTCCAAGGGGAGGAGGGAATAAAGCGGCCTGTGACCTCATTCTGACTTGAAAGAAAGAGAGAGGGAAGGAAATGGACCAGCATATCATACTTGTGTGCATTATATTTGTCCATTACAACCATGTATAAATTTGGAGTTCAACATTTTGCTTTAGGAAAAAAAAACCTTGCTGTGAAGTTGGTTATTTTATAGTCTTTCTAGAAAACTTGTAAACATCAGGCTCATTTCATACCGATGGTCATAAAGAGAATCTTTAGGACACCTGTAGTGTTATTTTATGTTCTTAGTTGGGACACAAAGAGATAAACACAGATTTACAGATGTTTTCTAAACTAACAACCTTGCCGATCAGTTAGATTTGTGTACCAGAAGAGTGAAGGTGGGATGCCCATCATGCACAGTACCTTGTTTCATTTACTATAATTCTGGTCCAAAGTATGTCCATTCCCATACACTTTTATATCTTCCCTCAATGCTTGATCAATTCCACCTCAGAGTGCCTTTATGTCACGTAGTTCACAAAGGAGCTATATTTTGTGGACAGAAAGGTATCCCATTGTGCCTTCTTCAAATAATATGATTCTTTACACTGTAGAGATGCTGAAATCTTTTCACACAAAGCATTCTAACTGTGTGATTTACTCTAAGTGAACCTGGAGATGAGGTCTAGGAGGTCCTGGGTAGAAGGGCAATCCTAGGTTATCTGTATTCTCCATTTCCACCCTGCTGCACTGGAACAATATTTCTGCCAAAATCTCATGAATAATCACAGCAGCAACTCCTGGACCCTGACAGTATAACTGCTGTAGGCCTTGAAACCTTGGAGGGAAAATTTATGATAGGTCCACCTTCCCATAACAACCCAACTAGGTCTCAGTAACACACATCAGTTCTACTTACACATTGACCCCTGTGCATACTCATTAACCTCATTAACAATGTTAATGGACAGATACAGTCCTATTTCCTACAGACCTGACAATAGCAGCAGCCGCCTGATGATTTGGCTTTCCAGAAACACACTGGACATACTAAAACTGGGGCTAGGTGTGGAGTATGCTACAGTAGAATGAATTGTGCTAGCTCGTTTTGATCTGGTGACTCATAGAAGTAGATAGCAATACAGTAGCAATAGCATTAGACTTATATACTGCATCATAGTGCTTTACAGCCCTCTCTAAGTGGTTTATAGAGTCAGCATATTGTCTCCAACAATCTGGGTCCTCATTTTACCGACCTCAGGAGGATGTAAGGCTGAGTCAACTTTGACCCAGTCAGAATCGAACTCTTGGCAGTGAGCAGTGAGTTAGCCGGCAATATTGCATTCTAACCACTGTGCCACCACAGCTCCATTTATTTATATATATAAAGTGAGAAAACATGTATACAAAAAATCATAGATACTGCAGATATGACTATTCAGAAGGAAGGAAGGGGGGGATCCCAGTAATTTAGTTGCACAGAACAGAAAAGAAGAAATTAGAGTCATTTCCCCTTGCTTATTCCCTGCTATTAAAGGACTCCAGCAATTTCCTCCTTTTATCATTAGTTATTTTTTGTTCTATTGGATAATATATCAATTTCCAGATGAGTTATTCTTTAGCTGTACGCCCAAGAATATCCCTTTCGGATAAGTATTAAAAATATTGAAGTGGTGGATAACGTCTTCCTTTTAGGATCAATGATCAACAATAAAGAAGCTGTCAAGAAATACATAGCAGATTAGCATTTGGTAGGATAGCCATGAAGGCATTGGAAAAGATATTCAAATTCTGTGATATATCTATAATTACAAAGATCTGACTTGTACAAGCCATAGTATCTCCCGTGACCCTCTGTAAGTCAGATTTTAAAGAAGCAGAATACGAAGCATATTGAAGCTTCTACATTTTGGCTTGGAGACGAGTCATAGACAGCCAACAAAGGGATCCTCAAACAAGCCCAGAATTCTCACCTGAGATACAAACGATCAGGCACAAATTATTCTATTCCAAACACATTAGGCAAAAAAGACTTAGCTTTCTGGAGAAGGCTTTAATGCTGGAAAGACAGAAGGAAAGAGAGGAAGAGGATACCCAGCAGCAAAGTGAATGGGCTTAGATGCAGTGATGATGGATGCATCACAGGAAGCCCTGAAACACCAAATTATCATGGAGCAAATCTACCTATGTGATTGCTAAGAGCCAACTCCAGCTTGATGCCAAATAATCAATCGTTAAAAAGAGCTGATCTGATATTTATCACAAGATAATTTAACACATTTTTAAAAACATTTTTTAAAAAAACATTTTTTATCTTCCTCCAGTCTGTTGGGAAATGGTTCTCACGCACCATTCCTTGGAAGTGTGAATGAAACAGTCCCCCCTGCGTTTCACAGCCCCTCAATGTCATGGGTTGTTTTTTTTCTCTTAGACTTAAGGGCAGCCTCAAGCTAACTAACATCTCCATAGCTGATTCCCTTTGTCTGAGAGATTCAGAGTTTTAACACCAGAATAAGATATAGCTTCAAGCTAGGTAGCTGCTTTGTTTTTCTGCACTTTTTAATGATCAGGCTAATCAATAATGTCTTTTTCATTTATTAGACACTGGGAAAAAATGCTTGTTAACTTATCTTGCAAGTAGTGTCTCTGTTTGTTTAGAATATATTGATCAAGTGGCTTAGTCAAAAGTTAGGCAGCTCACTGTAAACAGTTTTTGAGATTTGTGGTTTTACCTGCTAATTCAAAACAAAAAATTAAACTTGGGTCAATAGTATGGATTGCTCCCTCTTTAACACGTTATTCAAAGAAGTACAAATAAATGTATTTATATCCCTTTGCAATATAGATTTATGTATCCATCTACAATGTTTCATTATTTATTTTGGCAGCACTTGAACTGCAAACCCTTTTGTACATTATTTAGAGCTATTAAATATGAAACACAAATCTAAATATTTAATAAACTCTGCACCTCAGTATTCTCAGGGATATTAGGATTTTCTAAACCACACACTTCCGAGGCAAGACTGCTGATTTGTCCTTCCTGAGCCTCTCGTCACAACTGAAAAAATGCTGGCTAGCATTAGACCTCTTAAAGCCTTTTAACATTTTATTTTTATCTTTTTTTAAGATAGTTTAATTTAGCTAAAACATAAAACAAAGCTCAAAAGATGATGGCTCTATTACTATGAATGAAGTGAGCCAGGTTGAACTGAAATAAAACACCCAAAACAAGTGAACCTCTAAGTCAACACCGTACTTCTTTTAAATTTATTCTGTTTACTCACTTCAAAGGCACTTTATAGAAGAGGAGTTAGATGCTGCATGATTAAAACAGATTCATTTGCAAGAAAAGGAAGGATCAAGATTATGAATGCTCTCTGTCTACCATTGCTTGCATAGATAAGCACATTCATCTTTATCTGTGGCAAGAATGAGCAAGCTGTAAAGATCAGTCAGGTAATGCAAAATCTTGTAGGGTTCCCCCCTCCCCCAGGCAAATGTCATTCATTCCAGATTATCGGTAGATATAATCTCTTAACAAGGTGAGCATTCAGCACACTGCTAGACAGGAGGAAGAAGAAGGTGTGTCACTTGTTGTCATATGGTGGCTAACTAACAGTGACATCTGACTTCCCTTCCCTGTTGGTCGAATTTCCATCCTGCCCTGTGTAGGGAATGACAAGAACATTCCAAAAACAATTGTATGAGGTTTATGAAATTTTTCCTTTTAAAATTTTTCCTTTTCCTATCAGAAAAACCTGAAAGTCATTCCCATCATTTTAATTATATATTTTCTGCTTTGTTCATATTAATTTTTTCAGTTCATATCTGTACCTTGATCTTGAGGAAAGTACTGTGTTGTTGTTTTTTTGTATTATAAACTAAACAAAGAAAATATCCAGGGGAGCTATTGGTGTGGTTAAATTGGAGCCCAATGGGATTATAAATGACCTGCTCAAGATCACACAGCATGTCACAATGCTCCCTCTCAGTAGGCTTAGGTCTTCGTGTTCTTACCAAAGATAGATATTTGTGTTGTATTCATTCCCCAATGGAAAGGAAGAAAATGTTAAGCAACAGAAAGTTCAAACAGAAGGAAGGAAGGAAGGAAGGAAGGAAGGAAGGAAGGAAAGAAGGAAGGAAGGAAGGAAGGAAGGAAGGAAGGAAGGAAGGAAGGAAGGAAGGAAGGAAGGAAGGAAGGAAGGAAGGAAGGAAGGAAGGAAGGAAGGAAGGAAGGAAGGAAGGAAGGAATTATATTAGTCGGGATTTCTCTTGTTGCCAAAATAATACACAAGATATGTTGGAGTTTATTTGGAAAGAGATGCAATTCGTAAAGACTAGTTGGGTTACAATTTGTTTCACAGATAACTAGCAGTGCCATAGAACTCAGTTGACTTTACATCTGAGAAAACATCTTGAGCAGGGATCCTCAAACTACGGCCCACGGGCCAGATGCGGCCCGCCTTGTCTTTTTATCCGGCCGGCCGGGTGAACATTGGTGGTATAGTGCAGGGCTTTTCAACTGGTGGTATGCGTACCACTGGTGGTACGTCGGCACCTGGCAGGTGGTATGCATAGGACAAGTTGAAAAGCACTGTAAAAAAAGTGTAGCATGGGGATGAGCTGAAGTGGGGGCAACACTGCATAGGCCTGTGGGAGAGCCAGCTGGAGCTGTGGTGTTGCCCAGGCTCTACTGAGCACCCAAGATCTATGCCAGGCTCCAGCTGATTGGCACACAGCTCCAGCTGACTGGCGCTTCTGGAAGCAGTACGCAGCCTGGGGTGCCTGTGGGGTGTTTACATTTGGCCCAGGGCCACCCTGGAGACAGCGAGGGGCCAGTCCATCCCTGTCCCCAATTAAAGGAAAAACCCGAATCCAGTGGGCCAGAAGGCAGCCCAGCCACCACACCCTTCCGGTTCCTTCTCTTCTCCCCCTGGGCCCAGACGCAGCCACTGCTCCTCACCATAGCTGGGGCAGGACTTGCAAGTACGTCCACCCGCTTCATCCTGCAGAGCGGCGCTCACCCAGCGCTCCCGCCCACCGCCGTGCCAGTAGCCCCGACTGAATGCCGTGCTCTCCAGCCTCACCCTGCCAAGGAAGGGGGCAGCAGCCGAGGTTACATCAGATGTGCAGCTTGTCAGCGGTGCTCAAAGGCTGCCCAACTTTACTCTGGAATTTCAGGGTTGGAAAGTGGAGGGGCAGTGCTGCATTTGGAGGCATAGTGGCACCTGCTGGAAAGCCTCCTGCTAACACTCCCCCCCACAGCTACCTCTTTCGGAGCTTTCCTGATGCCAACAGGCCTGCCGGCCTAGGTCCGCCAGCTTCATCCTGCAAAGAAGGGCTCACCCGGAGCTCCTGCCCGCCTCTATGCCGGCAGACCCGTTGGGATCTGGAAGGCTCCAAAGGAGGTAGCTATGGGGGGGAAAGCAGGAGGCTTTCCAGCAGGTGCCGCCATGCCTACAAATGCAGCGTTGCCCCTTCACTTTCCAACCCCAAAATTCCAGAGTAGTGTTGGGCAGCCTTTGAGCACCGCTGACAAGCTGCAGATCTGATGTAGCCTTGGCTGCTGCCCCCTTCCTTGGCAGGGCGAGGCTAGAGCGTGCGGCCTTTAGTCGGGGCTGCCAGCATGGTGGCAGGCAGGAGTGCCAGGTGAGTGACGCTTTGCAGGATGAAGAGGGCAGACGTCCTTGCAAGTCCTGCCCCAGCTATGGCAAGGAGCAGCGACTGCGTCTTGGCCCAGGGGGCGAGGAGAAGGAACCGTAGGGGCACGCTGACTGGGCTGCCTTCTGGCTCACTGGATTCGGGGGGTTCCTTTGATTGGGGGCGTATGGCCTGACCCTCACCAAAATGCAAATCTCTCTCTAAGCAGGGATGGGCTGAAGGCCTCTATCTTTGTGACCATGCAGTTCTAAAATCGATAGGCTGCTGCTAGGGAGGAGAATCAAAATAGGGCAAAATAAGCCTAGTCCACCATGGTTTGTTGATTGCAAAGTTTTCCTGGGCTATTAAAATCACATTGGCAAGGTCTGTACCAAACACCTGGCTGCAAACTAGTCAACCGGATTTTAGCCTAGCCCCTTGTGCAATCCCAGGTCACATCCTGGAGGTAAGAGGATGTAGTAACAGGAGAGAGCTGCAAAATTGATGCATTATTTATTCTTGCCTTTAGCAGCAATAACTACATTCTTTGACGACTTTGCTAGCAACCTGCAGGCTGTGAACCTTCCTCTCCCCTTTGGGGAAAGAATTCAGAAGTGCTAGATTTATTTTTCCTGCTAATTACAGTATACCTTGTGGGTTTTTTTAAAGAGCTGTGAGAAAAAGATGTGTCTGAAAATTAAAGGATGTATGGATTGAGTTGTGAGACAGGAAAGGGAAGTACATGGACTTATGCACTTCCAGTTGCTGACAGGTATGCCACTAATATTCTGACTGGACACCTGCATGCTCTCAGGGCCCAAAGATTATCTTCGTTCTTGATAAGGCGGTATTGTGGATTAACTAAATTTTTCTAGGTTCTGATTTTAAGGTGCATATCCTGAGCTACGGAGGCCTTTGATTTTCTTAAATACATAATAATAAAATAATGAGGACTAAAGGCTCAAAGGGAAGGCAGATTAGAAAGAACAAGACCTTTTGGGGTCTTCAATTCCCTTCCTGTTAGCCAAAAGCAGGCCCATACTTCCCATTGAAATACTAATAAGCTTATGTTAATTAAAATTATTCTTCATTTTAAATATTGTATTGTTTTTTTTCTGGTTTTTTTGCACTACAAATAAGATATGTGCAGTGTGCATAGGAATTCATTCGGTGCAAGTAAAAAAAAATGTACCCAGAAGAAAATATTCAAATATAGACAAATAATTAATTCAAATAGATTTTTTATTAATAAAAACTTAAAAATACATTCTACTTCCCTCTTACAAATTTTAAAAAGTATCCCCTTGTATATTTTTCTCACTTAAAAACTCATTCAAATAATTAACCAATTCATTTTTCTTGTTTCATTTTTTTTATTTTATACTTATTTTACATTGTTCTATAGTCATTAATTTTTTTCAAACTATAGTCCGGCCCCACAACAGTCTGAGGGACAATGAAGTGGCCCCCTGTTTAAAAAGTTTGACGACCCCTGATCTTGAGGAATAGTATGTAATTTTTCAGATCATGTCTATTACCACAGTAATAATGATGAGCAAAGATCTAGATATCAAAGATAAAACTAAAAGTGCAAGAAAGAAAGAAAAGCAAAATAAATAAATAAATAAAAATGATACAAAAAATGGCCTCAAATCTTATTTACAGCTGTTATAAATAGAATTATATATTTACCTCTTTCTCTATGATTACCACATAACTCTTTTCTTTCTATACTCTATTCTGTCTAGTCATCACAACCACAAATCATTATCTCATTTTTTTTCTGTTTTACACAAAACATCCGTCAGGGTTTTCCTGTCAGCAATAAACCTAGACATTGTCTTTTCTCTGATCGAAGAAATCAATTTAGCCATCTCAGCAACTTCCATCATCTTCACCAACCGTTTCTCCATTGTGGCTAATGCTGAATCTTTCCATCTTTGTGCATAGAATAATCTTGCTGCTATTATCATATAGAAGAACAAAGTTCCATGACTTTTTTTTAACTGTTTATCCAACTGAAAAGAAAAACTTCTTCTCTCAACTGTATATTAAACTTTTAAATCCTCTGAATCAGTGTGTGTATTTGAATCCAAAATATTCTAGATTTTTTACACATCTACCAAACATGATGAAATGTCCCATCTTGTTATTCACAATTTCCAATATAAATTTGAAGTGCCTTAATGCATGCTTTAGTTTTAATGCTTAATGTTTTACTATTGCTAACTTTTTAATTGCCTATTTTTTATTTATGACACTGTTAACTGCCCAAAATCACTTGATAGTGGGATGGGTGGTAATAATTAAATTAATTTAATAAATAAATATAATCTCTATTCAGTATTTCAAGAACTAACATAACAAGAGAGGATACAGTAGGCCTCTCTGACTTTTTCTCTTCTGTATCTCACAAGGCTTTGTTAGATCTCCATCATTGTGAACAATTTGTAGTCATTATTCAATAATGATATTGGACTATAGGGTTTTTTTTTTGTCAAAGTCAAATCTTGTTCCTCTTTAGGTATTAGTGCTATTTTCTAACATTTTAACTCTAGTGCCTCTTTCTAATTCTCTGGAATCCTTCCTTTCTGTACACTGTAAAGTAGAGTCCATCATGTTTTGCAAAGGTTGTAAAAGTTCATCCTCAAAACATTTATAATAAGAACCTGGTAATCCACTAGGCACCTTTCCTAGTTTAATCTTTTTATAGCTTCGTAAATTTCCCTTATTATAGGTCCATTCATATTTTGTTGCTGTTCCTCCATGATCCATTTTGTTTCTTTAGATATTCATTTATTTTCTCTCTAGAGAAGTGTCACTTCCTTTATCCAAGTTGGGGTAATATTGATAAAAGGCTTTTTTTGAATAGCTCTGTTATCCCCTCTCCTGTAATTTCAATATCATTTTCTTTTCCTTTTCTTTTTGTAATGTATATGCCAACCATTTCCCTAGTTTGTTTGTAAACTTTTTTTTTGCTTTACATAGTTCACTTATATTTTGATTTTTCTTAACTGTTAACATAGATAACTGTCATTGTAAAAGCTTAATTTGTTGAGATATATTTTCTTCTCTAGAAATATCTTTAATTCATCTTTTCTTTTTATCTCATCCAAAATAGCTTGCATTCTCTTTTGATTCTTGTTTTTGAGTTAGCATTATATTGTATAATGTAACCTCTAATGAAAGCCTTATTTGCATCCCAAATCATCCTTGAATCAGTACCTGTTACTGATTCTAAGTTATTTTAAAATATTCTTATAATTTATTTTTGTACTTGTCCACTATGTCACTTCTTACTGTAGCAACATTTATTTAGTTTTTATCTAAAAGAATTAGATTTCCTTCGATAAAACAAACTCACTTTATGATCTGAAAATGTCTTTGGTAATATCTTTACCTTAAATACCTTAATAGCTAAATTCTTTGAAATCCAAATCATATCTATTCTTGAAAAGGATCAAAGTCTTTCAGAAAAGTAGGTGAAATCTTTGAAAAACTTAATCTCATCTTCTTCCTGACAAAGTGCACAAAAACATCCCTCTGAACATTTTTGATTCTCACAAATCCTGTATTTGTTCTATATTCTTTATCAAATTCTGCCTCTGAACCCTCCTGATTCGAATCCAAAAAGAATTGCTAAAGCTTTAAAACTTTTTCACTAATATCTTCATCAGAAATCTGCGAGATAGCTCTAAATCTCAAACAAAACACTTTCTCTCTCAATTCTAATTGAGCCAGGTTATCTAGTTCTCTTTCTAACTCTCTGCTTATAACTTTTATCTTACTCTCCAGAATTTCCACTTTGATGTCAATTTGTTTTACTCTCCATACACTTGTTTGTACAGAGCTTTCCATCTTGTTAATTTTTGTTTAATCTCCTCTTTTATCTTTACGAGTCTTTCATCCATTCTTTTTTTCAAAAGCTTTCAGTTTAGTATCAAGTGGTTTAGTCAATTTACTATCAAGTGATTCAGTCCCCAGTTTCTCAAACATTTTTGAAGCAGATCTGGTGTAATTCTTTTCCCTGCACTGAATGGGACATTTAGGTGCCACTCCTTGGCTGCGTCCCCTTTTGCCCCTCCCCCAGGGTCTACTATTTTTAGCACTTTTTGGGTGGTTATCATTATGGTATTATAATCCAAAATTGAAAGTAACACAAGCAAGGGAAAAAGAAAAGGCAAGCCTCCTTTATTTATTTATTTTTATTTTGTCTTCTTGTGTCTTTAACACTTTCATCTCAAATGGCACTCACAGTTAAAGTCAGCATCACAGCCAGCATCCTCATAGTTACAGTCAATTATCAAACAGTGGCTTACATGATCTTTGTCCTTTTTAAAAAAAAAATCACCAATTTCTTTTTGTGAAATTCGGCAATGGCTCTCTTTAATAGTAAACAAAAATGCCACAAAGGCCCAGCTTTTTTTAAATATTTAAATTCCAAAGTCCAAAGGTCAAAAGTGCAAAAAAATATTTCAAACTAACTACCCCCTTTATCCATTTTAGACTTTCTTACATTGATTCCTTGTTTTGCCCAAAATGTTTTAAAACCTTTTTCCCCCCTTGGAAATTCAGGAAGAATGTTGACTTGTTACATGGAACACTCTCTTTAGCTGTAAATTAGTTACATCCAAACATGTTTAAGAAATGAGGCTGGTGCAAACATTGGATCCATATAGGCTGCATCATGTCTGTGAGCTTGATGGAAATCCCTCAGCTCTCAGCTATTCAATTTACAAGCTAAGCTCAGAAACCTCAGTTCCTGTGGTCTGCTCATAGGAAGTCCAGAATACAAGTGTTCAATCTCACAATCATTCCTTTATCTATTCTAGAGAGATTGTGCTGACCAGCATTAACCATCTGGCCACCAATGACTCTGTCAACGGTGCTAACATCGGATGTTTTTGCATTGACAACAGATGGAAATATAGCCATCTTTTCCCTTTCGCTTTTAGAGTTAGATGATGCTGGGAGGGGGGGATGTGAATGAGAGTCCAGTTAGACATAACAACATTAAACTTAGAGTGAGAATCAAGGTTATTGAGTCCAGAGCTGATAAAGAGTTGGCGGGCTAGAGAGCTGGAGAGGAAGCCCGTGCTTCAAGCTAATTGGGGAATGTGATTTATGACTATTAATTGGAGGAGGGAATTGTGCTTTGATACTATGTGCCCAGGGGAGGGGAATTCAGTTTTTGGCTTCGATTATGTAGTGCCGATATTATGCTACTCTAATAAAAGATTCTTTAAGGTAAACAATGCCTTGAAGTTCTTTGAAGAGTTTCATCTGTCGGAACCATGACAGACTCTTCATGAGAAACTTTCTGAGAAAGATCAGATTCTTTTAAGAGACCTTTGAATAAATTTCTTTGTTCCCAAGGAAATATACATTTAGGAAATGAAGAAAAATAATCTACATTGGTGTAAAGCTCAATCATCTGCAGAGGTGTAAAGCTCAATAAAGTCCTCTAAACCTCCCATCTGAAACTTGACTATGCTCAGAAATGAGTTTCTCTTGCTACCGGGATATCTGCAGCTGACAGAGAAGCCTTTGGGCAGCTAAACTTCTGGATATGGCTCTGCCTTGTTTGGTTGCCAGCATACACATTGGTCAACCTCTTTCTTCTCTTGTGCAAGGAATGTATGAAGATTTGGAGAAGGTGGAGAAGGGGAGTAGATTGAACAGAACATGGGCAGTAGCAGCAGCCATGGAGAAGGCATATCAAAAGAGCAAAAAAGGCAGTCTTGTCTCTCACATCAAAGTCCTGCCCCCTTTTTTTGTGTGTGGGTGATGATGACGCATGTACAAAAAGGTAGGGGTTTCAATCATGTTGCCACAACTGCCGTCTTGAGCTGCCATTCAGTCACACACAGAGTGATGAGCTGTCATAAGCGAAAATTGCTATGGACGCCCCTGGCTGCATTTGAGTGGGGTTTTTTTATTTTTTTGTTTTGCCTTTAGTCTTTCATAGAACTTAAAGGTTTCACACAGCAGTTTGGAAAAAAGAAAACCCTCAACTAGGGAACATTCAAAAAGATATCCATGACCTAATTAGGAAGACCAGCAAAACCAGGTTAGGGATAGATGAAGAAAATCTATTGATGTGCTCACTAGGAGTCAAAAAGTGACTTGATGGCCCATAATCAATCAGTCAAGGTAATGAAAATTGTAGAGTATGTATCCCTAATGGTTTAAGGCCAAATAAGAAATAAGGACCTTGTTTTCTTGGTGTTATTCTTTCTTTTAATTATTTTCTTTTAATCCTTTTGATTCTGGTCATCAACCAATGTAAAAAGAAAAAAAAAAGCTGCTGTCAACTCTGCAACGAACCTGGTTGAAGCCATCTTGCTCCTTTTTGGTTTCCACAGTAATGGGGGGGAGGGATGGGGAGTTTTATGCTAGTCTAAACATTTCTCTGTCCCGTAGGGAACCAAGGTCATTTCTGTTCATTAGACTAGGGGGGTTGAGCCAAATGTTAGAAAGCCCGCCAAACCATTAAATTGGGAAACATAGTTGATTGCATAGTTTCTGGAGTGGGAAGTTTAATTTTGTAATACTGTAACTTTTGGGAGGGAACTTTAGTCCTGGTTTCACTTTTGACCGTGCTGATATTTTGTAGCCAATAAACATGTTCTTAGAAGAAAACTCAAGCCTTGGAGCTCTGCTTTAATTGGTTTCATCTATCGGCTGCCATATAAGGGATTAGTTTAGCTATTAGGAATTCATTGGGGAAAGCAATTGGGTTTTTTTTCCTTTTTTTTTAATGTTGTTAGGTAGATTTTTCCGTCCAAGGATTGCAAAGGCCAACCAATTTCCCTGTCTATAGAGATCAGTGCATAGGAAATACGAGAGACTTAAAATGCAGTAAAACCTCCAGTTTTCATTTCCAAACTTTACATAACTAGCTACAGCAGAGGAAAAGAAACAGAACAAAAAGGACCCTGTGAAAATGGCCAGTGCAGAACTGAAAGCCAAATTTCTAATCTGTGATGAACACTTCCTGTATTATAGCACAGCACTCTACACAAAGTTTGAAAATCCTTTTGCCAAGTATTTTTTGTAACAAAGGAAAGATTTCCAGAAGTGTCTTATGGTTTCCAGGAAGCAGGGTCTTTGGGGATCTCTCTCTCTCTCTCTCTCTCTCTCTCTCTCTCTCTCTCTCTCTCTCTCTCTCTCTCTCTCTCTCTCTCTCTCTCTCTCTCCACACACACACACACACACACACACACACACACACACACACCATATTTCCCCGAAAATAAGACCCAACTGTCAACTGGAAAATAAGCCCTAGTATGATTTTTTAGGACGCTCATAATATAAGCCCCATCCCCAAAAATAAGCCCAGTTAAGATGGACACATTTAGTATTTCCCTGAAAATAAGACCTAACCAGAAAATAAGCCCTAATGAGTCTTTTGGAGCAAAAAGTAATATAAGACCCGGTCTTATTTTCAGGGAAACATGGTATCTACATCTACATCTATACATACATACATACACACACACACACAAACACCTGTGTATGTAAGTTTGTATCCATATATCCATATACATCCGTCTATCTCCAGTTTTGTACTTGCATGGCAAGTTGAGTTTTAATATTTACTAAGTATGATTGATTTCATTTTAACAGGCTGTTTTCCTTATTTACAATTTTAATGGATTGTTGCTTACCTCTGGCTTTGGGGTTTGCCAGGCTAGAAATTCTGCTAAGTAAATACTACATGGCTGATGTCAAAAACTATTGAATGAGAAGAGGATATGGTAGTGGTAAAATAGAGACCAAATTCATATGCGTATGTTAGCTCGTTTGCTGGTAGTTTGCAAAAAGATGAGCAGTTGGGTCCTACTAAACTGTATCTGTACATTAGGGATGTGCAAGTATTTCTATACAGTGTGTGTGTGTGTGTTTGTGTATGTGTATGTGTGTGTGTACGATGGAAATGTCATTAACTTTAATATCCAGTCATTTAAAAAATGACACTAGTGTAGTGAAGAAAAAAAAGGTTATGAGCACCATACCATGCCTAAATGAAGAGATCTATACAGTCCAAAAGAGGGATTTATATCAAGGTGTGCAAATAATGTTTGCTGTATAAGAAGTGAAGGTTGATTTAATGTTCTAGAGAGGCTTTGGCGAACTGAGGGAGATATGGTCCCTCTGCACTTTATGAGTGGTTACCTTGTGAAGTGTTGTCCTCGGCAAAATGGGATGAATGATTTATGACGTACTGTGGTTATTTACTGTTTTAATCTTTGTAACTTTTATGGAGTGTACACTACTTAGGATTGGTTGCAATTGAAGTGGCTTATAAGCCTGACTTATCAATCCAATCGGCTCTCGAACTCTCACTAGTATCACTGAACACTACTACAGGCAGGGGCATCTGTTATGTCATGCAAATTAAAAAACGATGTACCTTACATCTGGACATCAGATGCAACTATAAAATCTGTGGCATTTGTGGAATGACACCGCCATGCGGGTGCTATTGTTTGTCCTCCCTCCGGTGAACACTCTTGGCTGGAGGGACATTTGGGTTCATCCGAAGTCCCTCTTGCCCAAGTCCTTATGGTTTCTAATCACCGTTCATGTGCAGAATTCTACTTCCCATAAAGGAGAACATTTGTAGCTCAGGGTTGAAATGAGGGGTCTCTGACCTTGCTTGTTTAATTGCAGATATTTCATTACCCAAATTAGGCAACATCATCAGATGTTAGCTCAGAGAGCACCAAGAACCCTTCAGAATTCTACTAATAATACAGTCTAGAGCTCCATTCCATCAGTTTATATACAGATGAGCTAAATATAAATTGAACTGAAATGGATTATGGTATAAATTACATAGTAAGAATATACATACAGCAGAAGAGAGCAAGTTCCTAGTGGGGAAGTACATTTATATATGAGCTTGTGTGCATATATATTCTTGAAAGGGTTTATAACTTGCTACACTCTTAGAATAGAATAGGAATACTCTTAAATTCCACTTTACAATGGAATACAACACAATATCCTCAAGAGTTCTGAAAAATGTTATCTTACTATAATTTAGTCTGATCCAGAATTATCCCCACAATCTGAATGCATTATTTTCATACCTAAATGACTAAATTCTCTTGCTTTCTGGGGATAAGACAGGCAGCATTCACGAAGGCCTTACATGCCTTACATTTCTGAATTATTCAAAATTAAAGAGAGTTTTTTTTCCTGAAATGATTTTTAAATTGTTCATTTTTGCACAAGGCCTTTACCACAACTATCTGCCAACTGTATTTGTGTACTGATATGGTAGTAATGAATCAGAATAGAATAGAGCTGGAAAGGACCTTGGAGGTCTTCTAGTCCAGCCCCCTGCTCAAGCAGGAGACCTTATATAATTTCAGACAAGTGGCTGTCCAATCTCTTCTTAAAAACGTCGAGTGATGAAGCACCCACAAGGTCTGAAGGGAAGCTATTCCACTGGTTAATTGTCCTCATTGTTAGGAAGTTTCTCCTTAATTCCAGGCTGCTTCTCTCTTTGGTTAATTTCCATCCATTGTTTCTTGTCTTGCCTTCTGGTGCTTTGGAAAATAAATTGACCCCCTCCTCTTTGTGGCAGCTTCTCAAATACTGGAATACTGCTATCGTGTCCCCCCAGTCCTTCTTTTCTCTAGATTGGCCATTCCCAAATCTTGCAACCGTTCTTCATATGTTTTAGTCTCCAGGACTTTAATTATCTTAGTTGCTCTTCTTTGCACTTTTTCCAATGTCTCAAGATCTTTTTTATAATGTGGTGACCAAAACTGGATGCAGTATTCCAGATGTGGCCTACTAAGGCTTTATAAAGTGGTACTAATACTTCAGGTGATTTTGATTCTATGCCTCTGTTTATACAACCAAGGATTGGCTGCTGCCGCACACTGCTGGCTCATGTTTAAGAGATTGTCCACTAGGACTCCAAGGTCCCTCTCACAGTTACTGCTTTTGAGCCAGGTTTCACCTAATCTGTACTTGTACCTTTGGTTTTTCCTGCCCAAGTGTAAAACCTTGCTTTTCTCTACATTAAATATCATTTTGTTGGATAGAGCCCATTGTTCAAATCTATCAAGATCTTTTTGGATTCTGAGCTTGTCTTTTGAAGTGTTGGCTATTTCTGCAAACTTAGTGTCATCTGCAAATTTGATGAGTTCCCCTTCTATTTCCTCATCTAAGTCATTTATGAAGATATTGAAGAGTACTGGGCCTAAGACGGAACCTTGTGGTACCCCACTCTTTACTTCCCTTCATATAGATGTAATATGATTAAGAACTACTCATTGAGTATGGTTTGTCAGCCAGTTACAAGTCCATCTGGTGGTGATGTTGTCTATCCCACATTTTTCTAGCTTACCAAGAAGTAGGTTGTGGTCTACTTTGTCAAATGCCTTGCTGAAGTCTAAATATACTATGTCCACAGCATTTTGCCGGTCTACTAATTTAGTCACTTTGTCAAAGAATGAAATAAGATTGGTTTGACATGATCTGTTTTTAACAAACCCATGCTGGCTACTAGTTATAACTATTTGTTTCTAGTTGTTCACAGATCTATTTTTTGATTATTTTTCCCAGGATCTTCCCAAGTATTGATGTCAGGCTGATTGGTCTGTAGTTTCCTGGTCTGTTTCCCCCCCCCCTCTTTTGAAGATGGGAACCACATCAGGTCTTTTCCAATCCTCTGGTAATTCTCCAGTGATCCAAGATTTTTTAAAGATATGATATAATGGTCCTGAGATAACATCTGCCAGCTCCTTCAGAACTCTGGAATATAATCCATCAGGTCCCAGTGATTTATATTCATCAAGGTCAGACAGGTGTTCTCTTACCATTTTCTTGCTTATTTAACTTTTATTTCTAGTCCGTCTTTTACAGTTATGTTTTTGGTAGGTTGTGCTATAGTTTCTTTTTGTGTGAAGACTGATACAAAGAATGAGTTAAGCAGCTCTGTTTTCTCCCTATTGTTTGTTACTTCCTTGCCATCTTCTCTCTTTAGTGGACCTACAGTTTCCTTGACTTTTTTTTGTTATTTATATGTTGAAAGAAACTTTTTTTTATTATCTTTGACTTTTGTTACAAGTCATTCTGAGCTTTTGCTTTCCTGACTTCATCTTTGCAAATTCAGGCTAATATTGTGATATATGCTGATATTCTGCCTTAGTTATGTGTCCCTCTTTCCATTTTTTTGTACTTATCCTTTTTGTCTTTCACTTTATCAGAGAGATCTTTGTGCAACCATGCTGGTTTCTTCTTGGATTTCTTGTTTTTCTTTTTTAGTGGTATTGTGTTGGACTGGGCTTTTATGATTGTATTTTTCACTGTTTCCCCCGCTTCTTGAGTTGTTTTCCCCTTTAGGATTTTTATTCATGAAATTTTGCTTAGACTCTCTCTGAGTTTGTTATAATCAGCTCTTTTAAAGTTTAGGACACTGGTTGGATTATATTCTATTGCTTGTGTTTGCATTATATTGAATTCCAATATCAAGTGGTCACTTTCACCCAAGGTTCCGGCAATTTCAACTCCCTCTATCTCTTCTTCACTATTAGTAAGAATTAGGTCCAGTATAGCTTTTCCTCTAGTTCCCTCCTCTACCTTTTGGATGACAAAGTTGTGAGCTAAGTTGGTTAGGAAGTGATATTGCCATCCTCCTGAGGAATGTTAGGAGATGCAAACTTTTACTACAATAAGTGATAAGTGTTTTTTTTAAGTTTCTAAAGTGGAAATAAAAACCCATAAATCAATCTGTAAGAGTAGATGAAGAAGTGATCCCCCCTTAGTGAAAATGCTTGAGAAATTATTTCGCCAATTATTATTCCTGAAGGATTTTTATTTCTCTTCACTATCATTAAAAACGGATCAGAAACTGTAATATTGGGTCCTTTTAAAACTTCAATCAAATGTTCATATGCATATTGCAGTATGTTATTTTTAGGTAAAAGACAACAAGGATGAATCTCAAGCATGCTTATACATCTTTATAATTTGCCCAGAAACTGAAAGAGAGGGTAGAATCCCTAGAGAGATAAGAGAGAATTAAGACTGTGGGTCTATGTTATTTTGTTTGTGTTAATCTAATGAAACATTTTTCTCATGTAAAGATTAACTTTTATAAATGAAAGTTGATAAAAGCTGAGCTAACAGCTATCCAAAAAAAAAAAAAAAAACTTGAGGCAGTTTCTTGGGGACCACGTATGTTGTTAACTGAATTAAGCCATTTGTTCTTTGAATTGTCTCTAAGCAGACAGCAGCTTTCCCAAATGATTAGATATAAAGGTTCATCAACTATTAGCTATTTGCAATAATTGTTCATTATTCCATATTCAAAAGTATTATCTTTTACTTGTGATTTGTTTTAATCAGGGAAGGGCCATTATCATGGCCTGAGGCTGTGTAATACTAGGCATCTGAAAAGTTATGGATTAATTAAACACAGAGTAAGAAGATATCATACTTAACAGAATCTTTATCTCTTTTGCTCTTGTTCTCATGTTCCATTTAGTTACTTGATAAAACATTTGCTGAGTCTGCATCTTTGGCATAAAAAAGAATAGCAAACCCTTGTATTTGTATTGAATCAACTTTGTTTTCTTAAGTAATCAAAAGGCTTATAATACTAAGAAAAAACATCCTCAATTGAAAACTTGAGGAATTACACAAACTATGAAAAACATAAATACTTCATAAATACATTTCAGAATGTTTCTTTGTTGATGGCGCTTTTCCCTAAGTCATTCTGAAACAGGGTCCAAACTATTTAAGTTTTTATAGAAATCACATAATCAACTGCAATATACAAGAAATGGAACTGCTTCATTACAAAAAAACAGAGGTTATTTTTATGCCAAAGATAAGGCCTTGGAAAAGTATACAGATGCTGTGATATACCTATAAAGATCAGAATCATTCAACTAACAGGTTTTCCCTGGGGTACTCAATGGAAGTGAAAGTTGGGCTTTGAAGAAGCTGGACAGAAAGAATATTTTTGAATAATCGTGTTGCTGAAGATTCCTAAGAGTACCACGGAAAGCCAAACAAAGAAATGGGCTATACAACAAAGCAATCCACAGATCTCACTTAAGACACAAATGACCAAGGTCAAATTATGATGTATGATGAGCTAGCTCTTTACAGAATATGTGAAGACCTAGCTCTCTAGAGCAATGTATAATGCTGGGAAATATAGACGGGAAGGGGAAAAAAACAGAAGACAACTAGAAACAAGGTGGATGGACGCAATTACAATAGTAGGGGGTATACCATTGGTGGTTTAGAAGTGCCAGGTTGGTGAAAGATCATCCTGGAGCAGGTGTTTCTGTGTGATTACTAAAAGTCAAGCCCAATTTGATTGGGTGTGTGTTTGTGTGTGTGTGTGGATTTGCCATAGGAACTTGAGATTAGATATACAGTATATAATCTGAAGCACTAAGAAGTAGGATGTTTTCCAGTTGTAAGTCCATTTTCTTCACGGCTGAATATATCCAAACCAGCAAAAAAGCAAGGACAAACACGAAGGAGGCAAACAGAGGTATTTCGGTGGGCAACACTTTATAAAGCAATGTGAGTTATATTAAAATCCATTCTCCACCAAATAAAAATAAATATATTGAACTGACAGAGAAAATCAATCCAGGACCGCTGCTTTTGCTGCTGACATCTTTGAAAGATATTCAGAGCTGGCTTGGGATGAGTTGTTTGTTCTGATGCTCATTCTTTTAGCTGAAACTGCTGAGAGCAGCTGGTCAAGTGATTCTGGGTTTGTTTTTTTCTTCTTCACTGTGAGCAACCACATTGCAAGGTAGAAATGGACAAACAGTATCAGTTTCCCTCATTTCTCATTTTCCCATTGTCTCATTACCATAGCAGATCATTTTAAGTTCACATAACAGCTTATTTGTATTTTCTGCATATTTTACATTGACCCCAACTTAGCTGTTCAGAAAATACTCCAATTTGCTCATGAAGCCAAAACTACTCAATGTACTTCAGAGCCTGACTCCAAAGGAAGATTCAGTATGCTATTACTTTGTGGCTCCCATTAATTTGCAAGGGAGACCCACAAATAGATATAATGTTTTTACTTATTAATGTGATGGGAGGAAATGTGCGCCCTGTTTTGAAAGAAGCCAATGCCTCTTAATTCTGTATTTGTATAAAAGTGGTTATATAGATACAGATACATATATAGCTATATTGTTTTTAAATAACATAAGATACGTGCCATTTGATATCATACTTTCCAGAGATAACTAAGATAATTTTGTTTGTTTTTCTTTTGTAATAAAAGCAACAGAATTTTGTGACATCTTAAAGACTAGCACAAATATTACAGAATTCTTTTGTGGCTCATGGTGGACTTTGAGCTGTGAACATTTATGAGTAAATGGAGTCATTTATACATTAATATGCTGGAACATTTTTTTGCTATTTGGAAGCATAATTGTTCTTTCTGTGTGGTTACGAGATTTATCCACATACAAAAATAGTACAGAAGCACTGAAGGGGAAAGTAATAATGGTAATGAGAAATATAATTTACAATGCAATGTTATACTCTAGGAATCCATTGTCTAAAAATTCCCACAGCTAATAACAGGTGGCATATTTTGAATTAATGTAAAAACTGATGCATTCTCAGATCTTACAACACAATTTTTTTTTTGTTTTAAGGTTATCCAAATATGCTTCCAAATTTATGTTTTTAAGGAAAATATGTTTCAAATATGTATTTAACACTAGTATAGATATGTATGAAATCTGCCAATCCATTGATTTATTCATTACTAAAGAAGTTTTACAACAAACAAAGCAATGCCTCGATACATGGACCTCAGCAGATGGAGTACCGTATATAGAAGTCACTTGACTATATTATTGCTGATAGGAGGTGGAGGAGCTAAATTATAGCATCAAGACATGGCCTTGATTGTGGAAGAGACTCTGAACTTCTCAGATGAAAGTTCCAGACCAAACTAACATGGAAGAAGAAAGCCAAACACCTTTCAAGTTATGATCTTGAGCACATATTCTCCATTTTCAAGCAGAGAATCAGAAATTGCTCTGAATTGCTATACCTCATTGATAAGGGACCAGAGGATCTATGGAATAAAATCAAAGAAATTGAGAAAGGTAAATGTGAAAACAGACTGCCAAAAGCCAAGAAGCAGAAGAAAGGAAACTGGATGTCAGAAGAAACAGTAAAAATTGCCAAGAAGAGAATTAAAATCAAAGCCATGAAAGACAAAGAACTCAGGAAAGAATTTATCAAAGAATGTTAGACAGTTGTTAGAAGAGACAAGAAGCTATCTTTCCGTCTATAAAGACACTAAAGATGGAAACTGACATGGAAAACAAGGAGTCTTACAAAGATATCCAAAGGAGATGGAAGTTTCATTCTTGAACTGTCATACTAAAATATGTTAATGAGTATATACAGTAGTACACCTTACCTTTTAGAGACTGCAATTTGTTCCAACAACTTGGTTGTTAAGCAAAGTGGTAGCTAAGTGAACATATGAGAGAGAGAGAGAGAGAGAGAGAGAGGGAGGGAGGAGGGAGGGAGGGAGGGAGGGAGAGGGAGAGGGGGAGAGAGAGGGGGAGAGGGAGAGGGAGAGGGAGAAATGCTGCGAAGATCATTGGTTACTACTGTCTCATTTAGATAAAGTTCTGATCTGGTTTTTTTCCTCTTTTTTTCCCTCCTCACACGCCAGAGAAATTGCCTAAACAAGCTATCTCTTCCTGAGCTGCTTTTTTCCACAATACAGTACAGTATTTCCCTAAAAAGTGCTGACTGCAAATTAACAAGCTCAGCTCTGTGATCTTAATTAGTTGATTAGAAACCTCCTGGCTAGTACTGCTGCCTGAAACTGACCAGACCTTAATCAGTTTCACACTGAAGACTTTTCTTGTCAGGCCCGCAAAATTTGATCATAAATGCACATTGGTTGGAAAATTGATTTTTTTATTACAGTTTATTACCACTGTAATTGTAAATAGTCACTAATTAGGGTAGTCATTAATTGAGGAGTGGCTGTGGTTGGTTCAAAGAAGATCAAACAAAGATGGAAGAAGTATATTTAAATTCTATATTGTAAAGATGTCAAGATACCTTATAAGTATTCTTTACTTATAAAAACCTTTACTACTAGAAGATGAAATTAAATCAGCGCTCTGGTCATTACCAGGCAGGAAAGTTACATGAATTCATGGAATATCTCCATAAATATGACAAACAACATAAAAAGAATCTGTACACATCCTAATAGTGTCTATATCTACAACAGTTAGAACCATGCAGGCAATAGTTTTTCCATATGTATGTAAATGAAAGCTGGACTTTGAAGTAGCAGGATAGAAAGTGGAATGATGCTTTTAAAGTTTGCTTTTAGTGGAGACGTCTGGAATACTATGGATAACCAAGAATATAAACAAATGAATCATCAAACAAATCTATCCTGACTTATCACTCAAGGCACAAATGCCCAGGATCAAATTATGACATTTTGGGCACATTATGTGAAGATCTACCTCTCATGAGAAGTCTATAATGCTAGGAAAGGTAGGACAAAAGAAAAAAGAGGACAACAAGCAGCAAAATGGATGGACTGATTTACATCAGCAATGGGTGACACTATTGGAAACCCTAAAGGAGCAAGATACGATTAAAACATTTTGGAGAAAAAATCTATCTGTAGGTTCTTCAGTCAACACTGATTTTATGGCAAATAAATATCAGTCACGTTAATCACACATCATGTTTTTAATGCATTATTCCACAAAAACAGACTACAGAATTATAGGAGGAAACAGTGATTAAATTATGAACAAAAATGAGTTAGGATTGGAAAACAATGAATTCATAGATTCTTAATTTGCCACTCAGTACTATTTGAATACTATAAATACTTCTTTAATGGATAGCACACAAATATTCATAGGATTAGTTTTCAGTGAACCATTATCTCAAAAGCATGCTTGTTTGTTTCAACCATTTATATGGCTGCCCAACTCAATCAATGTGATTCTGAACATTGTAAAACAAAAATGAACATTAAAAAAACATTAAAAGATAATCTAGATATGCAAAATGGCAGATTGAATGGCATCGTTGAAAATAGCCAATGTGAGATTCCATTCCTGGTCTCCACATTGAAGTATTAAACTTCAATTCTAATGTCTTATTTATTTGTTTCTTTGCTGATTACTTGCACAATTTATATATCACTCAGTTCCAAAAAGTCTGTGATGGGCTTACAAATGATCCAAAAGTAGAATAGAAAGAATTAAGAGAAAAATAGTCAAAACCCCCAAATCCATCACAATTTCCTAGCCATTGACATACCAAGGGGAAAATGGTCCTTCCACAAAAAGAACCTATGGGGTGTTGATGATTTGCCATACCATTAAATCCCAAATGCTTTCATAAATAGCTTGTTCTTGGCAGCTTTCATGGCTGTACTTAGCTGACCACATCCACATATAGAGTATTTAAATAAACTCAAAGATCTACATCCAAGTCAAAAATAGTTTGCATCATGCTGCCTGTGACATTCTGTTACTATTAGGTCACCGGTAGTTAATTTTTCTTGTTCATTTCACCAGAATGAAGTGGAATTTAGGAGCAAGCTGACCTTCATAAGAGCATGAAATTTCATATTAATTAATGCAACTTTTTGAGATGTGCTCTTTTGAAACATTAAGCGAAAGCAAACAAAACTGTTTCTACAGCTTTGGTATTTTGAACCAGAATGTGGTACAACTTGCAGTGACAGTAACCTCTTATAGTGGGTTACATTGTGATGATTGGGTGGTGGAATTGCCAATCAAATCATGACAATGCAGGGCATCTCCTCCCAGTTTATATTCCAAAGGGAGGAGAGATTGAGGGAGAGGGATTTGAGGATGAAGCTTGAAGGACAGATCTGAAGAAGACTCAGAATCCTACCTAGGAAAGCCTCAGAGAAACAGGATTTGAACTATACTTAGCCACTGAAATATAATTATATACTTCAAGTAAGCATTTGAAATATAGTTAGAAGGCAATCATGGATACATATGCTGTAATATGAAATGAATTTGTTAAAAAAAAACCAATTCACTTCTTTGTTTAAATGTTAAAGTGATTCTGCTGTCCTACATTTTCCCTGTGTTCCAATGAATCACAAATGTACAGTAATAAAATGGAAAAAAATCCAAACAAAATGATTTCCAAACCAGAAAAGGATTTGCTGCAGTAGCAATTTTGAAGAACAAAAATATTTTTTTTAAGGGATACCCACATATGGAGTGGGCATGCAATTAAATTTCTGGCAGAAAAGAAATGATCAATAAAAGGAAATGTCGTTCAGTTGGACCGATAATATCACTTTTTGTAACGGGAAGAACTTGTTGCTGGGAACCAAATAAGAAGTGTAACGGATGAAGCTCTCATGAATGAAGGCAAATATAGGTGTCCCAGGATAATGTTGCAGGATCCAATCTGGGTCAGTCACTGGCACTAGCAGTTTTGTCTTCCAAGCTTTTGGACTCATGTAGGAGCCCATCCTCAGGGAACTGCTCTCTAGCAAAGTGTGTCATGAAGCTCTCTTTCCAAAGAATAAATCAATTGCTAGATCAGGTTAGTTCAACTAACACAACTCACAGACATCCATCCAACATGAAACACTGAGCAGTAATAAAAGGGATGAACTGTAAAATTAAGGCATTTTCTATATATACACCTAAAAACATTGATCACAAGGATCTAAAGGCAGATAGTTGCTTAATTCAATGCACTCTCTCCCTCCCATTTTTAACAAGGTCTTTCACATAAATAACATAAAGGCATTACTTTTGATTGGGTTCTATGGCTCTATCCTACACAGTATGCTGAAATTTTAAAGAAAAAAGATCAGAACAAGACTTCTGAAAGCCCAGAAATCAGAACTGAAAAAAATTAGATCTGTTTATTCCACATATGCATTGAAAAATGGTTCTGAATTATATTAGTCTAGTTAGTTAATGTTAACATCCAGGCTTCAGACATTGTACACCCACAATTTGTAGTATTGTTACAGTTATTATACTGGAGGAGGACTCAAGATCCAGATGGATTTGTTAAGAAACCACATGCTTTTTCATTTAGAGATTTATATCAGGATTGTGGAGATATGAGTTTAGTCCCCAGCTGAGTTTCATGAAAAGCTAGTTAGACTTTGATCATGCATCACCATTTCATAGGTAATAATAAAACAACTGAAAACGGAAGATTTGAGAAAGTTCCACAGATACATGAAAGGCTTATTATCAAAGTCACACAATTTGTTCCTAGCCCCAGTAAAAGAGACAAATATATACAAGTCTGTTCTAATAATCAACTGTCTGGCATAAAAATAAAACATATTGGAAAAAAATAAATCCAGACCACCACTTCTGGTTGTTGAGAACAAAATATGCATTTTGTGCATGGAGGGTTTTTATTATTATTATTATTCATCTAGAGATATAAAGGTGAAAGTGTATTTCTATACACGTTTGCTTGCTGATTGGATTTGCAACAGCTACATCGTTTCATCTATATTACAATTTAAAATTCAACTTAATACATTAGTATTAAACAATAGCAAGGGGGGGTAGCATTTTCCTAAATATATTGGTAACAGTCTTATGGCATTGAGTGTAAATCCAAGATCTTTTTTTATATCTGTCGATGCTTTAAAAATACCTCAGTTGTCTGACATACAGCACACTCAGCTGATAAATTTAGCCAAAAGCATTTTGTGGTCTTTGAAGATGTGCCCCTAATGTAAAAGGTTTGTCAGAGTTTCCATTACTAATACTCCATGATCATCCATTTATAACAAATGTCTAACTGCTATTTCTGTCCTGTAAATTGCCAAACAAATTCTGAGATGGATAGTTATTTAGTTCATTTTGTTTTCCTTACAACGTGACATTTTGGTAATAATGCACATGTCTGGGAAAGAAAGGCAGAGAGGCCTGTGAGGTTGCTTTCTATCATGTTAAAACACTCACAGTTCAATCTACCATTTAAATTGGATTTTAGAAGATTTCATCCATTTGAGTGCAAGTAGATGAAGTGCGTTGCATTCTAGCTTAAATGATTTGTGAACTAGGCTGGTTCTGAAATTAGATGTCATTTGTTAAGCAAACTGTAGCTTTCATTTCTAAAAAGTGCAGCTGGTGGAAGGTTTTATGTAATGAAAAACACCATGGATAATATAAACGTACAAAAGTCTGCTTCAGTGTAATATTATTTAAGGGGGGTGTAAATATTAGGGGAATAGACTGAGTTTTGCTGGACTTTGCAGAAAGTTTTAAGGTTGTGAAGGTTTGGCAATGAATGTTCATTTGAATAATTCTGCCTCAACCATTTGGATGTTCTACATCCATCACTGTCCTATTGCACTTTCAATGACTTTGGTGTCAGTTGAGCAGAAAATATAAAAATGTTAAGTACTTTTCACTCATCATAACTCCCAAAGCCTCTACACTTCTCCTGCTGAGATTTTGCAAGGTAGAAATTACACTTACAGTTTATGCTTTTGTTTTCTTTTTTTCAACAGCAATACTAATAAGTTAATGGGGAGCCTGTTTCCATTCTTCCTAGAAAAGAAGGAAGTTTATTTTAAATAAATACCCATGCCCTTTTCTTCTGTTGACTTTTTCTTGTGAATAAAGACTATTCACAGGTACAGACTATTCACAAAAGACTCTCTAAAACAAAATGGGAAAATCAAGGAACATTCCCAAATTGTAAAAGCTGCTTTTTCATAATAGTTCTTGAACTTCTTTCTATAAACAATGGCAGCTTGATACCTGCAGGAACACCAAGATGCTTGTGCCCTACATAAACATTGTCCAGTTTCCCCAGGAACCAAAAATAGGTTTACATTTCCTTTACTTCTTTTTAAATAGTCCTCTTTCAAAGACAACACATACAAAAATTACTAAGAATAGCGACTGTGAAGATGAACATCTTACCGAAGCTATTCTTCCTATTTCAAATGGCCCCTGTTAAACTGGGCAAGAAATTCTTCGATGATTTAAATACAACAATATTGAGATTTATATGGCAAGGGAAGAAAGCATGAATTAAAACCAAACTGCTACAAGAAACCAAAGACAGAGGGGGCTTTGGACTTCCGGATTGGAGACTTTATTACCAAGCATCCATTTTGCTTTGGCTTAAAGAATGGATTACATTGAGAAATAAACGACTTCTTTATTTAGAGGAGCATGACTTGCAATTGGGTTGGCACACGTTCTTATGGTATGAGAAAAACAAAGTACATAAATATTTCTAAAGCCATGCCATAAGGAATGTTTTGTTTTCAGAGTGGGAGAAAATCAAACATAAAATTTATATGAAAATACCTGAGTGGCTTTCAACAATGGAAGCATTTGCTTATCCAAATTTAATTAACTACGATAAACTTGTCACTTATAAAGACATTTTGGATAAGGATGGAAAACTTAAAGACAGACAAATTCTTCATCATCAAGGCATTGACTTAACATGGTGGTCCTATCTGCAAATTCAAACAAGGTATGAAAAAGATGTAAAATCAATGGACTTTTATAAAGAACAGACATTATTTGATAAAACACTTTTGAAAACAGATGAAAACCTGATTAAGAAGCTCTATAAATTTCTACTAAGCTGGAAGAAGGAAGACGAACAAGTAAAAGAAACAATGATAGTGTGGGCAAAAAACTTTGGACATTCTATAGATTTAGAAGATTGGGGAAAGCTTTGGGAGAGAAATATTAAACTTACTAAAGCAGCTTCATATAAAGAGAATCTATACAAAATGTTTTATAGATGGCATATGACACCAGTTAGATTAGCGAAAATGTTTAAAAATGTACCGAATATCTGTTGGAAATGTAAACAAAAACCAGGTACTTACTATCATATCTGGTGGATATGTCCTAAAGCTAAGAAATTTTGGTCTAAAATTCATATATGGCTAGAAAAGATGACTAAAATACAGATAGAATTTAAGCCAGAACTGTTTTTGGTAGGAATATTAGGACTTAATTATGGCAAAGAGAATGAATACTTAATATTACATGTATTGACAGCTGCGAGAATTGCATTTGCCCAATTGTGGAAAAATGAAAATCTACCATCTGACCAGATTATAATTATGAAAATTTTAGAGTGTGCAGAAATGGATAGATTAACTTTAGAGATTAAAGAGAAAGAGGATTCAGTGTATTTTAGAACATGGGAAAATTTTTATCAATGGCTAGCATTACGTTAGAGCAAAAAGATTGTGAAGTGTAACAGGATGAATGATATCTATTTATTAAGCTTTAATTTTATTACTATTGTTAGCATTAATGATTATAATTGTTTAGTACTATATTAACTATTGTTATTTAATATTTGTACCCGGACGATAGTCTGCTTGTTCAAGCATTGAATTTTCTGTGGGGGTAACCCCACTATTGTACCTGTCCCTATCTTTACCCCAATCCTATTCCCCAACCCCACCCATTACACATACCAACCCTATCCGCCCCTTACCCATATAAAACCTAATAAAATATATATACAATTTTTTTTTACTGAATTTGAACAGTTTTATATTGAAATTTCGTTCAATAAAGCACTGTCAAATAGATAATAAATACTGACCTTTTCTTTGACAATTATGATCAAGAGGCAACACAGGACTTTAGCTGTCTGAATCAGATTTCAGATTGGGCCTCTGGGTGGCCTCTTGAATTGATCTGAAGGGAATCTAGCTGGTTTTTTTAAAAAAAATTTGAATTGTGGAATCTTAACTATACTCTTGTCACTTAAATGTGCTCATATAAAACAATTACATCCCATCATTCAAGCTCATGACAGCACATAATTAGTGCCCTGGAACTGAAGTTTGACAAATTGATCTATTGTACAGCTATCTATAGATCTTGTCTCTTTTCTTTTCTCATGGAAATTCTTTCCATGAATGCCATATGATTGTACCTACCAACCACTGATGGAGCGACTCAACAAGACAGAGAACAAGAAGCTGAGATGGATCTAGCAGGATAACTGAATTAGCATGTTTGTTTGTTTGTTGGACTGCACCTACGACGATTGCTATGGGATTTAGACCTGACCATTTATCTTAGAGGCTTGTCTTGGAAGCTGAAGGAGCCAGAGAAGCTGGAGCCATTTTGAGCTATTGGCTGTACCAGTTTTGCTGTTGGTCAGGCTGGCTTTGATTCTGGACTGTGGGTTTCAGAAGAGAGACAGAGGAGGAGATTGGTGGGCTGGGAAAGAGTTGTGGTAGTTGGGTTCATGGGAGTGCATGTGTTTGGCTGTGTCTGTTTGGGTGTTTGTGGATAAAGTGGGGGAGTTGGGTGTTGAGTAGCCTGATGACATGAGAACCAACGAAGCTGAATTTTTTAAAGGACCTGGCTTCCTCTCCCTCGGATGGATGTGACTGAATTTTATAGAAGCTCTCCAGGCTTGGAAATTGAGGGGCCTGGGTTGGTCTTTTCAGATGGGCCAAAGTATTAATGTGATGATGGACATGGGGAGATATGGAAAGAGGCAGGGAGTAGGTCATTCTCGGGGAATGTGAGACCTACATCTTATACTGGTTTCACATTCCAGCTCCTTGGTCTCAGCCGCTGTACCCAGTCAGCAGACCTTTATAGTCCTTGCTTTCACCAGTTGCTACTAAATGGAAGGTCAGTCTGTAAGAAGCCCTCCCTTATCTGGGACTTAATAGTTGATAAGAGGATTGAGCTGGTATGTATTACCAAGACCTTGTTCGGCCCAGAAGTGGGAGTGGCCTTTTAAAAAAAAAATGCTCAGCCGAGTTTTTGGTGTGGCAAGAGTGGAGGTGTGGCAATTGTCATTTCGGAATTACTTACATCTTTCAGGGTCACCGAATGTGAAGCTCTGTTCACTAAGTTGGGATCTAGAGATCAGTTGGGATTGTTGCAGGCTGGGATTGTACCAGCCTCCCAGCATAGCAACCTCTCTGACTGCGTTCCTTAACTCCATCTCTAGGTTGACTGTGGAGTTCTCATAATTTTGGGCCTCAATCTGCCTTCTCTGGGAATGAAATGGCTCAAAGTTTGTGGCCATCATGACTGCCATGGGCCTATCCCAGGTCATCCAGAGCTTGACACAGGACAGTGATCATGCATCAGATGTGATTTACAAATTACAAAGGCAGTGTGGTGGGTGTGTATGTGTGTGAATAAAAGTGCATCATTTGTAAGGTTTGCACAATTGCTTCAATTGCTGTCTCAAGTTATCTGCATCTTTATCAGTGGTGGGATTCAGCCAGTTCACACCACTTCGGCAGAACCGGTAGCTAATTTTTTGTTGCCAGGCCCAGAATGGACTTCTGGAAGCGGCATCCACACAGAGAACCAGTTGTTCACATATTTGAATCCCACCACTGATCTTCATGGGCAGGCAACCAAAGCTACTGGAACTGTAGCTTTGCATGCAGCTGCCCAAGAAAATCAGCAGTTTTGGAAACCAAGGATACAGTTTGTTTAATGCTTCAAAAACAGAAAACTTAATTAGCGCAAATGACCTTGGCAAAATATCTCTTTCAAATGCTTTCCACTGTCCTATATGTCATTTTGTAGTGTTAGACAGGCATTTGGATAACCTACAAGAACAACAGACAGATCCTGACTACTGTAAAGAGAAAACAGCAGCACAAAGGTTAATGACTACTAGATTTTATGAATGTGGATTCCCAATACAAATAGTATGATTTAAAAAAAAAAAAAACTTTCATAAAGCTGAAACTCATAAAGTTTTCCCAGTGGATTGGGACTGTCAATTTTGAATTCACATTAAGATTTTGCAGAATAAAGATAGATGTACTGTAAGGGACAGATGGCATGTGACTGAACTGTTGGCACTTTTTTCTTTAAGGAGGGGGGAAAAAGGAAGGGAAATTGAGAACTAATGGGTGGAGCTTCCATTGAAGCACAGAAGGAAGAATGAACTGGACACCCAGAGGAGCAAAGAAATGATCCAGAGAGTATTAAAAAGAAAAAGAAAAAAGAACTGTGCTCAGGAAAAAATACCATCAAGGAACCACTTTGTGAGATAGTGTAGAGAGGTGTTGTGAATCATGCACCTCGTTGCAAAACAGCCTGAAAAGAAAACAACATCATTGCTATTGATTTTTGTTCTGTCCCCAGATCAAAAAGACTGTGGCAATGCAATCTGCTATTTGTAAAGAGAAAAAAAAAATGTGTCAGAAGAGAAAGGAAGGGGGTGTACACGAGGGAAAAACTGGGAAAAAAATAACCATGCAATCATGTGAGAGAACAGCTGTATCGTGTGACAGAAACAACCCCAGCAGCAGAGCGCTAGAAGAACAAACAGGGTAGGCAAGATGAGAGAAGATTTACTCCCTTGTCTTGCTATTCATTTCAAGTGTAGAAGCATTGGTTTAAGGCAGAGGTGGGGAACGATGGCCCCTTTATGACCTGTGGACTTCAACTCCATGGCTGGTTCAGGAATTCTGGGAGTTGAAGTCCACAAGTCATAAAAGGGCCATGGTTCCCCACCCCTGGTTTAAGGGATGAAGGACTCTAGACCATATAGATAGAATGAAGGCAAATATACATATCCCAGGATAATGTTGCAGGATACAATCTGGGTTGGTCACCAGGACCAGAAGTTTGGTCCCAGTGGTCCCGGTGACCGACCCAGATAGATACTACAGTCCTGATGGCATATTATCCTTCAGATGGGAAGAGAAATCATTAAGAAAATATTTGAGAACATGATATTAATTTGATTTAAATTCAAACCAAGAATCCATATGATGTTTTCTTCTCCCAACAAAATATGCCAATAGTTCTTGGCTTATGCCCATTCATTCACTGAACATTCAAAGTTACAGCAATGCTAGAAAAAATTGACATATGACCAGTTCTGAGAGTTCTGAGCATTGCAGCACCCTTGTGGACACAGGACCAAAGTTACTTAATCTTAATCTTCTGGAATTGTATGACTGCTATTTAAAAACATAACATTGAATTTCAGCTGCTCTTAACCACTTCTAATGGGGACTGCTTGAAAACATCATTAATTACTTTATTTGTGTCACTACTTTTTGTTCAGGCTTTTTAGGAAAGGCTAGCATTTTTGAGATGTAGAAATCCAGACAACCACTTGAGGTCAGCAAAGAGACACAGAAAACTCTTATCGTTTGCTGCCACTTTGGTCAGGCAAAACTGTAGCTATAATAACCAAATATTAGGTGAAAAACAACAACAGATAACAGTAGCAATGGGGTTTCCACCCTGTCCAAAGTTGCTCTGTGAATGACACGGATGATCTCTAAATTTGAAATGTTAATAAATGAATAAAAGTTTTTGCAGAAACATTCCAAGAGGGCAAGGGAATAACAGTGCCCACACCTTATAACAACAGAGTGAAATGGGTTTTAAAAAGGTGCGTGGATGACTTTGCTTTCTTCCACATCCATGTTTTATTTTTATTTTTATTTAAAAAAAAAACCAGTTCTTTCTATTTCCTTTGGCAAAGCAGCTTGAGAATTTTGATAAATTATGTTTTTTTTAAAAATATAGAAAAAATAATATTTTTTTTCTCATTCTCATTCTCGTAGCCATGGCTTTAGATACTTAAAACTGAAAAAAGTGTTTCTTTCTAAAATGGCTGCTTGAAATGTGTGGGCTGAATGAGAAAAATAATACAATAGAATAAAGCAAGGGGGTCAAACTGGCAGCCTACGGGCCAGATATGTCATGTGCAGGCCATGCCCACCCCGGCTCTGTAAAGGCAAAAAAGTTGCGATACATCACGATACGTCACGTGACGTGATCGAGTTTGACACCCGTGCAATAGAGTGATGTTTGGACCGCCTGAGTTGCAAATGCTTGTGACTGAATTGGTCTCCCATAAAATCCATGCCTTACATGATGACAAACAACTGGTCTTTCTAGAAAACCTTATCAGCTTTCCTGAGATTTCAGGTTGGGGGTTTCCCATCTGTACTTGTAGTTTCAGGCAACTGAGCTTCTCCGTGCAAGCCCTTCCATGGATGATTGCTTAATGCATCTTTATTAATTGATTGATGAAATTTATAAACTCAATCCAACTGGAATCAATCTAATAAGATCTCAGTTGGACTCTGTCCAATTGGAGCCGCTGAATTGCATAACAGGTGAAAAATGGAATCAAATATGATCTAAATGCACTAAAAAAAAAAAAAAAGAATTTAACAAATGCACACATAACACACTGGGGAAAAGAATTGTCCCCAATCTTCTCCCTGACAATGCAGAAATTATTTTACTTTGTAGGATGGGCATTTTATGTATAAGATCCCTTTCTTATTTGAAATGTTCCAGGAATAAACAAGGGAGCTTCCAGCGATATACTTTGCTCAATTTATACATGTCACAATACTAGCTAAACTACTTGCCTTGAACTTTGATATAGACTTCTCTACAAATTTATCCTGATCTTGTAACAGGGTAGCAAACTATTCACATATTTGAGGATATAGGGCAAAAAACTGAATACAAAGCAACAACAACAACAACAACAACAAAAACCTAACATGAACATATATTTTCAATTAAAATTAAACTAAAGAAGCCAGATAGAATTCAACCTAAACAAAAGATTTTATTTATTTCTACTTATTCCCCAACTTTAGAATTTAGACAATTGTTGTATTGAATGTTACAGTATTTTATATTAAATTTAATTACTCAGACTGATTTCTAGTCATAAGAAATATATTCCATGTTGATTAAACTAATTAGTGTAGGCTACTCAATATTTACTTAAGTTAATTAGAAGGAAGTAATTATAGTTAGTATATGAATTAAGATTTACTAAATATCATTATAGGGTACAAACGGTGGACTCTTAATTAATAGATATCAATTTCCAAACACTGAAATTAGTTTATTGTGTTTTTAGAAAGGGATTTATTTACTTATTTCTTTCTTTATTTATTGTGTTCTTTCAATCTTTCAGATATTCAATATACTGGAAACAGTGAATTTAATGTGTAGGAGACTATATAGAGACAAACCTATAAGTAAATTAAATCTTTGCATTCTAATTAAAATATAGTCAGTTCTTGTTATTTGTGGTAGTTACCTTCTATAAAAACATTAGTGAATTAGTGAATGTTAAAACCTTAGCCAAGAATGTGAGTGTCTAAGTATCACACCATTTTGTAGGTATTGTTCTGTTTCAGCCGAAGAGACATCGAGGCGAGGCAGGAGTAACAAACACCAGTCTTTATTGAGATCACGAACAGAACAGAAGACAAAATGGCGCCAGGGCCTTTTATAGCCCCTTGCAAGGGACAGCATCAACCAATCAATGCAAGGCTAGTCTCCTGCCTTGCGCATGCGCACAAGGCTGGAGACAGCCTGTCTGGTCCCGGGCAACCACATGGATTGCCCGGGCCTTGTGCAGCCTCCTGAGCCTGCTGAGTCATTCAGCAGTCCCAGGACATAACACCCCTCCCCCCTTGGATAAAACAATAAGTGAATACTTATAGTTTTAAAGCAACCTACATATACATGTTTTTGTTCAATTATCATGTTATTAATTCCAACACAATTATGCCTGCACACAGGCAGACCCTTATACCTCATATTGTTTCAGGTTAACAATAGAACACCCTTCTATGAGTGTCCAGAGTTCTAGAGAACTAGTAAGCCTCCCTAATACTTGACAGGAACCTCACATAGTCCTTTAGATGCTTGGGTGGACCTTTGGCCCTCTCTGACCTTCTTGGAGCCAGCGTTGGTGCCTGGCGTGCCACCTCGCCTGTTGGACTAGGCAAGCCAGGACTTTGATGCCCCCAAGACCCAGGCAACCCTCCAGACTGCTGCTGGCTGGATCCGCTAAACCCAAACCAGAGTTCCTTGGTGGGGTGGAGTTCCCCAAGTCCAGTGGTGGGGTGGAATTCCCCAAATCCACAATGGACCCCTTTTGGGAACACTGCCCTTCGAGCCCAAGACCAGCAGCTGGAGTAGCCTGAGGAACTGATTGACTGCCATGTTCCAACGACCCGGTGCCTGTGCCAGAGTCAGGAGCTGCTTCCATGGCAAAACCCTCTTCAGGAACATGTGCAGGAACATTTGAAGGTCCACCTTGGCGGAGAGACTGTGGTCCACAATTGTAATTGTGGTCCTCCTTTCCCCCTCCCCCAGAGCAGAGCCAGGGGCAGAAGAGTGGCTGGACAACCTCCAGCACAGTTGGTCAATGCGACGTCTGATCACATGACCATCATCCAAGGCCATTTCATATGACAGTGGCCCAGAGAACTTGCATACCACTGCTGTCACCCAGAAATGTCCAGGTCCATAGTTCCTTGCCCAGACTGGATCGCCCACCTGTAGTCTCCTAGGTGCCCGCGGTTGTGACACCTGTGAAGCCACCCGGTCAGGGTGCAACCTATCCAGCTTAGTGATGAGTCTGCGACCCCAGTGGAGTTCAGCTGGGCTTTTCCCAGTGGCAGTGCAAGGTGTAGTGCGGTGACAAAGAAGAAAGTCAGCTAACCTGTGATGCCAGTTTCCATGAGTGATTCTCTTTAAAGCATCTTTGGTAGTACGCACCATACGCTCAGCTTGACCATTGGAAGCTGGATGAAATGGTGCAGATGTGGCATGCCGGATCATGTTGGCTTGAAGAAAACCCTGAAACTCAGATGTGAATTGGGGTCCGTTGTCTGAGACAAGGACATCTGGAAGACCATGTGAGGCAAAGATGCCTCTCAGCACCTGGATGGTCCTGGCAGTAGTAGTGGAGGAAACAGGAACAACCTCTAGCCACTTGGAATGGCTGTCCACAAGGAGAAGGAAGAATTGCCCCTGAAAGGGCCCAGCGTAGTCGATGTGTACCCTCGACCATGGTGTATGTGTCTCCTCCCACCTATGTACAGGGGCCTGGGGCATTTCTGGCCTTGACTGTTGGCAGACTTGGCACCCATGCACCTGGGCCTCGATCTCTTTATCGAGCCCAGGCCACCAGAGGTGGCTACATGCTAGTGCCTTCATCCGGACTATTCCCGGATGTCCCTCATGCAGAGAGAGCAAGACTCTAGTCCTCAATGAGGCCGGGATGACTACCCGGCTGCCCCACAGGAGACACCCCTTGAAAGTAGAAAGCTCGTGCTTCCTTTGCCAGGACCCTTGGAATTCTGCACCCAGGCACATGTCAGGCCATCCTGACAACACCCATGTCAGCACGCAATGTAAGCGTGTGATCAGTGGCAGTTTCTGCAGCCACGTCCCTAGCATTGAGGGGAGATTCAGGCAATTCCTGAATGGAAAGAATGTGAAGAGCAGGAGCAGGATCTGCCTCTATCTGCTGTAGAGGTAATCTGCTGAGACCATCTGTATGGCCCATTTCTTTACCTGGTTTGTGAACCAGGGTATAGTCATATGCTGACAAGAAAATTGACCATCTCAGCATTCTAGGAGATATAATGTGTGGGGTTTGTTTTGTTGTTGTAAACAAACCCAGCAAAGGTTTACGATCTATGTAAACCGTGAAATGGTGGCCATACAAGAAATCGTGGAATTTCTTTATTCCAGCCACTATTGCCAAAGCTTCTCTATCAATCTGCCCGGGTCTTCTGCAGCCTCCTGAGCCTGCTGAGTCATTCAGCAGTCCCAGGACATAACAGGTATTGTCTTACTATATTCTGTTAAATTAGAACTGGAGTCTTTCTTCTTCAATTCATTCTTTAAATCTGCATGATAGAACACATCATCTTCTCTGAAGAAACATAGCAAAAATGGGAATTGAATAATTTTGCTGTTTGTTGTTTTTAAAGAGTTGCCCATTTGCCAGCATTGCTCAGCTGGTATACAGTTTCTTTTTTCTCCTTGATATTCTGAAGATATCTAAAGCCCTTTATTATATCCATGCTAAGCAGGGGGTGGAAGTTGCTATCAGTTTTGCTGATCAATCAATTGGATCAATCTATAAACTATCTATAAACAAGAGATTTGATGTTAGTTACACATGCCCTGGTAACCTCACTTTTGGATAATTGCAATGTGCCCATTCTGGGACAACCCTGGAAGACAGCCTTGAAATGGCATCTGTTTCATATTGTAGAGGTACCACATTACTCCCATACATAATAGTTGCAATAATCAAACCCAAGTAGCTGCTTTTTAAATTCAATTTGATTTACTGTGGTATGCAAAATCTGACATTTTAGGCCCTAATTATGTCCATGACTGCCTATGCAGGATGCAGACCATCCTGTACTCTTAGGTTACAACAAGGCACCTTTTGCAGGTCACATAAAGATGGCCTGTATCATGAAACAAGCAGCTGCTGGAGTTGGGGCAAGCCCCTTCATCTCATACATCAGAAGTGAAGTCAGAGAATACCTTTTCATTCAGGCCTTTTATCACTTACCTCTCTTAGGGATTTTATCATTGCATTATCAGATTGCAATTTTGTAAATTACCCAGAATCTCTGGGATTGAGTGGCATAAATCCACCCTATGTACTCAGAAGTCAGTTCACTGAGCTCAAAGGAGCTCAGTCACAAGTAAGCGAATACACAACTGCAGTACTACGGTGCATTTGATACGTTCTATTCATAAATAAGCTTCAATGACTTTAATAGAATTTAGTCCCAGGTATGAGTAGATGACTGCAGATTTCATTCAATTCCACCCAAAAGTATTGCGTAGAAGCAATTATGAAAGAAAGTGAGGCATCTACAGTATGAAAGGATTTTTTTTTATTATTTTTTTTAGTGAAGAAGCAGAAATAAAGTTGGGGGTTCCAAATAAGTTTCCAATATAAGAAACTGTCCAGTCACCAAAATAGCTTTTGGCTAGTAATAATTTAAAAGTAGCTGGCAATACAATGTTCAATTATTTTAGACATTTGGATTAATAATTTAGTATGATCTTACTTTCAGTCATTAGACTGAAGAACATCATTAGACCCTCATTTAGTATGATGTTACTTTCGGTCATTGAGTTTACTGTTCAGTGACGAATAGCTATCTCAAAAAAGACAAAACTTCTAAACTCAGTTCCATTTTTTTAAAAAAGGAGAGTATTTGATTCATTGATAAGATTTATCTACTGTCTCAGACTTGATGGACTCTAGGTAGAGTAGAGGTACCACTAATAAGCATTAATACAACTTCCTGTATGTGTTAGGCAGGTTAGCAAAAAGATTGATGCTATAGTTATCCTACATTGGGTGGCCACGACCCTAACTTCCCTCCTGCAGCAGTAAAAGGTGGGCTTGCTCACATGGGTTTTATTAAAATCAATTGGAATTGTTTCTGGTTAAATATATTTCAAACCAATTTGTTAGCCTTTTAGCCTTTGTATCCCATGAAAACTTATTTATGTTTTCTGCATCTCTGTTCACTGTCTATTTGGGGTGATAATTATTCATTTTGTATGTTGCAGAGAAATAATATAAAGAATGCTCTCTGCTATAGAAATATCATGCTAATGAGAACTGTGGAGTAAAAAAAAATCGCAATAAATATATTAATGTTCATGGGAGAATAACAGAATATTTGAAATGTATAGAAACCAGGAGCATATCACTTATTTAACACCTGATCTGTGTGTCCAATTATGAAGTGAACTTTCACAAGAGTTACTGGAAGAGAATAAATACAAGGGCTTTCATAAGTTGAGTTTCAGAAACTTTTAATAACTCTGAAAACATTATTTGGTTTGTCTTTGTCCTGGGCTAAAACTGAAGGCGTATCTCACTCATATACACAGATCTTATCATATGCAAAGATCTTATCTTCATCTCAGAATAATGGAGTGGAGTTCTCTTTTCAGCTGCTGAATAGCTTAATTAATATAGCCACCTAAAGAATGGCTTATCAGCATTTCCATAGGCCACATATGGAAATAAAAGAGAGCATCTTATATCAAGTCACATCCTTCAACTGGTCTTTTATGAAAAATTCTCTGATGTTCAAGCTGGAATTTGGCCAGCTCTACCTTGAAATGCTGGCAATTGAACCCAGAACATTCTGCATACAGTAAACAGAGTAGATGCTCTACTTAGCACCTCAACCCAGTGCAATTGTGCATCTCTAATGGCAACCATTGAAGAAGCACTAAATCCCCTGATTAGCTAAGTTCTGGTTGCAAATTAGCTCCAGACAGGTCTGACAAGTCATTCCACTAAAGTTGTTCACAACAGTCAAATTCTTCAAATCTTCTTTCTAAAGAGGAATGAATCCAACAGTATTTTTAGCTTTCCTGTGGTTCACATAGTATCAAAAGGAGAAGGGAGAGACAGAAAAAAAAGCAATGCTGAATTTTAAGGCTTTGCACATCCTTCTTGGCAAAAAGGCTGCTGAGGTTTCTTTTTGTTGAGTCGCTCGACGGCACACGCTCAAAAGGAACACTCTCATATAAATGGAAAACAGTGTCTGCCTCCTTCAACCTCATTGCTCTTTGCTGGTGTCATCATGTCTCCACAATTTACTGCTTCCTGGAATTGCTGCTGTTTGGTACTTTATCAGATTATCCAGGCCAGTGAGGTTCATTGTTACTTTCAGGCAAAACTGGGACAATTTTCCATGTTCCTTTTGGTTGATGAAGTCTTGATAACATACCTACTTATACAGTAACTTTCTTTTCAATGGGATGCATTACCCTATATACTGCTTCACAGTGCTTTACAGCACTCTCTGAGCAGTTTACGATGTCAGCATATTGTCCCCAACAATCTGGCTCCTCATTTTACTGACCTTGGAAAGATGGAAGGCTGAGTCAATCTTGGTCCGGTCAAGATCGAACTCCTGGTTGTGGGCAGAATTGTCCTGCAATACTACATTCTAACCACTGCACCACCAGGGCTCTTATAGGCAAATTACCCAAGCTGGAGGCAGAAAAAAATTGGAGTCCTTTGACATCTAGACAGAAGTTACAGACCAATGATGGGGAAAGGATTGACTTCCATCTATCTTCCAGCAGTCTCAGAATAAATTTATTGGAATCTCCAGGAAGTAGGAGCTCCAGGAATAATGAAGACATTTGTAGCAGGCCCTCACCATTTTGTATTGTGCCTGGAACACCATATTTTCCTTTATAATTTCCTAGGCTTTTATATTTTATCTTTTCTTCTCTTTAAATAAAGGTTGATTTTGTTGATCTCAAGGAAAGAGGAAGGGCTGAAGTTTCCTCTGCCTCCAGTGCCCTTCCCCATTCCAAATTGCCTAACCCAATCTTGCTTTATGTAGAACAGAACAGTTATGAAGCTGGGGTTAGTTGCCAAGATACCTGCATAAACATTCCTTTTGGCCAGAAGTACTTGTTGAATGCCAGTTGTTTTCTTGGCTCCATTCATAGCATTTCCTTTTAGCTTTTCAAAACTTTAAAAAAAAAAAAACCTTTTAAAACTTTAAAAAGCTTTGAATCCAGCTATCTTAGAACTTGCCTCTCTTGTTTGGAACTTGTCAGATTATTAAGATCTTCAGGAGAGGCCTTTTGGAAGATATTGCCATTTAACAGAACCCACTTGATAAGTACATACATGAAAGACTTTCCTCTTATGTCAAGGTTTCAACTTGCATTTCTTTAGGAGCTGTGATTGGCTTCAGTTCTACAGTCTTTCATAAAGGCTACTGAAGGATGTATTTTTAACCTAGCTTCTTGTTTTAATTTTGTTCCAGTTTTGTTGTACATTCAATACTTTGTTCCTACTAAAAGCTGCCAAAGAAATATAGTGAAATAAATGCTTAGAATTCAGTTTTATGTATGAAGCTCCATCACGTTTTCAAGGCTGCATTTCTGAACAAAGTTTAGGTGCTTAAGCCCATAATAAGCCTTATTTCTAAGTGAACTTGTTCAAAATTATATGGCTAGGCTAGAAAACTTAGTAGAGAGAATCTAGCAGGCTATAGCTGGACATCTAAGAATAAATATTGTTAAATGGAGAGCTCATTGAATTTCTTTCTAAAACTTATTCTTTCCTCTGATTCAATCTCAGTAAAATATATTGCCCCATCGTAAGATGTCTATGACAGCATAACTTTTAATTATGGCTTAAAACAGGTGCCATATAACACGGAAAATTACAGCTGCACAGTAACTTAGCCAATGTACTAATGACTAGCTAGGTGTAATTTTCCAGAGATTTTGATGCCAAACAATCTTTGCTACCTCATACGTGATGTATATCTACTGGCCGTGTTCATGCAACATAGTAACCCGTGAATTTCTTAACCACGTTTTATTAAATTAACCCAATTGCCTAGGTTTGCCCCAAATATTAATCTAAACTAGCCACACTGTCGGACTCACTAAAGACACAGAGCCACCAACTGAGCAGTTTATGTAAACTACATTTCTGTATTTGTTTAAACAGGATGTGTTGGAGAGGGCTAATAATACTCATATTTCTTTGGGAAACAATGTTTGTAGAACCAGATGGCAGAACTAGCATAACAGAACAACATAACAGAGATCTACTCTTGCCTTAGGCACGAAAGCCAGCTGGATGACTTTGGGCCAGTCACTCTCCCACAACCTAACTCACCTCACAGGGTTGTTGTAGGGAAAACAGAAGTAGGAAGGAGTATTATGTATGTTCACCGCCTAGTTATTTATAAAAATAATAAAGGCAGGATAAAAAAAAATATCTAGGAAAAAAAAGACAGAAAAGATAGTTCAGTCACAATGAGAGAAGGTACAAATTGAGATAGTGGTTCAAAGGCAGGGCAAAGGAGCACAGAGAGTGAAGAGCTAAAAGCGCACTTGGTTAAACAAAGGGCTTTGTTTTATACAGCTCTTACCTAATTCTAAGAGGCTGCAAACATCATTTCAAACACTCTTATTCTGAAGTATTAGTATTTAGGAAGGTTGCGAAGCAGTTATGAAGTCACCTATCTCTGGATAATAAATGCAATTATATGTACTTCCTGCATTTCTGTATTAAGGCAAATGAGATAATGTTCTTAAAAAGCAGTTTAAATCCTTCACATGCGTGGCAGTTCGTAGTATATATAGCTTGCCAAAATTAGCTGAGACAGCTCAGCTCTGAGATGCCTGTCTCCTTATACCATCTTAAACATGGTGGCTGCAATCCAACCCTTACTTGTATTAAGATACTGTTGAACTGGAAATATGCAGACACAATTTCCCCAAATGGCATATGGTCTTGAGCTGCTGCCTCTTAGGAAACAGCCAGCTTGGGAGTGAAGTAGCCGCACTTTCCATCCAAAAATAGAACTATTGGCAACATTTAACCATGTTGAATATTGTATGGTCTGTAGCAGTCCAAATATATAACTTCTGGCTGATGTTGCATCTTCTATGTTGCCACTTCTCCTGCTAGATTTGAGACTGCTCACAATGTTGTGGCTTTAGGTTTTTGTTTTTTTAATTATTCTTGTTACCAAATGCTATTTGGAGTCCTAACCAAAAAGGCTTTTATGTTGTGATCTTATATGGCAACTCTTTCCGCCCCTAACTTCACTGGCGTTTGGCACTTCCAATCTCTCTTCCCCTTCCACAGAAAATAAAAGCAGGCCCCTGAATTTCAACATTTACATATACACCCCATCATGTTACACATTATGACTAAGCTCTTAAAAGGTATAAGAATTCTAACCTAAAAAAGTTCAGGTGTGAGATATGAAAAAAAGAAAAAGAAGTATAGCTAAATCTAACTTAATATTAAGCCATTTACCCTCTGTATCAGCCTTACTTCCACCACTTTTATATACCAATTCACATATTGCCTTTTGTTCTTTAAATTCTTTGCCTCTCTCTCACACACACACATCAACTTCACCCAACCACAACTTTCTCAATTTTCCCCTTCTTCTCAACCCATTAACTTTCCCATCATATATTGGTTTATGATTCCGCTTTCATTCATTCTCTGTATATGATCAATCCACCTCAGTGTACTCCTTTCATACTGGTCACTCACATTTGGATTCAGTCCACATTCATTCAGCAATCCCTATTTCTTGTTTTACCACCCATACTTCTTAAATACACTATTGGCACTGCATTCAACCTACTTTTATATTTCTCCCACATGTGCAATTCTCACTTCCATATGCTGCAAAAGTGCCTGCTATTATATAGAAGCCATTTTCTATTCTTCAACAAACCTTGATTTCTTAACACAGACCACTTATTACCCACACTACTTTTTTTTTAACCAGCTTATATTTTCTCTGCCCATTTCCCCATCTTCAATAAATATTCTGCTAAAGTGCACAGGTTCCTCTGCCTCAAGCTGTTTCCCATCTACTCCTTTTACATTCCAAATCTCAAACATCAGTATGCTACGATGTGTGACCACATGGCCCATAGATATTTACTTCTGCCACCAATCATGGATTTGTCTTTGGTAGATAGAAAAGCTGTGCTTATTAAGTTATTAGCCTTTGTGCCACATGCATTATTTTCTGCTGACGATAAAAATAGTACTGAATACTTTTTGGTCCATGTTGACCAGAATGCCAGAACTGCAATCAAGGCCCAGTGTTATCTGAAGCACATTCATATCATTCTGTATAAGCTACAATTTCTAACACAGAGCCCATCTTGCAAGCCAATAAATTCTTACCCATATTCCCACCAACTAGGAAGCAAATGACTGACACAGATTCAGGATTTCAGTGTTATTTTATTTCTAGATATGCACCTGAAGCAAAACACAGTCCATTTTCCTTGCAGCAATACAATTTCAAAAACTGAGCACAAAAATATATCAGTTAGGTGGAGAACACTGCTCAGTGAGGAAAAATGCTTGCAAAAATGTTTCTTTTTGCAAATGTCTATTCAGTTGTATGTATTTTGAGGGGGGGGAGGAGAGGAAGCACATTAAAATGCATGTTATTGTACAAAGCATGTGAAAATGCAAATGGATTTTCATTCAGTCCTTAAATAAACAAAGAGGCTTTAAACTCAGTGAGAAAGAGATCACAATGGAATTAGGGATGGAAAAATGAGAAACCAAGCAAAACTGAACTTGATAAATTGACCTATCTTACATGCAATCATCTGTACTGTATGCATTCTGATAGCTAAAAAAACACAAGGAAAGGAACATTATTTTTTTTCTTAGAGACACAGATGTTGGACCAACAGGAGGATATACAACAAGATAGGACTTTCTCACAGAAATAGGCAATAGTCCACCAGCAAAGAAGAAATAAACAGTTGAGCCAATTTATTTCTCATTATGTGCCTTCTTAGATTTGCTCTGGAGATTCAACAGAACTTTCTATGCATGTTGATTGATTGATTGATTGATTGATTGATTGATTGATTGATTGATTGATTGATTGATTGATTGATTGATTGATTGATTGATTGATTGATTGATTGATTGATTGATTGATTGATTTTATATGCCACCTATATCACTGTTGGAGTTATTCTGGGTGACTACTTTTGGGATGTACACTGGGAAAAGATAGAAAAAGGAATCTTCATATTTTAAGTGGACTCTCCTTCTATACATTACATGGATACAGCTGGACCTATGTAAGCGTACTTTAAAAAAGAGGCGCTTAATAGCAGCCCTTCTCAATTCCTGGTGCACCTTTATTAGGTAGTTGGCAACTATTAGCAGACACTGACATTTTTATATCCGTGCCATAACAGACAGGAGGTGAATTTGCTATTCAACTCCAGAGAATAGACCTGATCATTCCATTTTATTTTTCCTGCCTGGCCAGTTATCAATAGAATTTATGAGCATGGTCAGGAAATTTTAGGTTAGGGTGACTCTGCATTTCCTCTTATTTCATACAGAATTTTAAATGGGGCTCTCCATTATGTATATGCCCTTTGCTTGGTATTAATGGACAACTTGTGTTTTCAATCTTTGTCCAGGTCAGTTTTAATATATACTGCAAAATCAGGTGCCAAATTTCACGGGGTAATTCTCCAAATGGAGACCTTTGTGGCTTTAACTAGAGAAAATGGTTGATATTGGGAGAAATCCTGCCCTTTTGTACAATGCCCCTTAATTGTATCTACATTCTGCCATAACCTACAGAAGCTTGGCTTTCATTTAAAAATGCAATTACATTTCTATTTTCCCCCCCATTATGATGGAAACTATCGGGGAAACAGTCCACAACAAAACAATAACAATGACAAAATGAAAAGCTATTCAAATGCTGCTTCATTTGCTTCTTCAATAGGCTGTGAATTCCAAAGACTAATTGCAATAATGTTATGGGAGGATTATTAAACCATAGCAATTTATATTTTAACAATTTTTGCACCATTGTGCTTTAAGGCAAACTCCAACATCGGCCAGGAACCCAATCATTATAAAACAGAGAAGCTGGATAAATAAATGATCAAAACCTCCTCTGTTGTCCCAACCAGATTATCAAGATGAAATAATTCTATGCTGGTTCTTTTTTTTTATAGACATCCTTTAAAGATATTGCAAACAATATAACTGGCACTTGCACGGAGTGGCTGAGAAATGAGGGACAATTGTGTTTTTTTTTTTTCCCCTCAACCTTGCTGTTCTCTCACAACAAAACCCTCATCTACCAAATTGTTCATTTCTGGGATGAAGACATCAGAGCCCTCCCATATTTAAAATCTGGCAGCTAAAATCAGACTATGTAAATAGAAACATCTGGAAGGAAAGTGAAGTTTTTCCCCCTTCTATTAGCAGGTTCCCACCTATTTTCAAAAGATAAGTTCACCTTTTCAGAATGTCTGTTTTATTCAGCAAACTTAATTGCCACCGCATGAAATCTGCTGACTGAAAATGACAGGGGCAGGGGGAAGGGAGAAGGAAAAGAGTGCTGCAGTTCCTTTGGGAAGTTTGGAGAAACTTGGCCCTAGGACAGGTAAGTGGAACCTGCTATTAGAAGGGAATAAAACTTTCATGGGAAACCATCAGGAACAGATTGGGGGGAAAATCATTCTAGAAGAAGAGTATGGCAAACAACAGCTTTTATATTGTTGCCAGGAAAAAAAATGCATGATTGTATTTACATATGATTTTCCGCAAAAAGTATCCTTATTTTACCTTTTTTTTAAAAAAAAAATGCAAATGAAAGCATGATTCTCTGCATCAGATTTTTGTCACTCTGATGATGTCATGAATGTTTGGACAAATGTATTCCCCAATAGTAACTCCAAGATCATAATCTTTTTCTCCTCCTCCTCCTCCTCCTCCTTGACTCCCTCTTCTTTGTGGCAACCCCTGAGATATTGGAACACTGCTATCATGTCCCCCCTCATCCTTCTTTTCATTAAACTAGACATACCCAATTCCAGCAACCGTTCCTGATATGCTTTAGCCTCCAGTCCCCCAATCATCTTTGTTGCCCTTCTCTGCACTCTTTCTAGAGTCTCAACATCTTTTTTACATCGTGGTGACCAAAACTGGATGCAGTATTCCAAGTGTGGCCTTACCAAGGCATTGTAAAGTGGTATTAATACTTCACGTGATCTTGATTCTATCCCTCTGTTAATGCAGCCCAGCACTGTGTTGGCTTTTTTGGCAGCTGCAGCACACTGCTGACTCATATTTAAATGATTGTCCACTAGGACTCCGAGATCCCTCTCACAGTTACTACTATTGAGCAAGGTACCCCCTATACTATACCTGTACATTTGGTTTTTCTTGCCTAAATGTAGAACCTTACTTTTTTCACCATTGAATTTCATTTTGTTAGATAGCGCCCAGTGTTCAAGTCTGTCCAGGTCCTCCTGTATCTTAAGCCTGTCTTCTGAAGTGTTGGCTATTCTTGTCAGCTTGGTGTAATCCGCAAATTTGATGAGTTCTCCATCTATCCCCTCGTCCAAATCGTTGATGAAGATGTTGAAGAGCACTGAGCCCAGAACAGAGCTCTGGGGCACCCCACTGCACACTTCCCTCCATGTAGATGTGGTTCCATTGAGGACCACACGCTGAGTATGGCCGGTCAGCCAGCTACGAATCCATCTGGTGGTGATCCTGTCTAACCCACATTTTTCTATCTTATCGAGTAGTAGGTTGTGATCTACTTTATCAAATGCCTTACTGAAGTCCAAGTAAATTATATCCACAGCATTCCTCTGATCCACTAATTTTGTCACTTGGTCAAAGAATGCAGTAAGGTTTGTCTGGCATGATCTGTTTTTGATAAACCCATGTTGGCTTTTAGTAGTGATTTTGTTTGCCTCTAGGTGTTCACTGATTCGTAGTTTGATTATGTTTTCCAGAATCTTCCCAGGTATTGAGGTCAGGCTGATAGGTCTGTAATTTCCTGGATCCATTTTTTTTCCTTTTTTGAAGATGGGAACTACATCAGCTCTTTTCCAGTCCTCTGGTAGTTCCCCAGTGCTCCAGGATCTTTGAAAAATATAGTTCAGTGGTTCTGAGATCACATCTGCCAGTTCCTTGGAGTGTAATCCATCTGGTCCTGGTGATTTGAACTCGTCTAGGCTGGACAGGTGCTCACTTACCATTTTCTTGCCTATCTTAACTTGTGTTTCTATTCTGTTTTTTATGGCACTATTTTTGATAGGTTGGTCTGTTTTTTCCCTTTGTGTAAAGACACATGCAAAAAACAAGTTAAATAGTTCTGCTTTCTCCCTATTGCTTTTCACCTTCTTGCCACTTTCACCCACTAATGGACCAATCATTTCCTTCACTTTTTCTTTCTCCCCATTCTCCTTTCTTGTTTGATAAAGAATTCATCAGAAAATAATTATTACCCAAACAAGAGATGTGTCTTAAAATGTCTTAAAACCAAGAGTAAATTAAAACCAAGAGTTTAACATTTAAATAAAGAGGGGAAATTGAGTATTTTATTAATATTTTGAACCACTTAAATAATATAGGAAAAAGTTAACAGATTAGATAAAAATGAAGGTGGGAATCCCGTATCACTTGCAGTGATATCCAAATAATGGGTTGTAGGCAGAATAAATAACATACATTGTCAATATATGAAGTTATTATCAAGTACTATACAGTTCTAATAATGTTGTAGTATTTATTTCCAAAGTTTTTAGATATTCTGCCATAGAACTCACAACTATTCTTTTAAAGAAATATTTAATCTTAAATCTATAGCAAGATATTATCCATAACCATCTGCAATGCATAAATGCACTCAAGAATCAATTCATCATTTGCTCACATGGTAGAATGCTGTTGGAATCAAAACACATTGAATCAATTGAAGCTATAATATGAGTTATATAAAGCAATCTCCATAAAGCAATAAATCAAACCTCAACCCTGCACTCTCAGTATCAGACTGAGTATCCAGCTATTAAAGAAGAAGAACAAGTGAGAGTTTGTACTTCTAAAATGCTGTTCATTTAAAGTCTAGAGTTCCTTTCCTATTGTTGTTTTTGTATATTTGCAAGCATTACTTTTTGAGTGTGTGAGTTCCTTTTACTATCCTCAACCCAACCCTTATTTAGCTGTCTGAATTTTGATCACGTGACCATGGGATGCTGTAACCATGGTAAATGTGAAAAACGGTCATAATTCACTTTTTTCAGTGCTGTTGTAACTCTGAACGGTCACTAAATCAACTGTTGTAAGTCAAGGATGACCTGTACTGGAATTATTTCATAAGGACCTTTTAGCTTTACTACAACAAATTACTCATTAGAAGTTACTGGATTCTTGTGTGCTTATTTAATCAGTTTGTATGCCAAGAAATCTTACAGCATTGTGTTTCTTCATCAGCAAGGAAGAAATAAGTGTTCTGAGTTTCAAGACAGCTTAAGGATTTCCTCATTTTTCTGGTGTGCAGCACTGCTACAGGAGCTGCGAGATCAAGTCCACTCTCCTGTACCAAGCACAGAACCCATAAGCCCTGAAAAGGAAAAATACAAGACAGCTTTCAGTATTGGGGAGAGTGTAAGAAAATGACAATGTTTTTCTCTGACTGGCCAACAGAGATATGTCACTTTGTGGACTATGCTTTCAGAGTTCTCTTACTGCTTGACAGTGCCTCTGGCTATCCTATAACCCTGTAATTTGCCCACTCAAATCTGAAAAATCACATGCTTGCTACCAAACACCACCTCTTTGATCCCTCTGATAGTCCAAGTTCTGGTAGTGACTTTCAAGTCCTACTGCGTTTAGCAAAATGCCAGATTTCATGGGAAATTGTCATCTGTCATTCAGTGATGGCTGGAAGAACTATAGCATTGCAAATTACATTGAGAACATTGCCACATTTCATTCAGATCTCACAGATCCCTCCTCCCTCCCTCCCTCCCTCCCTCCCTCCCTCCCTCCCTTCCTTCCTTCCTTCCTTCCTTCCTTCCTTCCTTCCTTCCTTCCTTCCTTCCTTCCTTCCTTCCTTCCTTCCTTCCCAGATATATTTGTTGGAGTGCAAGTGTGCATACCCAATAGAGTGCAGTACTTATTTCTGTTTCTTTTTCTTGTGCTTTTTCTTTGTGTATGTTGTGAACATTGTAACAGGATTCTCTCAAATAGGTCTACCTGTACTTCAGTGCAAGTCAATTAACAATCTAACTATCCAGTCACCTTAATGAACAACAAATGACCAAGCTGGAGATCATGTATGTATGTATGTATGTACCTATCTATGTGTATCTGAACATTGTTTTGAAAAATGGTTATTCAAAAAAAAAATCCCTGCTTGATCTTTTTTTTTGTTCTTGCTTCACTGTCCCCCGCTTTTAAAAAAAGGTTCCATAACCTTTTGTGGCAAATCCACATAAGCAAAATCACTAAGCTTTATCTTCAGACCCTCCCAGAAACCAGTGTTTCCCCTCCTTATATTTTATGTAAATAATATTTTATTGCCTACTGTACTACTGTATGTCCATACATAAAGTTATCAAAAGGATTTGAACAGTGGTGGGATTCAAATATGTGAACAACCGGTTCTCTGTGTGGATGCTGCTTCCGGAAATCCATTCTGGACCTGGGCAACAAAAAATTAGCTACCGGTTTTGCCAAAGTGGTGCAAACCGGCTGAATCCCACCACTGGATTTGAACAAAAACTTTATCTAACCCATCATCTATAGAAAGATGTATAGAAATCAGCCCTTGACCATCTAAACTAGTATTATCAATCTAGGTAACTTTAAAATATGTGGACCTAAAATTCAAGAATTCCTCAGCCAGCATTCAGTTCTGGGGACTGAAGTCCATACATCTTAAACTTGCCAAGGTTGAGAAATAATTTCCTAAACTGATTACATGCCCAGAGAATATCTGATTGATAGATAGTAGATAGATAGATAGATAGATAGATAGATAGATAGATAGATAGATAGATAGATAGATAGATAGATAGATAGATAGATAGATAGATAGATAGATAGATAGATAGATAGATAGATAGATAGATAGATAGATAGATAGATAGATAGATAGATAGATAGATAGATAGATAGATAGATGATGGATGGATGGATGGATGGATGGATGATAGATGATGATTGATGATAGATAGATAGTGTTCTGTCCTTAGGGTGGTAGACATTGAAGAGACTTAATAATACAACAACAAGGTTTATTCATTGCACACAGAAACAGAACAGAACAGAAAACGAAACTGGCTCCGCCCTTTTATACAAGGAGCTCTGGGTAACCGTAACCAATCATTGCACGGGTTTTCTCCCGCACTAAAAGAGCAAGCATGCCTGGGTCTCCAGACATCCAGTCTCCGCAGCAGCCACGTGGCCGCTAGCTTCACCTGGTTCCCGCCCTGCACCTGCTGTCTTTAGCAAAGCTCAGTACACTACACCCCTCCCCCCTGGGTTAGAAGCATAATGCACCCCCCCCTTTGCTCTAATAATGTTGCCTCCATGTGAAGGCTATCCAATCACTCCCACTAACCTTGGCCCCGGCCTGGGACCTCGTAGGACGTGGCACCTGCACATGGCAGCTTTTGAAAAGAAAAAAAAAAGAAAAAAACAAGGTAGTGGCAGTTTTTGAAAAAAAAGCAAGGTTGTTCTTTTGAGCACTTCTGAATGCTCGGATAGCAAGAACTCTGAACTCTATGCTAGCGCCGACAGAACCCTCATGTATTCCCGTAGGAGTTTTGGGGGCCCTCGGACCGTGTCCGATCTCCGCGGAAGTGTCGCGGTTGCCTGGTCTGCAAGCTTGCCCACTGGGCTCAGCAGACCAGGACTTGGGGACCCGCTTAAAGCGGTCAGGATTGGGGCATGCAGGCTGGCCTGCTGGTCCAGCTCTGCGTGCCAATTTGGGGTGGAATTCCCCGGAGGGATGGTATTCCCCTGGCTAGCGGTCCTCTGTGGGGTGGAATTCCCCTGAGGGGTGGTATTCCCCTGGTCTGCATGAGCAGGTGGTTGGGAGCAATGTCCCATAGGGGCAAAACCCCCCCCTTGGAGAGGCTTGAAAAGCCGATCTCGCGCAATGTCCCATGGGCGTAGTGCCAGAGTCAGGAGCCACCTCGATAGCAAATCCCTCTTTCACTAGTTGCAATGAGCCATAGTCAGTGCTTTATTGACTGTCCTGATCATTATCGGAAGCTTCTCCCCCCCCCCCCCCCGAGAGCAGAGCCAGGAGCGGAAGAGTGGCTTGGCAACCTCCAGGGAAGCTGGTCAATGTGCCGCCATAGCACACGACTGTCCTCCAATGCCACTTCATAGGAAAGGGGGCCGGTGACCCTACAAACCACAGCTACCACCCACAAGTTGCCAGGGCCGTAGTTGCGGGCCCAAACCGGATCGCCCAAGTTCAGCTGCCTCGGTGCCCGTGGTTGTGACACCTGCGATGCAACCCAGTCCGGGTGTAACCTATCCAGCTTAGTGATAAGCCAGCGACCCCATCGGAGCTCGGCGGGGCTCTTGCCCGTAGCAGTGCATGGAGTGGTATGGTGGCAAAAGAGAAAGTCAGCCAACCGGTGATGCCAGTTGCCATGCGTGATTCTTTTCAAAGAATCTTTCGTAGTTCGTACCATGTGTTCCACTTGACCATTTGACGCTGGGTGGAATGGTGCCGACATAGCGTGGCGGATTAAGTTTGCCCACAGAAAAGACTGGAACTCCGGGGAAGTAAATTGAGTTCTGTTGTCAGAGACAATTACGTCAGGGAGTCCATGAGTGGCAAAAATGCCGCGAAGAACCCTGATGGTGATAGTGGAAGTTGCAGCGGACACTGGAACTACTTCCAGCCACTTAGAGTGACTGTCCACGACGATAAGAAAGAGTTGCCCCTGAAAGGGGCCAGCATAGTCAATATGGATCCTCGACCAAGGATCATGTGTTGTTTCCCACCTATGGATGGGAGCTTGGGGCATTTCTGGCAAATGTGGCACCCTTGGACCTGGGCTTCAATCTCTTTATCGAGCCCAGGCTACCAAAGGTAGCTGCGCGCAAGCACCTTCATGCAGACTATTCCCGGATGTCCCTCATGCAAGGAGATGAGGACTCTAGACCTCAACGAGGTCGAGATTACAACCCGACTGCCCCACAGTATACACCCCTTGAAGGTGGATAGCTCCGACTTTCGCTTCGAAAACCCCTGAAATTCCGTGCTCGGACACGTGTCTGGCCATCCGGATAACACCCAGTTCAACACGCGTGTCCACGCCCATAGAGCCTGTTTGTCCAGGAGCCAGTGTAACGGCTCCGCCACGGCTGCCTTGTGGGGAAGGAAGGCATGATAGAAATTTAGCAGTCCCAAGAACACTTGAAGTTCTGCTTTTGTTTTGGGATTGGGTGCCTGCTGGATTGCTTCCAGCTTGGACTGAGCAGGATGTATGCCTTCCACGTCTATGCGAAACCCCAGAAACTCTGTGGATGTAACCCCAATCTTACACTTGTCTTTCCTGAGTTTCAGGCCCGCTTTGCGAAATCGCAGCAACACGGCCCTGAGTCGCTCAGCCAAATTTTCCACTGATTCCCCTGCGATGAGGACATCATCGAAGTACGGGAATACACCCAAAAGGTCTCTGAGCATTCGCTCCATGACACTCTGGAAGATACCTGGTGCTACGTTAATGCCAAACTGTAGCCTTCGCACCTTGAAAGCCCCCCGATGGGTCAAAATGGTTTGTGCCTCTGCCGTGGCATCATCCACCGGCAGCTGTTGGTAGGCCTGGGCCAAATCAAGTTTTGAAAAAAGGCAACCCCCTTGTAGAGATGCCAGAATATGGCTGACTACTGGCACGGGATAGGAGAGTTGCTGCAGAGCTTTATTCAGCGTGCATTTATAGTCAGCACAGATTCTGACTTCTCCGTTGGCCTTAAATGGCGTAACTATGGGGGTTTCCCATGGACTGCTGTCCACAGGCTCTAAGATGCCTTGCTGCAAAAGTTTGTCCAATTCTGCATTAATTTTGTGCTTGAGAGCGAACGGCACCCGACGAGGCTTGATCCTAATCGGTGCGACAGAAGGATCTAACTTCAAGGCAATTGGGGGCCCCTTATATTCCTCTAACTCAGGGGTGAACATGTCTGCGAATTCTTTGGAGACTTGGTCCAGGTTGGCCATTTTTAAACTGTTCAGCCCCGTTACCTGAATTCCCAGGGCCTCGAACCAATCAAGCCCGATTAGGCTTGTCCTGTTCCCATCGACCACAACGATGTTCAGCATTCCCATGAATTTCCAGAATTGCACCCTTAGTGTGGCCTCCCCCTTAACTCTGACCGGGGAATTCTGAAAATCGGTCAATATTAAATTCGATGGCCTGAGTTTCACCCGTTGGCCGCTTCGGCCACAAATCCTGTTAAGAGTGCTCTGGGAAATGATGGACAGGGCGGACCCCATGTCCAGTTCCATCCTCAATGGAACTCCTTGAAACCTGACTTCGAGTTGCAACTTTTTCTTTAAGGGCCTATGTCCCCCGGTTCTATGGACGCTGCGCCTGTTGGCACAGAACCCCACCCTGTTCTGGCTGGGTACCCCGGTACCTTTCCGAGGCAACTCTTTCTTGGAAATTTCTTTTCCACGACCTAAACAAACAGCAGTAATGTGGCCTTGCTTGCCACATGCTCGGCAATTGGCTGTCCAGAACCGGCAGTTGGCTCGTTTGTGCCGTCCCCCGCACCCCATGCACCTAGGGAAGGGATCTGCCTTCTCAAGAAGTCTAGGAAGTCCTTTCGCCAGGGGTTGTCGCATCAGGTCAACTTCCTGGTCCGACTTGGCCTCTTCCTCTGGTTCGACGTCCTCGTGGTGGACGGTTTGCGATAGCTGAGGGTTCTTTGAGAGCCACAAGGCCCTTACAGCTCCGCTGGCTGCTTCTTCTGCTGTGACCTCTCACAACACATCTCCTTCGCGAAGATCTTCTGCTGTAGATCTCTGCTCCTTAGTCTGCAAACTAAACGGTCTCGTAACCGTTCCTCTAAGTCCTTGAATTCACACGGCCTCACTGCCTGTCGGAGGGCGGTGATGAATTCTGTGACGGACTCTCCTGGATACTGGTCCCACTGCTCGAAAGCGTGTCGCCATGCAATGACCGACAGCTTCGGCTCGAAGTGCTCCTTGAGCATCTTTTTTAGTTCTCCGTATGTCACGGTCTCCAACGGCACTGGGGACACTAGGTTCTCTGCAATGTCGAAGATGGCTTGGCCACAAACACAGAGCAGCGTTGCGGCCTTCAACTCGTCTTCTATGATCCTGTTTACTCAGAAGTAATTCTCAGCCTGGGCGACGTATGAGCTCCACCTCTCCGGGTGAGCAACGTCGAATTCCGCGAGCCGACCCAGTTTTGCCATGATAGGATCTCTTCTCTACCACGTGCTGCCACTCTGCTGGAGGGGTTCCAGGGCAGTTTCTTGCAGCACTCTCTCCCAGCGTTTGCGTACTGGCAGGTGAGTGAGCCGAAGTAGGAACGTCGTCCCTCAGCGTGGTCTGGCCTTCCTTCACGGTGATTCGGGCCCTTCATTAAGGTGGCAACAGAATCCCACCTTCGTCACCAATTGTTCTGTCCTTAGGGTGGTAGACATTGAAGAGACTTGATAATACAACAACAAGGTTTATTCATTGCACACAGAAACAGAACAGAACAGAAAATGAAACTGGCTCCGCCCTTTTATACAAGGAGCTCTGGGTAACCGTAACCAATCATTGCACACGTTTTCTCCCACGCTAAAAGAGCAAGCATGCCCGGGTCTCCAGATATCCAGTCTCTGCAGCAGCCATGTGGCCACTAGCTTCTCCTGGTTCCCGCCCTGCACCTGCTGTCTTTAGCAGAGCTCAGTACACTACAGATAGATAGATAGATAGATAGATAGATAGATAGATAGATAGATAGATAGATAGATAGATAGATAGATAGATAGATAGATAGATAGATAGATAGATAGATAGATAGATAGATAGATAGATAGATAGATAGATAGATAGATAGATAGATAGATAGATAGATAGATAGATAGATAGATAGATAGATAGATAGATAGATAGATAGATATCGATAGTATGATACTGTATATAAGAAAGTGACAGCACTTAGAAAATGTTTTTTTCCTCTTCATGATACCTGATCCAAACTATGCAAAAACCTCTGAATTAGAGAGGCCTTCTTGTTACTTTACCTTTTTTTCAATTCTCACAGAAGTAACGTAGTCTATTTCTCCTACTCTAGTGAGATAAACATTCTTGGGGATTAAATTTAAAGTGACAATTTCCAAATGAACAGATACACATAGGAATTAATGCATATAAACCGCTGCCCTTTGTTCTCTCTCTCTCTCTCTCTCTCTCTCTCTCTCTCTCTCTCTCTCTCTCTCTCTCTCTCTCTCTCTCAATGTGTGTGTCTGTTTGTGGGTGAGTGGGTATGAGAGAAAGAGAGAGAGAGAGAGAGAGAGAGATGCAAGTCTTCTCTTGTTGCAATGAAACAATGGCAAACTGAGTCCTCGGCAGACTTCTGAAAGTGCAGCAGCAAAAGAAAAGCCAGTTATTTTGCCCTTTCAGTGACATCAATCAGAGAAAAAACAATGGCAGACAGAGCCATATGAAATGGTAGTTTTGTCCCTACCTGCCTCTCATATGAGCACTGTTGGGCTTGCTTCCTTGAAAACTTTCAGTATGTTTATTTCTTCAGAATACTTTTCCACTTGGGATGTAGATTACCACATTTGGAACAATGTCCTTTTCACTGCACACACACACACATGTTTCATGTTTTCCTATGCATTTAGTAGAGCTAGAATTGAGGTAGTTATATTAAAAATCACATGCAATTAATTTCTCATCCATCCCTACTCTGAGGTTGGTCAGAATAATATGGTAAATCTGGGAATAGTGAAATTGGCTGTAATCTTATTTTTTTCCTTGCAGTGGAGAGCCCTCCTATACAACATACTTGGGGAAATGTTGCAACTGGAATACTAATATATATTTGTATGCATGTGTGGATAACTACAGTGTTGTGTCCTGGGCCTTGCTGAGTCATTCAGCAAGGCTCAGGAAGTCTGCAGAAAGGTTGCAGAGACCAGAACGGTTGCAGAGACCCGGACAGACCACGTGTCTGCCCGGACTCAGACAGGCTGTCTCCAGCCTTGCGCGCATGCGCGACACGGGAGAATAGCCTGCAATCATTGGTTGAGCATCCCCTTGCACGGGGAGTATAAAAGGGCTTGTTGCCATTGTTCACTTGCTTCTGTTCAGTGAGTGTACTAGTAAAAAGACATTTTTTGTTGTGAACTGCCTCGTCTCAAATGTCTGTTTGTGTGAACAGAACATACAGCTTCCTTTGTTTTAGGTGCCATGGTTCCCTCAAAGAATGTTTGAGAAATTTTGAGCAATATTGATGAGAATGAAGTGGGGTTTTTTTTAATGATCTTTCTCTTTTTATTTATCTCTTCCTTCCCTCCCTGATACTCTCTCATTCTCTTATAATTTTTGACCTTCCCTCCAGAAAAGAGGACAACTATAAAACAAATAAGACAATTCCACCTGTAGAATATTGTCCCCCGAGGGCTAATACAGATGTATCCACCAAAAATGTGTAGACTGGCCTGATTAAAAGACAACATTCTACAAAACATATGATAAACCCCAATCGCTCAATCTGTCTTCATTTCAGACTACAAGAGAAGAGATTTAAATGAGGGCTTTGCACGTGCTGGCTTCTGTGCCTCTTCCGTCTTGCTTGCTCAGTGCAGAAGGCCAATTAATCTCATTTATGCTTCAGGTCTGTGAGATGGGGACCGGTCTACAAAGGATGAGATGAAGGCCATTATCTCATTCCAATGAGCCAGCAAGGAGCTGCCATGTGATCTCGCTTCCGTGTCAGTGAGGATGAAATGGCTGTAAGCCTTCATCTATAAATTTTTTTAGTTGCTCCTTTCTGTCAGGCCAGTCTAATCTTCTCACACCTGGCACATTAATTCTTATCTGTTCCCTGCAACATTGTAATTATATGTTATTTCCAGCAATAATTAATTATCTCCCAGGCAGACTTTTTATAGCTTATAAGTCAAAAGTGGGCTCATCCACCCTAAATAATTAATTCAGGCTATGTTTTATGTCATGACATATACACAGCCTCCAGATGTAATTGTTACAGAATTCTTTTGATAGCGAAGTCCTCAGTTCCCAGAGGTTGTACAAGCCAGTAAGCACCAATTATGATGATATTTCTTTCAGACACACTTGGGATGCTCATCTTTCCTTCAACTATCTATTTATGGAGTTCTTTCCTTGAGGTGTCCCTCCCTAATTAAAATGAGAGAACATGAAGTTGCAGTCCTGTATAAATGAGGAAACCTCTGGATGGATGCTCAGAATTAAAATAAGGCCCTGCCTGTGAAGAAGATGCCAGGAGAAAGTTTTCATTCATCTTCCTTGATTTATTACCCCTTGTTGTTCTACACATTTGTTCAGTCTTGATCAGTAGGGGATGCCGGTGGGCAGTCAGTTTTCCACATCCCCAAGCTTTCACTTTTGAACAGTGTTGAAAGGAGAGGCTGGAGTAAACTCTGAATATAGCCATCAGGAAAAGAAGTGAGAATTTCAGTGAGGGATTAAATATTCTTTAATAAAGATAACTCTAGTAGGCAAAAATAGAAGGAGACATTCCATTTTCTTATGGAGAGCGCTAATGCTGATGCCTCTCCTGTGTACGGCAGCAAATTGTCCAGAGCTGCCTGCCGTCAAGCTAGCAAGGAGATACCATCAGGAGAATAATCAATGAATCTTTCTTCAGCTGTGTGCATTTACTTAAGTGGATTTTTAATAGTTTTTGAACAAATTAAGCAAGGATAATGGATGAACCAATGAGCTGAGAAGGAGAAGAAGTCATTAGATCAGGTCTGCACAACTGGTGACAAGCAAAGGCAGTCTATTCTTCGTGAATGGTCGCCCATTATCCACCCAGGAACACTTCTGTTCTTGCTGCCTGCATGAAACTGCAAAATTCATGGTAGGGATGAGAATCAAGTACCTGGGTTTGCATTATAATAGACTGATTGCAATGACCTTTCTCAGTCTTGCAAATCTTGAAGCCTTTAGAAATAAAAACTCTAGCAGCCATTTTGAATATCCTGCTTTCTATCTACCTGCTAGGTAGAATGAAATGCATTTGCCTGAGAAACTATTACTCTACCTCATTCATTTCTTCATTCACGTTTTTTTGTGTTTTGTGTACTCATAACCTAGGAGTTTTTAATGCAGTTAATTTAAAAAAAAAAACAACCAACAACGTAGCAACTAGTCTTTGACCATCAACACTGCTTCCTTGATTTTACACTTATCCAATTCAGATTGCCAGGTAATCATGGGAAATTGTGTTTTAAAATTAAGAAAATTTTTTTTTTCTTAAGGATGAGCAAGTGCTGGGAATGATTTTGTGAATTTTTGGTAGGGATCAGAGAAACGCTGATAATTTGTTCACAAGACACTTTCCAATTGACCGGTGGGAAGAAGGCAGCAAAACAATCTTTAACTTGGTGGTGCTTCAGAAAAACAAAGACATTCTGTTTTTCCCACTTTCTCTTTTCTGCTGCTTGTCTAAAAGTTCTATTCTGATTTAATTCTACTGTAATTTAAGCAGCCAAAGTGACCGCCTTATTTCATATGGAAAACAGTGATTCTGAACATTTTCCATTCTCACTTTCTCCTTTCTTGTGCCTTCACCTCATTCTCCCAAGGCTCTGAATTAATTTTGGCCAAAGCAACCAGGTACACAGAGGAATCTGTTTTGGACAGGGAAAGAGGGATCTCCTCCTTCTCAGCTGACTCCAACTTGCCCAAAACTTCACAGCTAAGTTATTGACTCTCCAGGCACTGACAATGGGGGGAGAGGGGGGGCTAAAGAAAAGAACTGCTTATAAGCTTGGGCAGCCATGCCTTCTTTCAGCGCAAGGAGGAAAGACAGCTGGGAATTTCAGCTGAGCAGAGACAACAGAAATCAACCAAACCAGCAGAGAAACAGGACTATGGTGGAGAAAGGAAAAGAGTTTGTTTATTTATTTATTTAGAAAATTTATATTGCTGCCTACTCTCACATGGCGACTCAAGGAAGAGAGTTGTGAAGCAGTGCACAGGCCACTAGAGCAGCTGTTGAGAATGTAGGGGGAATACTCTGCCCTGCAGCAAGCTCCAAACTATTTAGCATGTGGCTTGCAAAGAGAATTGCCTATCAGCCTCTTCCTTTCCACAACTCACATGTTTGGAGGTGTATATATAGTCAAGAGCAACTCACCAAGCTCTGCTTCTACCCACCTCTTATCAATCAGTGCTGCTTCCTACAATCCTCACTTACAGGTTCATTTGCCTTACTTCCTTTACTTTGAAGACACAGCCATGCCAATACTGTCATAGCACTACTCTGTTAGCGCTAAATTCTGATAATCCTCGCAGCAATCACCAGCACATCACTCCTGGGATTACAGCGTTAACAGGTTCGAAAAAGACATTGTACTATGACCTATTTTCTCTAATGTTCCTAAACTGTTGTGATTCCCTAACCGATGAAAGATACACTCAGAAGTTTTCACCACAGTGAAACTTGATAGAAAAGAGATTTATTCAATGTCATTGTAATGCAAACTTATCCAAGTTGTGCTTCCCAAATCTACAGGTAGATCAGTACATAAATGTTGACTGTTATACCTTTTTGAATCTTACAATAGATCTATCTATCTAGCTCATGGGTAGGCAACCTTGGCTCTTTTATGACTCGTGGACTTCAACTCCCAGAATTCCTGAGCCAGCATGGCTCAGCTTGGAAACCTCTCCCTTTCCCCTCAGCATGGCTGGCTCAGGAATTCTGGGAGTTGAAGTCCACGAGTCATAAAAGAGTCAAGGTTGCCTACCCCTGATCTAGCTAGATAGATAGATATCTAGCTATCTTAAATATATATAAAATGGACTTAGGGAAAAATAAATATATTTAGAAATAAAAAGACCCATCATAATGTTGATTTCATGCTTCATGGATTATTTCAATAGATAAGATGTATTCATCAATCACAAGTCACTTTAATAAATACTTCATGAGCAGGATCCAGCAAGAGTATGATTTTTACCCTCCCCAACAAAATGCATGCATATGACTAATTTTCTTGAAGAATGAATCTACTGGGTTTTCTTTGAGTAGACCCACACAGAAATAAGAGGATCTTTTAGTAGAAAAAGAAGAAGAAGAGGAGAAACTGAAAGTATATACCCAGAGAATGCTTTCTGCCCATTTTCTGAACAGCAGAAATCTTCAAAACCCATAAAACAATTTTTAAGTTTGCAATTCTAAGCCACTTACCTGGAGATAACCTCCATCAAATTTTATGAGTTCATTTTGGCACAAAGTACACCTCAATACAGTATAGTTACAATCACATTTTGCCTTTTGAACAAATCAGTGAAACCTATACAACTTGGCCAACAGTGAAAGGATAATACAACATATTGTGTATTTAACCATTCAGGGAGTAATAACAAACATGCATGGTCATGATTAATATGTCAGCTATTTAGAAAACACAGGCCACAGTCTTTCTTCCTGGAGCTTACTGTGGTGCTCCTCAGATTAAGCTAAGCTATGTCACAAGGTTTAGGTAAGGATAGCTATGGAAGAAATAAAGAATACATTTTGGTATTCCCTAGTACCTAACAGAAATGAGAATACTTTCTTATGTGTGGTGTAGTAGCCATGAGGCTGATCTAGAACTGGAGAGGTTCATTGTCTGTCTATCTTTAAGCATGAAATCTCAGTGAGGGATTTGGAGCTAGTCATTCTCCCTCAGCCAACCTCTTTTCTGGGAGCAAACCAGAGTCTTGAGCTTTTCAGGTGGGTCAGATATATTCCAGTTCGAACAAGTTATATATGTGCTCATTACAAACCTATCCTATATCATTTCCACTTTATTTAAATTTACACTTGAAAGATCTTTTTTTTCCCCTTCCAAAGGATGACTTTCTAGATGCATTCTTTTCTTAAAAGTGCACAATTTAAGTGTATTTGTCATACCTATCTTAGAGTTAGATACGAGATATCAGCAAAATTGCAAGGCAAAATTCAAAGTAATGTGACATACAAAAGATACCTATTTTGCAATCTGCCCATTACAGTGGCAGGTGCAGATCAGATAGGCTTGCTTCAAAAGACTTATTGAATAGCATTTCGAGTTATCTAAGATTCTGAAGGACTTGCACAGCCCTAATAATAATAACAAAAGTTGGATGGCCCTTTAAAGGTTAACACATTTATTCTCACCTATGCATTTTGTGGATCCCAGCCTACTTCATAAGATGAATGGAAAGATTCCTGAAAAAGAAGTCTTAGAACTATATAGCCATGGTTAATAATTTGAAAAACAGCTGAATAATAGCAGTATAGTAATAGTAAAAAAGGTAAGAAGAAATAATGAGAAATACGTTTCCTGACTATTAACATAGCTAGTTATAAATTGATATAACATGGGCATTTTCATTGACACAGTACATAATATATGAAACCTTGATCTCACATTCATATATTGTATATGTGTCCTTGTGTTACATACATATGTATACACACATTCATCTACATATGTAAGAATTTCTTTTTCTCTAGAGAAGCCCAGTATGTACCAGATTTTTTGAAACTTTTTGAAGCCAAGATGCTGGCACCACTCCTTTATGGAGTACAATGAAATCCAAGTGTCAGTAGGACAAACTAGAAGGAGTTCAAACCAGCTTCTTTCAAGTAGTGAAATGTATGTCTAATATTGCTTGTGGAAGCAGAGTTTATAAAAATCAAAACAAGGATATGGCTATGTATATTCAAATATTGGATAAAATACCTGTAATAAATCCACATTCATCTACAATCTAATTGTAGACAAAGTGGGCCAACCTGGATTGCATTAACAAGACATGGATGGGCTGAGAGGAGGGTGTTCACCTCTTGAAATGTGATCATCTAGGTTTTTAGTCTGGTAGCAGTTGACACTCCAAAGGTTGAGGGGTGGGTAGCAGTTATGATTCACAAGTCTTTGTGGGTTTTCAGAGGCTCTGTTTCTTGCTGTTGTGATGCTCTCTGGTTTAAGTTGGGTTCTAAGTAACAATTGGGAGTGTTGCAGGTATACCATCCTTCCTGCTGCTCAGCATCAATCTACCAGCCTTGTTAGGTAGTTCAAACAAGAAACAGACCCAATAATACTAAATCTATCTTTATTCTAAGGTCACATTAACAGAATCCTGTGAGTCTGAGAGTCTGAGAGGACCCCTCTGGCCCCTCACTTTTACTCTTCCAAAATACAAGGTGGATACCTTCTGAGATGCATACTCTACCCCTACCCCTCCTTCAGAAACAGATTTGTTTATCAAATTGTTGACTAGGCTGTGGCTCTTCTTCCTGTCTCCCAAAGTCATTCTCACATACTGTTGTATCTGCTCAGCATTAACCCTGCCTGAGCTGCTAGATTGGATCACCAAATTCCATCCTGGGCTGGCAATAGAGACTCTCAGATTGTTGGGTCTTGCTGCCTGGAGTTATAAGCAGGAATTTGAAGCCACTGTAGCAACCATAGACCTAGCTAAGTTGTCATGACCCCAACACACAACAGACATTGGATCTAGTTTTTCTGACAGGCCATTTTGACTAGTTTTAGAGAGCCTTGTGAGTCCTTTGCCATGGTCAGATCGCTCTCTTGTTGCTTTTGATTTGCCAGGGTCACTCTGTCTTGCAAGGAGAGAGGCAACTGATGGACTCAATTGGGTTACAGAGTGAGTTAGGGGTTTTCCTTGAGGCCTTGGTTGCAGCCTGGAATATTATACAAGAGTGGCAGAGACTCTGGAATATGTTGGTCTTATGTGGCCTTTCCTCATCAGCCATTTCCAAGATGACAAAATTGAGTGGTTTTGTATGCCTACTTGCCTTTCCCCCAGGCCCTGGAATATTCCATCCTAGTTTTGTCATGGAGTTAGGTGGTCTCAGAATTGGAAAATTAAACTAAAAGTTCACTTTCATCCCCAAGATCTGGTACACCTTGTCCTGTCAGATAATTATTTGTCTTCTTCAAAACTCCAAATAAATTACAAATTACATATTGGGGTACTCAAGTGAGACGCTGGGACAAAGTCAGATAATGGTAGCACTTAAACAAAGAATTTTTGACATACTGTAGAATTATGAAGAGAATAAAGCAAAATGTCACTTAGAGCTCAATTGTGGCAGAGCAAATTTCCTTTTAATCCAGCATTATATCTGAACTAGCATGCAAATAACAAACTTCAGAGAGGCTTTAAACTCTTGTAGTTTAATGCAATGTGTGGGAGGGTAAATATGGGGTCATATTCTGCTGTACTGTAATTTTTAAGAAGAGACCCACAATGTATCATTAACATCTCTTCTTAGCCCATTTCCAGGCAGAAGAATTCTATGTACAGTTTCTTTTGGCAGATAAAGATCCCAAGGTTACTCTTGCCATTGCAAAATTTTATTTGCTGCCTGTACAATGTGTGTGTGTTGTTGCGTGCTATCAGTTGCAAAGTAGACTGTGCACAACTGCAGACCTTTTTTTAATCATACATGTTGCATCGTGCTTTCTATTATATAAAGTATTTTTATTATATGCAGTCCATGGCTCATAATAAAATTTGACTTACTGAAATAAATAGAGGTAGAACCCACAAATGTCAATGATCCACACAGAGGGCCACAGACATCAGAAGGATCATCCCACCTGACCATCATAAATATTAAAATAAGATGTAAAATCAAACGAAGACATGTTTTGCTGATGGAGAGAGAAAACCCTGAGCCCCTTTATATCATTTTGCCTCTGTGTGGCAGAGGCAAAACCATTTAAAAAATAATAAAATGTAAATAAAACGTTAACATCTAAATTTGAGGCCTCCTTTTGAGCTTCAGGCAAATGACTTTCCTGTCTCACTCTCCAGTTGAAGCATGCTTTCAAGGAGAGAAGAGGAGGTGGACCACTTTTTGAGTGAATGTCATTCATTTGAGCATGAGAGCCGTTCATTTGAGTGAGGTGGCTATCAGCCAGAGCACTGTTTAAACAAAGTTGGGAAAACATGCAGAGAATGGTTTTGAGATTCTTTCCAACGCTTTTCTGGTCAACAATGCCTGCAGGGGGCCTTAAAACAGGCAAAATGGCAGTTGGGGCAGCACAATCCAAGCTGGTCTTTTTGTATGTGAGAATACAAAAAGACTGCTACATAGCCACTTCAGGGGTTCATATGCTCAAAAAGAAGCGTAAGGGGGAGGGGTTAAAAATGGAGCAGTCATCAGCATTATGATCTGCCATCCAATTACCTCTCACATAAAAAGGCATCTGGATTCTTTTTTCTTTTCTTTTCTGGATTTCTTTTCTCTCCAGCCTCTTAGCCTGATCTGGCCCATTTTATTTTATTATTATTTTATTAATTTATTACTTTATTTTATTTTATTTTATTTTATTTTATTTTATTTTATTTTATTTTATTTTATTTTATTTTATTTTATTTTATTTTATTTTATTTTATTTTATTTTATTTTATTTATTTTATTTTATTTTATTTTATTTTATTTTATTTTATTTATTATTTTATTTTATTTTGAGCTTTATCTTTCCTTGGCCAGCTTTTCCAAATTTGGTCCAATTCAGTTTTCAGAGAATTATCTTGCTGATGGAGAGAGAAAATCCTGAGCCCCTTTATATCATTTTTAAAAACATTATGTTCGGTTGGCTAAAATAAAAACCCTCCATTTGAGCCCTAGAAGCAAAGCAGAGAAAAATCTCTAGGACTAGTAAGTAGCATGTGTTCAGGCAGGGATCTCAAAGGAGGATGTTTTGTTCTTTGCTTGAACTCAATTGCATTTCTCCATGTGACGCAAAACACAAACAAAACAAGATTCCAAATTGCACTGACAGCTATAGTTGCATTCAGGGCAATGTGAATATAGCTTCCCCTCCAAACTCTGGAATGAACATTTGGAGAATAAGGACGGGGCTCTTTGTTTGACCCACTTTGTGCTCATGACATCTGCATGTAAATGCCAAAGTCTAAAAACTTTTCAAATCCCAGTTCTTGAAACTAGACTCTCTTATCTTCTACCAGAACAAGGTGATTGTCTCTTTAATAGCATACTGAAGGGGGGGGCGGGGAGAATCTATTGTTAGAAAGATGTATCCCCCAAACCTCCAAGTAGGTGTGCTGATTAATCAATGGAATGAATAATTAAAATAATTTATTAAAAAATAATTAAAATAATGTTGACTGCTGAGTCAGCATTATAAATTTAAATCACAAATTCCATTCCGTAGAATAGTATCTGTCATCTTTGCAAGCATGACAGCTGGAGGGAGGGGGAAAGAGCCAAAAGTGGGACAGAAGCATAGGGATGACGCCACCTTAGAAGAGAGATGAATTTTTGGAACTCCAAGTTCAGTAAAACGAATATTTCCCCAAGTGCTGTGTGCCATATTGCCAGTCAGGTTACATTTTAGCTCAAACGTCTTGACATGTCATGTTAAAGCTGTATGCTTGAAGCCCGCAAAGTTGTATTTTTCAGCCAACGGTGGCTATCATAGTGTTTTTCTTTGGAATTTCATGGCTTTCTTCTTTGAAGAAGTTGTTGAATCTCTTTTTCAGGTGGCAGCGCCTTTGAAAGAAAAGGCAGAGAAAGTTCAATTCAAAATACCGAAGCAGAATAAATGAGAAAAAGACAGGATAATTCCCCAAATCTTCTTGAAAACTAGTTTCCCATTCTTTGTGTGAAAGAATTCATCTTCTCCAGAGTTGTTTTGCATTAATTCTTGCTTGGGGCAGGGGTGACTAGGTGGGGAAGCTTTGTCTGTCCAAGTAGATTCTAATTGCAATGCCTGATAAAGTAAATTCTTCTCTTCAGTATCCATACAATGTCGTCTCCCTTTTGGGAAGTATGCAGTTTCACCAGCACCTATACCCACATATGCACATGCAGAGTTATGGAATAACACTAGTGCGCTAGTCAAGAGCTTCTGCCCCCCTCCCCCCATGCACAAGAGAAGAGAAAAGATGCGCAAGATGTACTTTGAGACATGCCATGATCATCTATCTGGTCATCTTCGTGTTTGGTAGGCATGTGAAAATGCCTACCAAACACGAACATGATCAGGTAGGTGATCATGGCATGTCTCAAAGTGCCAGGTTAACCAGGCAACTTCACAACCTTTCAAAGCATGGGGTCTCATACGAATTAGTAGTGTTGGTTACAGACATTCTTGTGCATCTTTTCCTACACATTTTCACTTAAACTGATGGGGAGAACATGCTTTAGGCATCATTTTAAGAGAGGAAGATGACTTGGAGAATATTTTTGTGAGTGTCATATCAGGTTCTTGCACTTGGAAGGTTATGAACCAGCCATGTCTGGGTAGGTATATGGGTTTATGGGTATAAATGTCCTGTATTTCATTATACAGTTCTATCTATCCTACTTCAGACACATTATGCAAAGCCCTACCTCTCTACAGAAAGCTGTAATGCTCTCAGGGGTTGCCACAAAGAAGAGGGAGTCAAGCTATTCTCCAAACGCCTGAAGGCAGGACAAGAAGCAATGGATGGAAACTAATCAAGGAGAGAAGCAACCTAGAACTAAGGAGAAACTTCCTGACAGTTAGAACAATTAACCAGTGGAACAACCTACCTCCAGAAGTTGTGTATGCTCCAACACTGGAAGTTTTTAAGAAGAGACTGGACAACCATTTGTCTGAAATGGTATAGGGTTTCCTGCCTGAGCAGGGGGTTGGATTAGAAGACCTCAAAGGTCCCTTCTAACTATATTATTGTTATTGTTATTGAAAAGGTAGAAGGAAATAGAAGAAAAGGGCAACCAGCAGCAAGTGGATGCACTCAGTTACAGTGGCACCATTGGAGCCCTGGTGGCACAATGGTTAGAATGCAGTATTGCAGGCTAATTCAGCTAACTGCCAGGAGTTCGATCCTGACCGGCTCATAGTTGACTCAGCTTTCCATCTTACTGAACTCAGTAAAATTGGAGAGCCACATTCTTTGTGGCAATATGCTGATTCTGTAAAACGCCTAGAGAGGGCTGTAAAGCATTATGAAGCGGCATATAAGTCTAAGTGCTATTGCTATTGGAAGAAGACCTGAAGGACCACCTCAGGAATAGATCATCATGAAGGAAATCTATCTATGTGGTCACTAACAATTGGCAATGACTTGATGGCACTTAATCATCGTCATCTACTTCCACTGAACTGCAGCCTTGCTGCTTTCCAATATTTCTATGAGACAATCCCTCTTGCTGGAGTTGCCAAATATTCTGGCATTTCTCCACCCAGATGAATAGATCTTCAAACCTAAGCAATTAAAACATCTGACATCATCAATTTTATTGCCATTAATAGTCTAACTATGCTTTTCTCACTCTCCTAAGTTCAGAACTTTTGTTTTTTGATAATTTATTCACAACTTTCCTTTAATCTTTGCAATATTGTGCAAAAGCTTTTAATGCTCTTCTCAGTTGTATAACAATAGCCATACTAAAGTATGAAAAGTATCTCCCAGCTAGCTTAGGAGATGGAACTCTTCTTTTATTAAGATGATCACTGCATTTATATATAGTAGAAGTTGGATCATAATGGAGCAAAAAGGCATCCTTGTTTTACTCACCATGTTGTAGAAATTCAGTCAGTTAATTGGCCACGGGAACTACCTCCAACTCTCAATAGTAGCAGTTGGAGGCCATTGCTTGACGTTCTTCTGATAGAGGAAAATATTTATAGCTCAGAGTTGAAATGAGGGTTGATGTTACCTAGTTTGGGTAATGAAACATCTGCAAGAAAACAACCAAGCCTGGAGAGCACCAAGGATCCATCATTTCAAGCCTTAGCTACAAACATTCTCCATTATTTGTGCTTATTCCAAATCGCCAAAAAGCCAATTATGCAAGGAAATCACTTTTTACATTCCTTCATGTAGGGTATTCATTTTTTAAGTGGTAGGTCTGCTAGGGCTAAATAGGAGCCAGTAGAGTTAGATATGCTATCTTTAAATTTATATTCCATCTATGTCAAATGAGTAGCAATGAAAGCTTGCATACAAAGTTCTATCGTAAGAATCCAGTCTGGCACTGAAATGGCCTCCAATTACAATAAATCTAATGGGTAACTCTATCAAGTATATAATTGTTCTTATATAGTGGTTTTAGTCAATGGACTGCTAGCTAGACATTGATAATCAAATTGTCTTCTCAAAATCTCTTCCTGGTCACAGTCTGAGAATGCGCCAAAACAATTAACCATCCAAGCTCCATATCCTTCATTGGTTTTCATTTTTTTCTGAAATTATCTTTGGCCATTGGTGTTATCTTTGCTTTACCAAGTGCATCATAGCCCTTAGCACTTAGACTTATATGCCACTCCATAGTGCTTTATAGTACTCTCTAAGCAGTTTAAGACTCAGCATCTTGCCCCCAACAATCTGGGTCCTCATTTTACCTACCTGGAAGAATGGAAGGCTGAGTCAACCTCGAGCCCTGTCAAGATCGAACTCCAGACTATGGGCAGAGTTAGCCTGCAATACTGCATTCTAACCACTATGCCATCAGGACTCATCAACATTAGGCTGCTATCAGTTACTATGTTCCTGTTAGTTTTTAAAAAGCCCAGTTCAGTTGGTACATTAAAAAGAGGGCTTACTTTTCATCACAATAACACCTTGAAACATATGCAAAAAGGGCTTCCTTTTCAGCAAATGGATTGATTAAAAAAACAATGGAATTCTCCAGCTTCCTGCTGAACTTGGCAGCCATTCAGTTGTGTTCAGGTCAACTGAGAAGCGTTGGCATCAATGAGATAGTTCAGAGAAAAGTTGACCGCTTTCTTGGAACTGCATAGCCTGATATTAGTCCTGTTAAGTATAACTTTCAATGTGACCTGATCAGTTTTGAGTGTTCAGTTGGGCTTGGCTTGGCTATCCTTCCTTGGTGTAGATTCCTGAAGGGTTATTACATAGCTGAGTGTCTTTCTTAGTGGAAACTACTTGTCTTGGCAGTCTGTCAGCTGATTGTTCAAATCTTTACTCAGTGCACTGAGCTTTTGCAGACTCTGTCAATTTATCTGACTGCCTTTGGGCAAACATATCAAAGGCACTTTTCAGGGAGTCCACTTTATTATTTACAAATGTTAAATGCTTAAAAATGAAGATTACTGCCTTCACACTTAATAAGCATCGTCTAGCTACTAGGTGTAATGTAGATTCCTTCATAGATCATTTGTCTTGATCCTCCCTCTCAGAAAATATATTTACTGTAGAAAAAGTAGTTATATAAGAGAGACAGACAAAATTGAAGAATATTTCTATTGTTCAGTTCAGCCTGTAGAGAAAAGGAAAGCCCTAACAGTTGTAGTTTTTCAACTTCTGCTTGGAATCTCTGCTCAATAAATCATACTTCTTTGGAATACTTCTAGGCCTGAAATTCTTAAGACCATTTCCAAGCTTCCTGTCCAGGAGATAATCATCCACTTTTGATTGTTTTAGTGGCTGGAGTAGGAACGGTGTGCTGAGTTTGTCCTTTGTCTTTTCTTTCCCTTTCTCATTTGTCTTTATTTTCACTAACTATTTAAGCTTCAGCAGCTGTTCTTTCTTGGCACTTGCAATCTGGGACAAAACCAAGGAACACTTCCTGCTTTTAAAGCACATACTACTTGAGGTAGTTGAAAGAAGGGAAGAAAATCAAAACTATGAAAATTCTTCAGGGGCCTGCTAACAAGAGCCTGGCAGCATCTCTTTCCCTGTCCTTATGATGTTGCCCTCATTTGATCCTCAGCCTTCACCTGAAAAAGTCATCAGACCTTCTGAGCTGAACTGTTATTTTTTCCTCCTTATCCCACCAAAGGATTTGCCAGGGACACTGTGTACTTCAGTAGCCAGATGACGCAGATGAGTCAAACATATCTTAGCAGCTACAGAGTAGCTTGATACATACCCTTCCTCCCTTCAGACTTTAGGCACTGCCTAAAAGGCTATTCTGCTTTGGGCAAAATTAGAGAGTTCAGTCTTTCAAACTCTTCTCTCCCCAGGAATTGTCCTATGCCATCTGATGGAACCCAGACAAAGTAAGGTTTTATGTTATAGCTTACATCAGATGAGTCACTGGCCAGAGTACTTACCTTATAAGTTAAGTGGGAGCAACTGTAAGCAAGAGAGCAGATTCTGAGCCACTAGAACTGTCTATAACAGGTCAGGATTCTAGTGGCAGAAAATTTGGTGAGCAGGGAAAGATGTCCTTGCATTTGAAGGGTCTAAATGCAGAACAAGGAACAAAACAACAAGTATACAAGGGTGGAGTCAGAGAGTTCTTTTCAAGGATTTGGGACTACCCTTATGTAGTGCCAGCTGCTAGTGTAGCTAATGACACTATCCTCTCCTTCCCAGTATAAACTTGCTAATTGCTTTTGCTTGGCTCTTCATAGTTGCTGAAACATCCTTGGGCTAGGTATATGCCCCATCTTAACCAATATTCACTCTGTGATACCGCCATCTGATCAGGCTCATCGTCTTCTGGAGCAACTACCTGCTGGGTCTTCAGATTGTTGTTCTATCAGTGTGTCTCTTCAGTTTTTGACTTGACTTCAGATGAGTCCATAGCATTCAGGTCTCTGAGCCAAACCACAACACAGAGATCTGAATCAGCCTCAACCGCAGCTGACCAGTAGGGATGGGGAGGGGGGATATGGTGAAGCAAAAGAGACATAGCTAGATGTTTCTTCACATTTGTTGGGGGTTGCTTGGGCTATCTCTGGACCCTGGTTTAGCACTATTCTGGATAGTCACTTTAAGTACAAACATGCAAAAACCTGTGCAAAATTACAGTGAGTTTTGACAGATAGCTAAACCACTGGTCTCTCCATCAAAACTTGTTCCATCTCTATCTACACTCCATATAAAGAATGATTGGTGGATATGCTTGTACCAGCTGGTGATATTTGATTGGAAGGGAGAGAAACCAAGCAGGAATTCCTGTCCTTAACATGCTCTATATAGTGTACTAATGGCATAGTAGGAAACCACAGTGGTGTACTGGCTAAGGAGCTAGGCTGGTAACTGGGAAACCATGAGTTCTAATGTTTTTTTATGCATCAAAGCCAGCTGGGTGACTTTGGACCTGTCATTTTCTCTCAGCCCAATTTATCCCACAGGGGAAAATAGAACGTGAGAGCATTAAGTACGTACACCACCTTGAGTTGACCAAAAACAAAGGTAAGCTAAAAATACATTCTGCAATGATATAAATTTGTGCCAGGGCTGCTGGGTAGCACTTTCATGACAAAAAGTCCTCAATTTAACATTCTGGAACTTCCATCCAAACTCTATATGCTAAATTATGCAACTGAATCCCATCAGTCAATTCCGCCTTTCCTGTCAGTATAGTAAATACTTTCTAAAAAAAACCCCACCGAAATAACCTTCATGGTATAGAATAGGCAGCAGATATCATTAGGCAAAGCTGATGCCCTTTATCCTTATGTTATTTGCTGCCAGGTGTATAAGATGAGGTTGTTAAATTAAACCTGCATTTACATAACTGGAAGGTGGACTTGTAGGTTTATGTCCACCTTCCAATTCTGTAAATGCAGGTCTAGTCCTGCATTCTACTCTCTTGCATCCTAATGGAATTTTTTTCTTTCTGTGCATAGCACTTGTTTCTATCAACCAAATGAAGAAGCCAAGCAATCATATAATAATAAAAATCATTAAAAAGTCATTGTGTTAATGGTAGGTGTTTAAAGGCTTGGCAATCCATGCTCAGCCCTGAAGCACTTAGAGCAATCTGAAAAAATGTCTCTTTCTCTCCCCATGACTTGTTATTCTAAAGATAAAGATGAAAAATTATTATTTAAGGGAAGAGCCTTTTATCAAGACAGTAATATAAATTGTCATGGAAGACTTGTTCTAGAAAAATTAGAAATGTAACCCAAGTTTTGCACCCTAAAGGTTACTTAGTTTAGCCTATACATAATTGTATTATAAAATAAAATTGCTTTAGCCTATACTCACTCTGTGTTACTTCTATAATCATTCTTCAAGATCCAGTATACTGCATTTATCAAATCCCAAAGTCATAAATATAATTTTGTAAGCTTCTTGGTTCAAATGTAAAACAAGAACCTCTGAAAAGAAGGCCAACGAATATGCAGCATCTCTCCCCAAAGGTGAAAAGGTTATAAGATGAAGTAATGGCCAGACTGGGCTTGAAAAGTTGCATTCACCGAAAAAATAATTATTAAAAATAATGATTCTACTAGAATATGTCCAGGATATTCTGAAACATCGCAAGAATTTGTGAAGGCATTTTTGTACAATTTTGTACTCTGGTAATAACAAAGGATATCTTGGCACCTAAGCAGACTTCTAATTGAATGACCTCTACAAATTTAGGAATGATGCTGAGGATGCCCAGCAATTTAGCTGTGGTAATCCAGCACTACCTCTAAGGAGAAAGCAAAAGGGAAGAAAAGTTTGAACTTCCATCTTCCATTCCATTCAAAGTTCATCTCAGAGACCATTCCAAAAAGGGGCACATTTTTTTAAATAAAATTTTAAAAATCTACTAGTAGTCTCCTATTGGTAGTGGTGTACACACATCTGCGGTGCAGCCTAAGAGATTCCAAATTCAAAGGCAGAGAGTAAAGCGCTTGCAACATAGCATACTTAAGGGCTAATCTCAACTACACCCCTCTCTTTTCTATTAGGCTCCATTAAAAGTAATCAAGCGTCTCCCTATTCTTGACCCCAGTCATCTGGGAGATATGTATTGAATATGATGAGATTACTACATCATATAACTATTCATCCTGTATTATATTGCAAGGGCTTCCATTTTATCCCAATTTTTCCCTTCAAGAGAAAGGGAGTTAATGAGTGGAATGGGTCGTTGTTGTTGTTGTTGTTGGGAGAGGAGTCTCTCTCTCTCTCTTTTTTTTTTGGAGACAATTGCAAAAAGTCACTGTAAACAAAGCATTGGAGTCACATAGTTGCCCTGAGAATGTGAATACTCCCTTAAAATATATAGGGTCTTTCATACAGTATCCTAAAAAGAAAGACACTTTGAGGGGTGAGTAGAAAATCAACTCTAGCATTTTCTATTTTTGCCCTCAGTTCTTAACAACCACATCAGGGCAGCTGTTTTTCTTCTGATCACTTGCCCAATTTCCCTTGTGCAATCAAAGTACTAAAACTATAGGGGAAATTACACTGAACTATATCAGCAGAGACCATCAATTTTCTTTTATTAAACTGCCACTGTGCTTCTCTTGTGAGAGTCAGTCTCCTAAAATCATCTTTCTGAAAATTGTTTTGATCTCCTCAGCACCTCACAAACAAATATTTAGTTTTAATTTGGAAAATAAAGAACCCAACCACAAACCTATAATTGATGATGATCTGCAAAGGAAACGCTACCCATAAGAAAAGTTGGAATAGGGAGTTTCTTGGTTTTAGTTAGTTCCATATTCTTGTACAGTGAGTGAAGTCATAGAAGAAAAACATCTTTGCTATACCTTCAAGCAAACTGTGATATTTTTAAAAAATAACACAGTGGCAAACTCTACCGGATGGATGGTGAATGCTAGCTATGTCTTTTTATGGTGTCTTGGAGCTATGGTGCCTGCAAGTTTTCAAGTTGAGGTTTGCATGATATACCTATGATGTAATGTTCAATTCAAGTTATAATGATGCTGTAATCTTGATCAGGCAAGCCAGAGTGGTTACCCGTTTAAAGAAAGCAACTGAATCAGCAGCCCATTTGGATGGTTTTTTTAAAGGTAGCTGGCTGATTTTATTGAACATTTTGCTGCGGAAATGCACACATTTCGTGGTTATTAAATGATGGATCTCTTTGGAGTTTAAACCAGTGGCACTTGATGCCGTTAATAAATATTCATTTTCCTACCATCCCTCCAGTGGTATTTCATCATCAATCATGGCAGAAATCACAGCTGTGAAAACTGTTTATGCTTTACCATTCTCCTCGACATGATTTGGCAGAGACTTATGAAATTATTGGACTGTGGAAACATCAAAAGGGGTGGGCAGGGGAAGAGGCAAAGCACTTCCTTGGTTTTATTATGTGTTTTAAAAATCTCCTTGTCTATGCCAGTTCCCAGAGTGTCCATAGTTTGTTTTGCCTTCCAAAGTGCACATAAATCACTTCTCCAGTCTCAACTAGCTTGCAAAAATAAAAACGATCCCAAACTGTTCAAGAATTATTTGGAGATTGTTCAACATTCGATGGATGTATTAGGGCAGGTATTCAGGAAGATTACAATCAATTAGGAAATATCTACAGCAGGTAGAAGTTATCCTATGGGCCACAGCATCAGGGAAGCAAAGGCTTCTCCAGCCTCAGGTTCATTACACAAAGGAAATTATTAAATGCTAAATAGCTAGATTTGGTTGCCGTCATCTCCTTCTTTTAGAAAGCTAACTTATAAAACATTCTCATAAAACATTCTCTTCTTTCTACAATGATATTGATGATATGCTAAACCACATCAATAGACAGCTAGTTGGGATAGCATTCTATCTATCCATTTTTACCTGCTGCTGCAGAAAGTTGCACAATACAATTCATACTGCTATGCCGCAAAGAGCTTATCAATGGCCACAAATGTTGGCTGAATTCCTTCCTTTTTAATCTGTGTTCCATGTGCATCTCTTATGGGTTGGTCAGTTGCCTTTTCAGTCAGGGAATGTGTTGATTATTTGGTCTGGAAAGCAGCTAGGTGGTTCGACGTATTTTTCACTCTACAGAAGAGATTAAAAATACTTCATATATTTATGGAACTGTACAAAATGCAGGCAAAATGGGTAAGGTGCTGCAACCCTCTAGTGCTAGGATGCAATGTTCAAGCTATCCTTAACTCTTATGGGTTGATTAATTGCCCTATATTAACTAAGAATTAACAGAAATCTGTAGTTTCTGTACTGTTAAATAATACTATTAAATGCATGCATAGTCCGGCTATGGTTTTGTATCTTAATTCTACATTGTAGTTTGTTTGTTATCTATCCTTAACTCTTATGGGTTGATTAATTGCCCTATATTAACTAAGAATTAACAGAAATCTGTAGTTTCTGTACTGTTAAATAATACTATTAAATGCATGCATAGTCCGGCTATGGTTTTGTATCTTAATTCTGCATTGTAGTTTGTTTGTTTGTTTTAAAATTCAGATTCCTATTCTTGGATCTTAGTTGGCTTCCTTGATTTACATCTTCAGCATCTGCTTTTGTTAATGAGACCTCCTGTCTTTTGCTCTGGGGTGATTACAGATTGCTATAGATAGATTCTGCTTTTTATAAACATTAACAGGCTGAGTCAGGGCAGCGACCTGTAAATTTATAGGATCACCTGGTGATTCCAGGAAGCATTAGTGAACAGAAAAATTTGAAAGATTTAGCACCATTTGTAATATGTGGGGGTTTTTTTTAATGGCAAAAGGGATTCCATCTTCCTCTTCCATTTTTTTCTCAAGGAGGAAGAAGCTCTAATCCGCTCTGCCATTTCATAAAAATAACTAAGTATAATCATGCTGTTTGTATGAGAGATTATGTTCAATGTGTTGTTGTTCTTGGTTTTTTTAAAAAAAAAATCTCAAGAGACAACTGGACACAAATGCGGCCTCTCTAAAATGAGCAGTAAAAAAGAAAAACATTCTAACTTCACAAAGGGAGAGAGAGATTTTGATTTATACACTGACCTTCTGCCCCAGGGCTTTCAAAGAAGCTATGATATAACACCATGAGTATAAAAAATAGACAAATAACATTTATTCATGTTCATTTCCTATTGCCTGTGTTTTTCCAGTTTTCTCCCTGCTTCGTAAGCATAAAAAGAATACTAGTGGCCAGTGCCAGACAATGTTATGTCCACTAACAATGATTTAGGCTTAGGTTACCTTAGGTTTGATGATAAACAACATGAAAGAAAATTCAGAACTTTTTTACTATATATGTTAGCAACAGCAAGAATCTTACATGCACAAAGATGGAAAGATGTACTAACTCCAACAGTGGAAGAATGGATGGTGAAGGTGGTGGAGTTAGCGAAGATGGCAAAGCTGTTTTAATTAAAGAGAAGAATTTATCTAGTTTTGTTTTCTATTTGGAAACTGTTATGTCCTGGGCCTTGCTGAGTCATTCAGCAAGGCTCAGGAAGGCTGCAGGAAGGCTGCAGAGACCCGGACAGACCACGTGTCTGCCCGGGACCCAGACAGGCTGTGTCTGCCCGGGACTCCAGACGCATGCGCAAGGCTGGAGAATGGCCTGCAATGATTGGATGTGCATCCCCTTGCAAGGGAATATAAAAGGCCAGTGGTCATTGTGTTCTTGCTTCTGTTCTGTGAGCGTGTTTCAATAAAAAGATCTTTGTTGTGAACCAGCCTCGTCTCGATGTCTTCTTTGCAAGAACAGAACATTGGCGACGAAGGTGGGATCTGCCGCAAAGGAAGCTAAGGAAGAAGAAGCTAGGGCCAACTCACCTGAAGGCCTGAAGCGAAGAGAAGTGCGGCGTCCAGAAGAAGCAACCGCCTGCCAGTACGAATAAGCTGGAGGTGGGCATGGCTTCGTGGGACCCCTTCTCCTTCCTTGCGGCGAGAGACGTCGAAGAGGCTATCGGTCACAATGATGTCCAAGCTGGGCCGTCTTGTCGAGTTCGATACTTCGCACCCAGAACGATGGAGTTCTTACGTAGCTCGTGTCGAGAACTACTTCAGTGTGAATAAGATCCAAGAAGACGAATTGAAAGCTGCTACTTTGCTGTGTGCTGTGTTTGACATTGCTGAGAACCTTGTAGCCCCAGCACCATTGGAGTCAATCACCTATTCAGATCTAAAGAAAATGCTGTGTGAGCATTTTGAGCCCAAGTTTCCTGTAATAGCTTGGAGGCACCAATTGGAGCAGCGGGATCAGCAGCCAGGAGAATCATCTGCGGACTTCGTCATGGCTCTGAGGCAGGCTACTAGGCCATGTGCATTCCAAGACTTGGAAGAGAGGCTCCGAGATCGACTCGTCTGCAGATTGCGAAGCCGTGAGATGCAACAAAAGTTGTTTGCTAGAGCCGATGTTTCATTCCAAGATGCCCTGAGAGAAGTTGCAGCTGAAAAAGCAGCTGGTGGCGTGGTGAAGGCCTTGCAGTTGACCAAGAACCCTCCAGCAGCAGTCCCCATCCATCAGGAAGTCGTGCGAGAGGCCTCCGGAGAAGAATCCGAGGAAGAAGAGGTGGACAGACTTCAACAGTCAGTGGAGAGAAGACTGCAAGAATGCAGAGGGAAGACGCCTGCATCCCTTCGGTGTTTCGGCTGTGGGGGTCACCACAGGAGAGCCGACTGCTGTTTTCGTTCTGCTGTTTGCCGGGCATGTGGCAGGCAAGGCCACATCGCATCAGCCTGCTTGGGTTGCCAGAGAAACACGTCCCCCGAAGAGTTGCCTCTGAAAGGTACCAAGGTCCCCAGCCAACACAGGGTGGGTTTCTGCACATCCCGTAGGGGGGTATTCAACACTGGGGTTCACCGGCCCCTTAAGAAAAAGTTTCACATCGATGTAAAGTTGCAGGGAGTTCCCCTGGCCATGGAGCTGGACACAGGGTCCACTCTTTCTATTATTTCTGCTGACACGTTTAAGAAGGTTTGTTCCAGGAGTGGCTCATGAGTCAAACTCAGGCCCTCCAATCTCATCCTCACTGACTTCCAGAATTCACGAGTCAGTGTGAAGGGGGAGGCCACGCTTAGAGTACAGTGTAAGGAATTTGATGGGTTGTTAGATGTGCTGGTAGTTGGGGGTGATCGAACGAGTCTTATTGGACTCGATTGGTTCGAGGCACTTGGGATCCAAGTGACTGGGCTTAACCATCTACAAACTGTCAGCCTTGCAGGAGTCTGTAAGGAGTTTGCTGATGTGTTCAGCCCAGAGCTTGGCTCATACAAGGGGCCTCCTATTGCTTTAAGGTTAGACCCAGCCATCACACCCATCAGGGTTAAACCAAGGAGGGTGCCTTTTGCCATCAAAAGTAAAATAGATGCTGAGTTGGACAAACTGCTCCAACAAGGCATTCTTGAACCTGTGGATTCTAGTCCATGGAAACCCCCATAGTGACACCATTAAAAGCCAATGGTGAAGTCCGAATTTGTGCGGACTATAAATGCACTCTAAACAAAGCCTTGCAGCAGCACGCATATCCAGTGCCGGTGGTGAGCCACATCCTGGCCTCACTGAAGGGGGGAAAGGTATTTGCTAAGCTTGATTTGGCTCAGGCCTACCAACAGTTACCTGTTGATGAGGCAACAGCTGAGGCCCAAACTATAGTTACTCACAGAGGGGCTTTTAAGGTAAAAAGGCTGCAGTTTGGGGTCAATGTAGCCCCTGGTATTTTCCAAGGGTTGATGGAGCAAATGCTCCGTGGTATTCCTGGAGTCTGCCCTTATTTCGATGACGTCCTCATTGCAGGAGAGTCACCTGGGAACTTAGCTGAAAGGCTGAGAGATGTCTTGCTGCGTTTCCACCAAGCTGGGCTGAAGTTACAGCAAGACAAATGTAAGATAGGTGTAACATCCACCGAATTTCTAGGCTTTCGTATTGATGCTGAAGGCATCCACCCTGCAGAGTCTAAATTTCAGGCCATTCAAATGGCCCCCAGTCCCCAGTCAAAAGCTGAACTACAGGCTTTTCTGGGCCTACTTAATTTTTATCATTCATTTCTCCCCCACAAGGCTGCAGTGGCTGAGCCGTTACACCGGCTCTTGGACAAGCAGACTCCATGGAAATGGACAAACGTCCATGAAAGGGCTTTTAAAGAAGTCAAGGCCTTGCTATCTTCAAATGCGGTACTGGCGCATTTCATTGAGCAATTGCCTGTGTGCATTGCATGTGATGCCTCCCCTTATGGGGTAGGAGCAGTGTTAAGTCATCTCAAGGCTGATGGGACTCAGGTCCCTGTGGCCTATTACTCCAGAACTCTCTCATCTGCAGAGCGTAATTACGTGCAGATTTGACAGAGAAGCTTTGGCAATAGTCTCAGGCATCAAGAAATTTCATGATTTCTTGTATGGCCACCATTTCACGGCCTACACTGACCACAAGCCTTTGCTGGGTTTATTTACAACAAACAAACAAACCCCACACATCATCTCCCCCAGAATGCTGAGGTGGTCAATTTTCTTGTCAGCTTATGACTACACCCTGGTTCACAAACCAGGGACAGAGATGGGCCATGCTGATGGCCTTAGTAGGTTACCTCTAAAGCAAATAGAGGCAGACCCTGCTCCTGCTGTACATATTCTTTCCATTCAGGAATTGCCTGAATCTCCCCTCAATGCTAGGGATGTGGCTGCTGAAACTGCCACTGATCACATGCTTGCACACGTGCTGACATGGGTGTTGTCAGACACGTGTCCTGGTACAGATTTCCAAGGTTTCTGGCGTAGGAAACATGAATTTTCCACTTTCAAAGGGTGTATCCTGTGGGGTAGCAGGGTAGTCATCCCGGCCTCATTGAGGACTAGAGTCTTGCTCTCTCTGCATGAGGGACATCCGGGAATTGTGAGGATGAAGGCGCTTGCGCGTAGCCATCTTTGGTGGCCTGGACTCAATAAGGACGGGGTGCCAAGTGTGCCAATAGTCATGGCCTGAGATGTCCCAGGCCCCTGTACATAGGTGGGAGGAAACACACACTCCATGGTCACGCATACACATTGACTATGCTGGGCCCTTTCAGGGGCAATTCTTCCTTCTCCTCATGGATAGCCATTCCAAGTGGCTAGAGGTCGTTCCTGTATCCTCCACTACTACTGCCAGGACCATCCAGGTGCTAAGAGGAATCTTCGCTTCCCATGGCCTTCCTGATGTCCTTGTCTTAGACAATGGTCCCCAATTTACCTCTTCTGAGTTTCAGGTGTTTCTTCAAGCCAACATGATCCGGCATGCCACGTCTGCTCCTTTTCACCCTGCCACCAACGGTCAGGCTGAACGCATGGTGCGTACTACCAAGGAGGCATTAAAGAGAATCACTCAAGGACCCTGGCATCACAGGTTAGCCAATTTTCTCCTTGCACACCGCACCACACCTTGCACTGCTACAGGAAAGAGCCCAGCTGAACTATGCTGGGGTTGCAGACTCATCACGAAACTGGACAGATTGCACCCAGACCGGGTGGCTTCACAGGTGTCACAACCGTGGGCACCTAGGAGACTCCAAGTGGGTGATCCAGTATGGGCCAGAAACTATGGGCATGGACATCTTTGGGTAACTGCTGTAGTCTGCAAGGTCTCTGGGCCACTGTCCTACGAAGTGGCCTTGGAGGATGGTCGTGTGCTTAGACGCCACATTGACCAATTGCGCTGGAGTCTCCCTGACCATGTTTCCGCCCCTGGCTCTGCTCTCGGGGGGGAGGGGGACCTCAATTACGATTGTGGACCACAGTCTCTCCACGAGGACGCTTATCCAAATGTTCCTACACATGTTCCAGGTGGGGGTCTTGCCATGGAGGCAGCTCCTGACTCTGGCATAGACTCCGGGGGTCTTGCCATGGAGGCGGCTCCTGACTCTGGCAGAGGTCCCTAGCTAGGGGCAAATGGCCGTAAATCGGCTACTCAGGGTACTCCTGCTGGTGGTCTTGGGCTCGAGGGACAGTGCTCCCAAGAGGAGTCCAGTGGAGTTTTGGGGAACTCAACCCCACCAAGGAACTCTGGTTTGGGTTTGGTGGATCTAGCCAGTCAGCAGTCAGGGGGAACCCCTGAGTCTTCTGGGCGACAAAGTCCTGGTTTGTTTTGCACAAACAGGGAGCAGGCACTCCAGGCACCTATTCCTAATCCCATACCTACGACTACACCTGCACCTAATCTGTCTCCATGGAGGTCAGAGCGGGTTAAGGGTCCTCCTAAGCATTTAAAGGAATATGTAAGGTCCTTGTTTACTATACAGGAGGTTTATTAGTCCTCGCCATCTGAAGGAGTAAAAACAAGTGTATGCTGCGGTGTGAATATTGTCAAATAGTGAAAGTCCGTGGACACAACAGGGAACTAAAGGTAATGGGTTGCAAGGAGTAAAGGTTGACTGTATAACGTGCCAACTGGCCTGCCATGATGTGTTATGTGTAAAGTGTTAAACAATATGTTTAATTATTGTTTAATCCAAGGGGGGAGGGGTGTTATGTCCTGGGCCTTGTTGAGTCATTCAGCAAGGCTCAGGAAGGCTGCAGGAAGGCTGCAGAGACCCAGACAGACCACGTGTCTGCCCAGGACCCAGACAGGCTGTCTCTGGCCTTGCGTGCATGCGCAAGGTGGGAGAATGGCCTGCAATGATTGGATGTGCATCCCCTTGCAAGGGGATATAAAAGGCCAGTGGCCATTGTGTTCTTGCTTCTGTTCTGTGAGCGTGTTTCAATAAAGAGATCTTTGTTGTGAACCAGCCTCGTCTCGATGTCTTCTTTGCAAGAACAGAACAGAAACCACTTCTGGATTTTATATGCAAAACTGTTACGTCATGATTTTCATAGCATCAAAGATTATGTTATGGAACAATGCTTTCCATAAAACTATCAGTAAAATATATAGAGTACAGGTAGTCCTCAACTTATATTTGTTTAGTGAACATTAAAAGTTACAACAGCACTGAAAAAGTGACTTATGACCATTTTTCACATTTATAATCATTGCAGCATCACCAGGGTCAGATGATCAAAATTCAGAGGCTTGGCAACTGACTCATGGTCGGTGCAGTATCCCGGGATCATGCGATCCCTGTTGTAACCTTCTGATAAGCAAAGTCAATGGGGAAGCCAGATTCACTTAACAACCGTGTTACTACCTCATCAACTGTGATGATTCACTTAACAATTATGGTAAGAAAGGTCATAAAATGAGGCAAAATTCACTTAATCACTGTCTCACTTAACAACAGAAATTTTGGGTTCTATTGTGGTCATAAGTTGAGGACTATCTGCGTACCAGTCTCCCGAGAATGATTAATCTGATGGATGGATTAATGTTTTCGTGTCAGGATAATAATTTAACAGCTAAACAGCTTATGTAAAGATGGAATGGAATGTGGATGATGCAATGATAGGAATGACTCAGCAGAGTCTGTGTCTGTGTCCCTTTAAGAGTAAGCAGGGACTGTATCCCTTTAAGAGCCTGAGTATAAAAGGGAGGTTTTTTGCTGGAGTCTTTCTCTCTCTTGTCCATTTCACTGCTGTAATTGCTGTGTATTGGAGTTTGCTGTATCACCACGTGTATGTATTTTATTTCTAGTGTATATTTGTAGATATAGTGTAATATAAACCACCATTTAATACAAACCACTGTGTACTGCATTTACTCCTGGGTTACCTCAGCGCAATAAGACTGTGCATGCTCTGACATTTCGCATACCACGTATGAAGCTGGCATTCTTGAAATAATCAGGAGACTTGTGTGTGCTTAGGTGAAATCCTTCACCCAAAGAAGCAGGATCAGATGAGCAGCACGGTTTTCTTAGCAAAGCTAAGCATAAAATGAAGAGACATAATCAGCCACTGACATTAGAAAAGCAAATGGGGAGACTGCACAGTATACCATTCATGATGTCTTATCAGTAGGTCTCCTTCACTGGATCAGAACAGTGAATGAGACCTACCTACAGAATGACTTACAGAAATATTAAAGCCAATTACAAGCTACAGGTGAATCCTAGACCTTGAACTTGTGGCCTTCAGTTTCTTTTTCTTTTCTTTTCTTTTTTTATACAGTGGATGATATGAGAAGGAGATAAAATTCTTTATGGGAGAAAATCATATATAGTGCTAAAGTTTCAGTTTCCTACAGGATCTTTCAAAGCTGCAGAGTAGGTAATTTGTCAGTTCTCAGAGACATGCAAAGTGAGAAATTAATTTTTCAGAAGTGGGGGAAAAACAATGTAACTGATTAGCCTATGAAGTTGATTTGCTTAATTCATCAAACATTCATTTTGAGTTATCAGATCAACTGGTTTAGGATAAAATTTAGGTGATAAAATCCAGAGATAAATTCTGGAAATTGTTCCTAGGTTGTTGTTGTTGTTGTTGTTTTTACAAACCCTCTATTTTAGAAAATAAAAACAAAACTAAATTGAAACTTGGGTTTCCAAGCCTTGTGCTATTGTATCTAACTATTTAAATAATTATTCTGCTAATCTAGACACAGTTAAGTGATGTACAACCAGGAGAGAGAAATACATCAAGAATTATAAAAACAAGATTTTGAGTTTTAATCTGGTGGAATAATATTAAAAAGTAAAAACTAGCTAAGAGTGTGAAAACTGTCTATACTTTAGGTTATATATTTATATACATATGTGAGTTACAATACACTGTATCTTTGTAACTTTTTCAGCGATAACCCTCTGCCTACATTAAAAGCTAAATTCAAAGATGTTTTGTTATTACTGGATGGTTGCAATATAAAATAATGACTTACTGAAATTACATATCAAATGTCTCACATGGAGTCTCTATATAGAGAGTACAGGTAGTTTTATAAGCATTTGTAATCCACGTATTCTCAGTCCAGTTTTAAAAATCACTTGAAATTCTGGCTGGAGTTGTCAAAATTGTTTGATGATATAGTACATGCCCTTATTAGCATGTATTTCTGCATTTTTATATCTTTTTATTTTCTGTGTATATATTCTGCATTTATACAGTATACTTATCCTGGATAATTTGTTCATTTTAAGTTGATGGTTTATGACCATAATACACTCAAACCACATCATATCAGCATATATTAAAAGAACTAGTTGGAAACCACTGTTATAGAGAGCAAAACAGAAACAGTACTGTTCAGCAGAAACAATGTATATTTGTGAAAACTAAAGGTGTATAATTTAGCAAACTATATAATTTTTAATATGCTAGGAATATTAGTATTTTAAACAGGTTCCAATGTATTGCATATCTGTTTATATGTATTTTCTTGTCTTATTTATTCACATCTTCATTTAATAAAACATTTAAATAAAATCAACATTGTCCTCCAAACTCTTGGTTCAAAAAATGGATCAAACATGTTATTTTATTTTATTTGCATTTCCTTTTGAAGAAAAGGTGGTAGAACTACCAGGCTTTGATTTATATAAATATATTCATTCCACTAATTAAATTGATTGGGACTTCCTGGGAGATTTATTTATTTATAGGATTGCCCAGCTTGGATAATTATGTCTCTGGGTGCCTTATATTAAACAAGAAACAAAATAAACAATTGCAACTAATATCACAACAACACAATAAAATATCAGAATTAAAAGTCAAAATCTTGATGTGAATAGATTTAAGAAACCTTTGATTTGACCATTCCATATTCCTGGTAGAAGAAATATCCAATTTCTCTTCTGTGATGGTCTATTTTGAAGGTCAGTGACTGTAACTGAGGCTCCTGTCCATTCATTCTCATCTAATAGGATGCAGGAATCCATTTACTGATATAGTAAAATGGCAGCCTGATTCTGGGGTAGTCTGGGAAGCATTAATAATAGACAGAGGAATATTTTTTCTAGAGACCTTCTGCTCCAACTCTCCTTTTTATTTGGGGCAGCCCAAACTTATAAAAAAACCTGCTATTTTGGCCAACTTTCATGCGGTTTCAGGTTGCTGGGAAGGATGTAAATGGAATGCTGTGGGATAGCATGAGGACCATAGGCTGTGGATAGAACAGGGGTGGGGAACTATGGCCCTTTTATGACTTGTGGACTTCAACTCCCAGAATTCCTGAACCAGCCATGTTCTAACAGATCTTAAAGTCCCTGGTTGCTTAACAACTATGAGAACATTCTTTATCATTATTGTTGTTAACTAGCTGCCTTTTATTAAATACGTAGGTGAACCATCAAATAGCTTTGAAATTTTGTTTGTTTTCAGTGGACAAAATCTGAGGGTTACTTCCTGTGACTTGATCTATTCTATGAACTTCCCTATAAAAAAGAAGCCCCTTTTTCAAACTTTCTGTAACTGAGCTTGAATTCTTATGCTAGTTGCCATACTAGTTATCTCTATTTCACAGCTCATCCTTGGGTCAACTTTTCTTGATGCCTTCTTACCAATTATAATAGTGATTTGGCTTCATAGCAAGGTTCCTTTAATTCCTTGTGAACTTTAAAACATGGAACAGCCACTTCAGGAAAGAGCCACACATTTTAATTAATTGGTCAATTAAGAAATTAACCAAGAAATCCTTCATGTGAATACTTTATTCTACCCTTTATCTTCTAGATAAGAAATAGCCAGGCCTACTGCATAATTCCATATTTTACATTAGTAAATATGTAAATGTGCACCTGCCAGGGCTTTATTTCTATGGTAGCATTGGCTTAAATGGCCAAGAAACTTGTCATTATGAGATACAGGTAATCCTTGACTTACAACTACAATGGAGCCGAAAATGTTTGTTGCTAAGTGAGACATTTGTTAAATGAATTTTGCACCATTTTGTGACCTTTCTTGCTACAGTTGTTAAGTGAATTACTGCAGTTGTTAAGTTAAGTAACACAGCTTTCTCATTGACTTTGCTTGTCAGACTTTTTTTTATCAGAAGGTCACAAAAGGTGATCACATGAACCAGGACACTGCAACCGTCATAAATAGAAGTCAGTTGCCAAGTGTCCAAATTTTGATCACGTGACCATGGGGATGCTGCCATGATTGTAAGTGTGAAAAACGGTCATAAATTACTTTTTTCAGTGCTGTTATAACTTTGAAAGTTCACTAAATGAACTGTTGTAAGTTAAGGATTACCTGCATTAATACAGAGAATATCAGACATTACCACTGTAGGTGACTTTTTAAACTTCACATTTATTAGAGCTCTCTGGTCCCTGATCTACTTAGAAAACCATCTTCTAGAGAATAATATTCTGGGATATGCCCACCAAGGACATGTCACACAAATCTGGACACTAAATCTAGAATTCTATTGAATTGTCTTTATTCAACAATTCTTTCTAATTATCCAGGAGCCATTTAGAACTGAAGACGTTTGCATTTCTACATCTCTAATTATAATATGTCCTGGTTTTAGTTCTTCTATATGGTTCTCCATCGTAATTTGCCCCCTTGGTAAAATGAGAAGATGGTTTTATTTTAGTCCCCTTTCCTCAAGTGAACAACCCTTGACTGCAAGAATGAATTTGACATTTTAAAACGGAGATATATTCACACTGCCATTTGGCTTCTGGACATTTAGTTGGCTAAGGAATGTTCCACGTTTCCTGGGTTTGGGTGATTTCAGTTTGAATTTCAGTCCTGAGAGATCTTCCTGGATATTTTTGGGAAGACCGCAATGCCATTTGTAGCTTTACTTCTGTGAAGCACAAGTCTTGACGCAAGAGAGGAAAAAGGCATTGGCCTGAAAAGCTGCATTTGCTACTTTCCCTTGGCTATGAATGGGTTAAGAACACATGTTGATGTAATTTGTTATGCACCTTGGGATACATATGCAGAAACACATGGCTTTTGGTTGGCTTGGGATGAAAATGTGTCTAAAAACCAAATATTTTCCCACATGAAATACTTTTACCATTTTTAATTCTTTCACAGAGAACTCTGTGGCCAAGTACTTGAAAAGTATCAAGGGCATATACTGTACATTTATACAAAAAAAAAAAAAAATCAGTCACAAAGTGAACACTGACAGAAAATAAATAAATAAATTGGAAACACGATGTTCATATATCTAGGAAAGGCATTTAAAGTACTTCTCTTTTTAAAAGTAATCCCTAGGAATAAAAGAAAAAAAAGTGTTCAGTGCTGAAATCTGGAGAGCCCATTTATACAATCCAGCCATATTGTGAAGATATAAATGAAAGCAGAGCAAAGTGGCATAGCTTGGCCCTCTCTCCCCCCAAAACAGTTTTATTTAAACATTTTTTGGAAATACTTACACATTACTTATGACAATGTAATTATAAAAGTAATTAAAAATGTAATATAATGTGCAATATTGAGATAATCTGGTCTATAGAGATTAGGGACAAGGGCGGGGAGTTATGCTACCACAAAACCAATGCAACACCCATCACATCCTGAACATCAGGATTTAGGCACAATCCTTTCTAAACTGAGGTCATATTTTGTCTTTGAATGTATGCTAGTGACTACATTCCCAAATGTGAGTGAAGACATGGCAAAAACATAAATTAATATTATTAATTTCCCCTCTCCCCAAAAAGTTTAATAATTTGCTACTTTCGTTAGATTACCAAACTACAAATTGGAGGTCACTTTGAGAACCAAATCTAAAGTTTTAAATAGTATCACTCTACGATCTATGTTCAAAGCAGAATGTGAGAAAGCACAATCAGACAATACAAAGTAGGCTTCAAAAACAAGAAGCAAGCATTGGTCCCCAGAGCTCCAAAAATACTTCCTTTGACCAACTGAGCAAAGACTGTGCTCATGACCTCACTCACAGATGATCACACATGGAGAGAACAAGTCCACTCACAACAGTGGGTGGGATGTGTGGGCACCTCCATACAGAACATGCATGTCTGTAAACCAGGAGAACAATATGGGCAACTACATCTTTCCCATTGATTTATTTGGATTTGGCACAGGATTGAGAAATTAAGAGTAGAGTTTCAATGTTCCAATGGAGGAAAAAACCCCACAGCTCCATAGCTGTCAGAAAAAAAAATACGTCAGAGGCAAAAAGTTGGAGTTCTTTGGACTTACACTCATATTGAAAGGTCCACAGTGTGACTTATTAAACACAGTAGCAAGTGGCATCAGCTGAGTATTTGTTTTTCTCCACTCAATTGCAGATATCATGGATGTAGAAGCGACAGAAACCTAGTTGAGCCAAGCAATTCTACTTTGATCACACAGATCTTTGGCTTAGACTTCTCCCTAACCCTGGGAACACTCCAAATATAACATAAGCCAAGGAATCCATTCCATTAATGTTTCCTGAAAGGACCACCCTCAGTGATGGCCTTGAGCTCATAAGTATCTGCTCATAGCTCATAATTTGTAGCTGGTGCATAATAGGTGGGAAAGACGGAGCTTTTTATTTTACATTTTACAATCCCCCCCAACACACACATATGATCATAGGATGGCATTCATTATTGTGTAGTTATCCAATGATCTAAATGGTAAATGTCATCTATTGCCCATGCATATTTATAACCGTGTCTTCTTGAGGATCTGCTTTAAGTTTGTTAATATAAGGTGAGAAGAGGCTGCAAAGACAGCTAGGGACCTTGCTATTTATCTTTCTTACAGTGACACCTGAATGTATGTAAAAGTCATAAACTGTTCTTTCCTGTACAAGCCACTGTTTTATACTGTTGGGAAACAGGGTTATAATGCTCTGAAGTCTACCATAACAATTATTCATGAGAATGACCTTGACCAAGGCATGTACTTGAAAAGCTCAATTTCATCAACAATAAAATTTATTTGACATTTTTACCTGCCTCAGAGGGATTATTTAATGTCTTTTCACAGCTTTCAACTTTCAAAACAAATTCAAAATCCCAAATATAATTGCAAATACATACCAATAAAGGTGTTAAATAGGGAAGAATTGTTTTTACAATTAGCCATTAACTTATACAAGTGGCACATAAAACAGAAATATTGTCTCTATGCATTACCAACACCTTATCAAAAAAAAAATAGATCTAACCATAAATAACCACTGATGTAGACTGCAAGTTGACAAGACTATACTTTATTTACTTATTCTTAGAAATTTCCTTTCTTTTTTCTCATCAAGCTGGCTTTAGCATGACTTTTTCTGTAAAACAAGAAATTGAAAGGAGGGAAGTCAAGGTTTACTTTAGGAACAAAATAATATATTTTCTCAGTAAAGTTAATGGAATATTGCAAGACAAGTAATTTTGCAAGCCCTTCAGATTTTACAATAAAGGATTTTTTATGCATGCTAGCACAGAGGCCTTCCTTCCTTCCTTCCTTCCTTCCTTCCTTCCTTCCTTCCTTCCTTCCTTCCTTCCTTCCTTCCTTCCTTCCTTCCTTCCTTCCTTCCTTCTGCTTTTTTTTCTTCTTGGACAAAGTTTTAGTGGCCTTAGGATGACAACAAGAACCACCCCTTTTTGCCAAGCATGTTGTGGGGAACAACATAACTGTTACAATCCCAGTATCAACCCCTACCTATTTACACCCCCAACACAGAGACACATACAAACATGTAGGACATCACCATGCAGTGAATTTCACGTAGAACTGAGCCCTGGTGGTGCAGTGGCTAACGTGCAGGATTGCAGGCTAAGTCTGCCCACAGCCTGGAGTTTGATCCTGACTGGCTCAAGGTTGACTCAGCCTTCCATCCTTCCAAGGGTGGTAAAATGAGGAGCCAGATTGTTGGGGGCGGCTGACTCTGTAAACTGCTTAGATAGGGCTGTGTGAAGCAGTATATAAAACCTAAGTGCTATTGCTATTGCTATCTTTTAGACCTTACCAGCAGTGCTCATCATTGGAAGGGTCACAAAAGCACTCTTGAACAAATGTGTGTGTGTGGGGGGGGGGGAGTGCCTTCAAGTTAGTGTTGTCTCCTGACTTCTCCTGACTAATCCCAGCAGTTCTCTTGGTAAGATTTTCAGAAATGGTTTGCCGTTGCCTCCTTCCCAGTGCTGAGAGGGATGGACTGGCCCAAGGTCACTCAGCTGGCCTTTCTCTTAAAAACTCTGTTTCTAGCTTGATGCCTTAACCACTACACCAAATTGACTGACTGACTGACTATCTCTTTCTTTCTCTCTCTGATATATATATATATATATATATATATATATATATATATATATATATATATATATATATATATGTAGGTCTTTGGTAATTCGGGTTTTCCCCCGTGTAAAATTGGAAGTGTCTTGGCGACGTTTCGACGAAGTCTCATTCGTCATCTTCAGGCTGGTGTCTCTTCGGCCTCGTGCTTCTAGAAGCAATGTGTGATCGCAGCTGTTTCTTCCTTTTAACTGCCAGTGGAGGTATGATGGTTAAAAGGAAGAAACAGCTGCGATCACACATTGCTTCTAGAAGCACGAGGCCGAAGAGACACCAGCCTGAAGATGACGAATGAGACTTCGTCGAAACGTCGCCAAGACACTTCCAATTTTACACGGGAGAAAACCCGAATTACCAAAGACCTACATACAAACACCCGTGAAAACCTCAGAAAACATATATATATGAAACATATATATATGAAATTATATATATATATAATTTCAAAGGTATAATCCTTTCTCGCTATCATTAATTGGTGGTAAGCATTCTTATTATAAATTTAAATTTGTGACTATAGCTACCTATGTGAGGAGAAGGTTCTGACTTGAGGCAAGATTGAGGAGCTTTCTCTCTGATTACCATGATTTTTGACAACTTTCTTGTCACTTGTGACTCCCCTTTATGACAGATGCTTGCCCTAGACTGAACTCTGCTACATGGGTCTTTCTGCATCAAAAATATTGTTCTTGTCTATTTCATATATATATTCATGTCCAGACATTTGCCATTGGGACATGTATCTGTCAAATCACTAAGTAACTAAATTTTTTTCCCCTTCTGTTTTGCTTCTCTGCTTCTTTTTTTATAAAGAAAGCAAAACATAAAAACAAGCTGCACATCAATGTCTTCGAACATTGATGAACTGTATATGTGTTTTGCAGTCAACACAAGGACTGGTACGGTGCCGCTGTATTACAGGGAAGACAAATTATATAAATTTGGGTGGCAGTGAGGAGTTATTTCTGATGATTCCTATGTAGCCAATTCATCTATGGGCATTCCACACCACTACCATTTTCTCTCCCCAAATCCTCCTAAATAGAAAGTTGAACGTTCCCTCCAGCTGACTAATAAAAGGCCACAAAAAATAGCAATCAGCCAGTGTCTCACCACCCCACAACCATGCTGTGTTCAGGGTGATTTATGAGACCTCTTAGCTGTGGCTTATAGGGGGAGCTGAAAAACCAGAGAGGCACTTTTGCGCTGCCTGATTTTAAACAAAGTAAATCTGCTGGGCTGCCAAACTCAGATGATGATCTGGGATAAGAGCGGACATTGGTTTGATTCAGAAGCAGCACAAGAACCGCATATCGCACAGATGAGGATAAATATTATAAAAGGAAAGACCAGCATGATTTGTTCCCAGAGTTTCTTTGTAATTGCCTTTCCATACAAACAGACATAGCTAAGTTGGTCTCCATTCCAGATAATTTACACTACAGACAGAGAGTACATTAGAAAATTCTAGCTTGGGATTGTTATTACTCAGACCACTGTCCTCAGGCAGGATTAAAGAGATCATTCCCTCTCTACATACACATGCACGAACACGAACACACGCACACACACATACACACACAAAGACACACCCTTCTGATGGCATTTCTAGTGTCCTGACTAAACTCTCCTTGGATTACTTATTATTTTGCCCTACATAAATTCAAGCTACCATTATAATTATGAAGAATATCAAATGTGAAAAATGGCCCAAGTTCTCTTGATGCCAATCAGGAAGGCAAGCCTGTCAACATTTTTTTTCCTGTGTATTTGTCTCAGCAATGTCTCCTACCCGCTTACTGTAATTCCCACCCAGAACCACTACCAGGTATCATGTCTATAGAGTTGTGAATTCTCACTGTTTAAAGAAACAAGAGCATCTCTGTGCTCCCTCAGAACAAAGCAAAGCAACCAACACCATTCTCCCCCTTTTTTTTAAACAGGTCATGACTTGTATAATTCCAAATTTTTGAAGCTCTTTAAACCTTTTTTTCAAGGTAGGACTATTTGTTCCGAATAATTCCATCATCCTCCATCTTCAAGGGCTTCCTTTGGATGTGAGGAAAACATTCAGGTGCCTTTGGGAAGAGAAAGAAGCTAAGGAAGAATTGAGATGGGGATATTCAACTTCTCACTTATTAGCCAGTTGTTCACTCAGATCTTCTCCCCTCCTAGCTCCTGTTCTGCCTAAGAGGTTAAACTGATATATAGGTCTGATCTTTTATCTCCCGGGGAGAACTTATTTTGAACAGACGAACCAATCTGAATGAAAAAGATAAATAGTCCTATTTGTATTCCTGTCAGTCGTCAGTCAGTTAATTCCTTCCACCAAGAAACTTGACAAGAACCAGCACTTTTGTTGTTCGGCTAATCTTGAGATTTTTTTTCCCCTTCAGCGGTTAAAAAGATATTGTATCTTACATTTATATTTTATCTCATGTTTGTAAACTTCAGCTAATTAGTAGCATCAGGAGAACTCACTATAGAGTTTCTTTATTTAGTTTCAGAGGGTCCCTAGTAGGTTTGAAACAAGCATAATATGCAGGAAGGGCGATATGGTTTTTCTGGATCTTAACAGTCACTTGAACCAGCCTGGTCTTCTGAGAATCTACTGATAACCCCTTGACTCAAATGATCAAACCTGCTTCAGTGAAGTGATTGCATAAATGTCTATCTTCCTTATCTAGGCTAATAGGTTGGAATGCAGCTCCTAAAATTTGTGATTATAATTTCACTTTTCACCTGACAGCGCCATCCATAAATCACAATATCATTAATTCACAGCGATTAGCCCATTAATATCGCTAATCAGGCAAAATGAATGTACCAACCTTGTTTGCATATCCTTGATTTTGTCATTTAATATCATTCTCTTACAAATGTTTATTGCTGTATTGCTTGTCTATTTTATTTTTTATATTTATTTTATTTTATTGTAAAATTGTAAGAACACAGGTCATGCTATTGCAAATATAATCATGCCAGAACTTTTTTTTTTTTAAATGTCCATGCCGACAGTTCTATCATAAAAGGGTCTTGATGATATCTACTTGGTACAATGAACAGCATCTCTGAATTTAAGTTTAAAGCTTGAACATTCTCCAAGAATAAAGTACTCTCTAGATGTATACACAGGCATCCCTAGGGTTCAATGCTTTCACCAAAATCACCAAAATACAAACAATTCATCAGGATTCAAGCTCTATTCCTTTTGTACACATGTGGGCCACCATAATGCAGATACAAAAGAATCAGAGTTTGCACTGGAATAGCAATAGCGCTTAGACTTCTATACCACTTCACAGTGCTTTACAGCCCTCTCTAAGTGGTTTACAGAGTCAGCCAATTGCCCCAAACAATCTGGGTCCTCATTTTACTGACCTCAGAAGGATGGAAGGATGAGTCAACCTTGAGCCGGTGAGAATCGAACTGCTGGCAGTTGGCAGAATTAGCCTGCAATACTGCAGTGGTGCAACACAGCTTTTATCATCATCACTACCCAAGTGAATGTTTCTAGGTGTGCATTGACTAGCAAAGTTGCAGGTTGGAAAGGGACAATTCCTCACCATCTTTTTGAGAGAACCATGGTCCTGTCTTGATGGGATACGTTTTCCACCATAGGAACTGGTGAATTGGAAATGAATTCAAACTTTTTATTTCCCAGGATTTGTCTACTTGTTTGCCAATTTATTTTGGAGCCAAGCCACTAAAATGTCACTATGTCAATCTAGGAACTGAGAGATGTAAAGAAGCACCCAAATTAAAGGGGAATTCCCTGTTCCTTTCAGTAAACTCTGAGGGACCTTCACTCCTGAAGTCACAAAATGGCAACATTTTAGACTTATTTGCTTGCAGGAAACGAAGCTTTCATAGCATGGGAGGTATTGGAGGAGACATCGGATTTTTACCAAGAAATGCTGATGAGAAATCCTCCTCCCCCTACTCCCTCCCCCTCCCCACACAGATACAACTCCCCCCCCCCTCAGTTTTAATGCCAATGCCTTTTACAGGGTAAAGATTTCAGGGAAGTGGATCAAGAGGGTAAACATCTTGTTGAAAGCAGACCTTTCCTTCGCCTTTTCAATAAATTTTTAATAGGGTTTAATTATCCTTTTAAAATTTTTAATTTTAACATTTCAAATCTAGCCTCTGAATTTTTTTAGATACTGATTTTATATTTCCATGCTGCCCTCCTTGAGGGAGAAGGGCAGTTCAGAAATGTGCAAAATAAATAAAATAAAAGTAAATTAATTTGCAAATCTAATCAGTAGTGGTCACAGGGATCATCTGCAAGGGATCTCAAGCACATTTGTGAAAACCGTAAAAAGTCAGAAGTCTGTGGCTACATGCCCCTGAGTGAGGGGGTTACAGAGAAGGCCCTTCAGAGTAACCTAGGCTAGACAGAGTATATAAATCTCCACTTTTGGGTCTACTGGGCTGAAGAAAAGGTGCTTCCTCTTGAGAACTGCATCTCTGAATCTGAATCCACTCAAGTGTAGCTAGCTCTGAACTTCTGCCATCTGGTCATGTGGTGTGTGTGTGTGTGTGTGTGTGTGTGTGTATTTTGCACAGATAAACTTCATTCTATGATCTCTCCATTTCTAGCTCAAAAGGGAATGGAGCAGCTGAGTGGCCTGCTCTGAGTTTTTTTTTCCCCTTCTGGAAGAGGAATTTGTTTCTTTCAGCCAGTAAAGGTTAACAGACTCAAGTTAACACTGACCTCTCAGTGAACAGAGGGCTTTTCTGGTATCCCACTGAGTTAGACTTGGGCCTTTTATGTTGCCTTTTTAGAGCTCTGATAAACAGCCGTTCCTGAGATCCTAGAGCGGCTGAGCTGAAAATTAGCCAGTTTACCAAATCAGGCAAGGAAACTGTTCTGTTCTCAACACAGGCATGGAGACGAGGCAGTTGATGCAAAAAAGATGTTCTGAATGCACTGAATAGAAGCAAGCGAGGAAATGGCAACATGCCCTTTTATACTTCCCCTGCAAGGGGAGGCTCAACCAATGAATGCAGGCTATTCTCCCGCCTCGCGCATGCGCGCGAGGCTGGAGACAGCCTGTCTGGGTTCCGGGCAACTTATGGGCTGCCCGGGTCTATACAACTGGTCCCGGGCAAACATGTGGTCTGCCCGGGCCTCTGCAGTTATCCTGCAAGTTGCCTGTGCCTTGCTGATTGACTCAGCAAGGCTCAGGACACAACACCCCTCCCCCCTAAGCTGGGACAACACTGATGCAGCTATATCAGTACCATGTAACATTCAGCAAATGCCACCCTGGCTGTTCCCGGTACCCTCGGGTAACCTGATTCCCCGTGGATTCAAATTAATCCACGGTCTTTTAGTTTTTGATAACAAGTTCCCTCTAGGGACCGCACATACTCTTGCAAGTATTTAGGCGGGGCCTTAATCCGCCCCGATCTTCGCGGATCAAGGTGATGGCCAGGTGTGATGACCTGTGGGGGGGTTATTTTTGGTGACTGGAGTGCTGACTCGCGGTCTGCGTACAACAAACCAGGACTTTGTTGCCCAGAAGACTCAGGGATTCCCCCTAACTGCTGACTGGCTGGGTCCACTAAACCCAAACCAGATTTCCTTGGGGGGGTTGAGTTCCCCGAGTTCCTTGGTGGGTGGAGTTCCCCGAAAACCCTTGGAACTCCCCTTGGGAGCAATGTCCGTCGGGCCCAAGGCCAGCAGTAGGGGTGCCCTGAGTAGCCGATTTATGGCCATTTGCCCTCAACCAGGGACCTCTGCCAGAGTCAGGAGCCGCCTCCATGGCAGAACTCCCTGCTTCTATACCAGAGTCAGGATCTGCCTGCATGGCCAGACCCTCATCTGGGACATTTGGAGACCCCTCTGCTTGGAGAGACTGTGATCCACAATCGTAATTGGGGTCCCCCTCCCCCCCGAGAGCAGAGTCAGGGGAGTGATGCCGGCCCGGCAGCCGCCAACGCAGCTGGTCAATGTGGCACCAGAGGACACGCCCATCGTCCAAGACCACTTCGTAGGACAACGGCCCCGAAACCTTAGAGATGACAGCAGGTACCCAGAGATGCCCCTGTCCATAGTTCCTTGTCCAGACCGGGTCACCCAGTTGAAGTCTCCTAGGTGCCCACAGCTGCGACACCTGTGAAGCCACCCAGTCTGGGTGAAGCCTGTCCAGCTTTGTGATGAGTCTGCGACCCCAGCGGAGTTCAGCTGGGCTCTTTCCAGTGGCTGTGCATTGGTGTGGTGCGGTGTGTGAGAAGAAAATCAGCTAACCTGTGATGCCAGGGTCCTTGAGTGATTCTCTTTAAAGCATCTTTAGTGGTGCGCACAATGCATTCAGCCTGACCGTTGGTGGCAGGATGGAAAGGAGCAGATGTGGCGTGCCGGATCATGTTGGCTTGTAGAAATGCCTGAAACTCAGAAGAGGTAAATTGTGGACCATTGTCTGACACTAAAACATCAGGAAGTCCATGGGAAGCGAAAATTCCTCTGAGCACCTGGATGGTCCTGGCAGTAGTAGTAGAGGACACAGGAATGACCTCTAGCCATTTGGAATGGCTATCCACGAGGAGGAGGAAGAATTGCCCCTGAAAGGGCCCAGCATAATCAATATGAACGCGTGACCAAGGAGTGAGTGTCTCCTCCCACCTATGTACAGGGGCCTGGGGCATTTCTGGCCGTGATTGCTGGCACACTTGGCATCCCTGAACCTGGGCCTCGATGTCCTTATCGAGACCCGGCCACCATAGATGGCTGCATGCAAGAGCCTTCATCCTCACTATTCCTGGATGTCCCTCATGAAGAGAGAGCAAGACTCTAGTCCTCAATGAGGCCGGAATGAGTACTCTGTTGCCCCACAGGATACACCCTTTAAATGTGGACAATTCGTGCTTCCTGCACCAGAAGCTCTGGAATTCAGTACCAGGACACGTGTCAGGCCATCCTGACAACACACATGTCAGCATGCGTGCAAGTGTGTGATCAGTGGCAGTTTCTGCAGCCACATCCCTAGCATTGAGGGGAGATTCTGGTAAGTCCTGTATGGACAGAATATGTACAGCTGGGGCAGGGTCTGCCTCTATTTGCTTAAGAGGTAACCTGCTTAGGCCATCTGCATGGCCCATTTCAGTACCTGGTTTGTGAACCAGTGTGTAATCATATGCTGCTAAGAATATGGACCATCTCAGCATCCTAGGAGATATTATCTGGGGAGTTTGTTTATTGGTTGTGAACAACCCTAGCAGAGGCTTGTGGTCTGTATAGACTGTGAATTTGCGTCCATATAAGAAATCATGGAATTTCTTTATGCCTGAAATTATTGCCAAGGCCTCCCTGTCAATCTGGGCATAATTTCGCTCTGCAGATGAGAGGGCCCTGGAATAATATGCCACAGGGACCTGTGTTCCATCTTCCTTGAGATGGCTTAGCACTGCTCCTACTCCGTAAGGGGATGCATCACATGTGATGCACACTGGCAATTGCTCATTGAAGTGAGCCAGTACAGCATTTGAAGATAATAAGGCTTTGACCTTAGAGAAGGCTTCCTCATGGACGCTTGTCCATGTCCACGGAGCCTGTTTGTCTAAGAGCCTGTGAAGCGGCTCGGCCACAGCAGCTTTGTTTGGAAGAAAGGAGTGGTAAAAGTTCAAGAGGCCCAGGAAAGCCTGAAGCTCAGTTTTTGATTGGGGACTTGGGGCCATTTGGATGGCCTTAAATTTGGATTCCGTGGGGTGGATGCCATCTGCATCGATGCGGAACCCCAAGAACTCGGTGGATGGCACACCGATCTGACACTTGTCCTGCTGAAGCTTCAGCCCAGCTTGGCGGAACCTCAACAAGACAGCCCTCAGCCTTTCGGCTAAGTTTCCTGATGACTCTCCTGCAATGAGGATGTCATCAAAATAGGGGCAGACCCATGGAATCCCTCGGAGCGTTCGCTCCATCACCCCCTAGAATATGCCAGGGGCTACATTTACCCCAAACTGCAGCCTCTTTACCTTGAACGTACCTCTGTGCGTAACTATGGTCTGGGCTTCAGCAGTCGCCTCGTCAACCGGCAATTGTTGATATGCTTGAGCCAGATCAAGTTTAGCAAAGTATTTTCCTCCTTTCAGTGAGGCCAGAATGTGGCTCACCACTGGCACAGGATAAGCATGCTGCTGTAAGGCCTTATTCAGCGTGCACTTGTAGTCTGCGCAAATACGGACTTCCCCATTGGATTTTAAGGGAGTTACTATGGGGGTTTCCCATGGACTAGAGTCCACAGTTTCCAGGATGCCCTGTTGGAGCAGTTTGTCCAACTAGCATCAATCTTGCTTTTTAATGCAAAAGGCACCCTCCTAGGCTTGACCTTTATGGGTGTAATGCCTGGATCCAATTTTAATGTAATGGGAGGCCCCTTGTATGATCCAAGTTCCGAGCTGAACACATCTGCAAACTCCTTGCAGACGCCCGCAAGACTAGCCATTTGCAGCTGGTTCAGACCGGTTACCTGGATTCCAAGTGCCTCGAACCAGTCGAGTCCGATGAGACTCGTTCTGTCCCCCTCGACAACAACCACATCCAATGCACCCGTGAAACCCTTTCGCTGTACTCTGACCGTGGCTTCCCCTTTTACTCTTACTCTCATGTTTTGAAAATCAGTAAGGACAAGGTTGGAAGGCCTGAGCTTTACTCGCGAGCCACTCCGAAAGCAAATCTTATTGAATGTGTCCATTGAAATAATAGACAACGCGGAGCCTGTATCCAGCTCCATAGCCAGGGGAACTCCCTGCAACTTCACATCAAGACAGAGCTTCTTCTTGAGGGGCCTATGCGTTCCTGTCTTGAACACCCCCCTCCTAGATGCGCAAAAACCCACCCTGTTTTGGCTGGGGACCTTGGTACCTTTCAGAGGCAATTCTGGGGACCTGTTCTTGGGGCGGCCCATGCAGGCCAATGCAATGTGGCCTTGCCTTCTGCATGCTCGACAGACGGCGGCTCGAAACCGGCAGTCGGCCCTCCTGTGGCATCCTCCACAGCCGAAACATCGAGGGGATGCAGGCGGTGGCCCCCTCCGATCCGGTCGCTGTTTCTCCGTCGGTGGCTGGATCTTGTCCACCTCGTCCTCCTCGGACTCTTCCCCCGAAGCCTCACGGGCGGCCTCCTGGTGGATCGGGATGGTCACTGGATGACTCTTCGACGACCGCAAGGCCTTCACGGCGCCTCCGGCTGCTTCTTCTGCTGCGATCTCTCTGAGAGCGTCTTGGAAAGTGACGTCTGTTCTTGCAAACAGTTTCTGCTGTACTTCGCGGCTTCGCAACCCGCACACCAGTCTGTCTCGGAGCCTTTCCTCCAAGTCTTGAAATGTACAAGGGCGTGCGGCCTGTCTCAAGGCCACGACAAAATCTGCAGCCGATTCGCCTGGCCATTGGTCCCTCTGTTCGAATTGATGCCTCCACGCAATGATCGAGAGCTTGGGCTCGAAATGCTCTCGCAGCATCCTTTTTAAATCGGCATATGCGATTGATTCTAAGGCTGCCGGTGCGACAAGATTCTCTGCTATTTCAAATGTCTCTTGCCCGCACACACAAAGTAAGGTAGCCGCTTTCAGGCTGTCTTCCTGGATTTTGTTTACTCGAAAGTAATTCTCAACGCGAGCTGCATACGAGCTCCAGCGTTCGGGATGCGCGATGTCAAATTCGCCCAGACCGCCCAGCTTGGACATCTTCAACTAGATGGCCTCGTCCACGCCTCTCGCCGTCAGGAATCAAGAAGGGGTCTGACGAAGCCAAGCCCGCCTCCAGCGTATGTATGCTGGCCGGTGGCTGCTCCTCCTGGACGCCGCGCTTCTTCCTGGCCTACTTCTGTTTCTTCGGGATTCCCCACGGCGAATCCCACCTTCGTCGCCAATGTTCTGTTCTCAACACAGGCATGGAGACGAGGCAGTTGATTCAAAAAAGATGTTCTTTATTGGTACTTGCACTGAACAGAAGCAAGCGAGGAAATGGCAACATGCCCTTTTATACTTCCCCTGCAAGGGGAGGCTCAACCAATGAATGCAGGCTATTCTCCCACCTTGCGCATGCGCACGAGGCTGGAGACAGCCTGTCTGGGTTCCGGGCAACTTATGGGCTGCCCGGGTCTATACAACCGGTCCCAGGCAAACACGTGGTCTGCCCGGGCCTCTGCAGTTATCCTGCAGGTTGCCTGTGCCTTGCTGATTGACTCAGCAAGGCTCAGGACACAACAGAAACAATATTCCAAAGCTTGTACTCTGAACTCAGCTGGATCTTCAGCTTCAAAAGAACTGTCGTTTCAGGAAGTCGAGGAATAGGCTGAGCTTACCTTGCCAAGCAGTTATTGAAAAGGACCCTCTTCCTTCTTTCCCTTCCTTCTCCAAACCTCTGAAAACACTGATTCCCACCAACTGTCAAGAACCAGGAATATATGATGTTTCTCCTCTCTCCCTCCCCTTTCTGTGAGATGGCTGGGACGGCCATTTTTGCCATGCAAATTTGCTCCCAGATGTTCTCCCTCTCTGCTGGATGATCATTTGTTAACAGGCACATTAAAATGCCCCCACTAATCTGTTACAACACCAAGTTGTAGATAAACTTTAGGACTGATGTGGAACAGATCTTCCAAGAAAACCAAGCTACGCTACTTGTTTTCTAGTGTACAGCTGGAAACATTGGAATTAAGACTGCTGGAAAGCATGGAAGGAGAATTTATATAACGGCTCAGCGTTCCATCCCCTCTGCTTGTCTATACATAGCACAGTGATCCATCATCAGGCTGACAAGATGACATAGCCAATAAACCTGACAGATCAGGCACATCCCAATGCTGTCAATCGAGCATTATTGGGTCTGTCCTTGAAGAACTGGGGACAGGGCAAGAAGGACTGACCTAAAAGAAATGTACAGTATGAAATTGGGAGAGTTCCTTGTCTCTCTGCATCTATGCTCCTAGCATGAGATTTATGTCAGCGTAAAGTAAGATGAAACCTGTTTCAGCACTGCAGACAATAGTAGATGAAAAGTAATGCATAATTCAGCTCTTATGAGAGAACAAACAGTAAGAGACATTTACATTTTAGCTGTTCAGGCCCATTAGTTTGTCCCAGTGTATAGGATTTTTGTGCTGAAAGGAATTTTTTTTTACCCTGCTTTCAAGCCAAGTAACCAGAGATTGATTCAAGAGGAAACCCTACTGAGGGTCAATGCAGTGTCGAGCTACTGAATTATTATTCCTCCTTCTTCACACGCTGAGTTTCAGAGTGAGGGAGATTCTGCTCTTGCAATATTAAGGAAGTTCTAGGGGTTTTTCAGCCTTTAAAAAAAGGTTTCACTAATTTGTTTTCTACAATCACAGAATAACTGACCCACTACTGGCTACTGATTTTAAAAAGTCAGAACACCGAAAAATTAAATGCAACGTTATATAAAAGCAGAATAAAGAAGGTTCAGAAATGGGAAAATTCCAATTCCAGGTAAAGACAAAATAATCTTGGGTTGATTGCTCCCTTACGTTGAGAATGTGAAACTAGCTTTCAGTATGCAAGGAATTCTGATGAAAATATATGCTCCTTCACTTGCCTCCCAAGAGATCTATACTATATGCATTTTTTTTCCTATGCACTTTGTGGAAAACCTCAGCAAGTAGTACCCAGAGAGGCTTATTATTTCACTTTTCTGGCACGTAAGTGGAGAAAACACATTCACATGTGAATGTCTTATGTAAGCTGGATATGCTAAGTAAAAAAAATGCTGTACTCATCCTTGAAGCTCCTGTCTAATCTTAACATAATAGATGTTGATTTTAATAAATATAGTGAACACTTGTTTTATCTAGATAATCCCTAAGAAATTAAGAACAAAAGATGCAGTGTTTGCAGATAGGTCTGTAATTTTAATTTTTCAAATGAGATAGAGTCAATGTAGGTCAAGGAGATCTGTATTTTAATCTTTTCTCCTTTTAAATATGAATAAATCTATTTGTCAGCCTCACATACTAACAGATTGTGCTGAAGTACATGAAATGGGATAACTCCATGCAAGGCCTCTTCAAGACTTTCGAAGATAGATGAGATATAAATAAGACAAATCTGACATAAACAATTTCAGATATTTCTCACATTTAGTAGTTGGGAAAGAAATTATTATCCTCTTGTAGGATGGTTCAAAAATAGCAGAGGATGCACATGTTAATATGAACAGTCCAGCCTAAAAAAATATATAGAGGAAGGGCATAATACAAAAATCAATCACATACTTTGCACTGGCTTTGTTCCATTTCTGTGATTTTGCAGTGATTTTCCAGTGAAAAAGATTTTAATTAGTGAGATCAGAAAAAAATCCTGCTCAAGCATTTGGGAAACAGCTGATAATAGCTGGAATAGAAAGAAGAATTGATAGATGGCCTATGCCACTGGTGGCGAACCTATGGCACGCGTGCCAGAGGCGGCACTTGGAGCCCTCTCTGTGGGCACGCGCACCATTGCCCCAGCCCCCAGCCCCCCACAGCCCCCTCCTCACCAGCAGCCCCCCTGGATGAGAGTCGCCCCAGGTGTGGCCCGCACGGAGCAGCGCAGCCAAGGACATAGCCGGGCAGCAGGGAAAACACTCCGCCCTCGCGCCCCATAGTTTGCAGATGATGCTGCGGGGTGTGGGCGGAGGGCGTGGCTGCCATGGCGCTGCAGGGCTGCCTGGGCGATCTGCGGCGGGCCAAGGAGGCAGTGCGTGGCCCTGCGGGTGGGCGGGATAGGGGGCGGACGGGGGTGGAGCAGGCAGTGTGGGAGGCGTAGCGGGGGTGGTGGCGGTTTTTGGGCACTCGGTCTCTAAAAGGTTCGCCATCACTGGCCTATGCTGTAGAAAGTTCTGTATATATTAATATGTTGATATTAATGGAAAATAAGCAACTTTTATACATTTAGGTTTGCAAAGGTAGAAATGGTCTATTTTATGGGTCAATATGTTAAGCAAAATCTTTTAACTAGAGACAGCAGCGTATACACTTTTTTTTTTCCATAACAAGTTTTATTAGTTTTTGTTTGTTTTACAACCAAGTGCTTGTAACACATCGTGGAGATAGGGCACTCCATAGAACACAACAAAAAATACAATCATACATATACAATTTAAACTACTACTTTAAAAGTTCCCTCTTATGGTATACAATTCGAGCATTCCTAAAATATAAATTGTTTCTCACCTCTATCTATTATTCCAATTTCAATTTATGCTTCTCAATCAAATTATATCTCTTATTCTATTTCACATACATATTATGTAAATAAACATGAATTTATATATTTTAAAACTATTGCATTAGACATAGTAATATAATAACATTATAATAATAATAAGACAATAATTATTTCTATCATAAACAAGTAATATAACTATTATATCTTAATATTTCTCAACTATATTCTATTTCATATATTCTATCCAATATTTTCATAGATCAGTCCACGTCCCTAAAAGATTCCTCAATTGTTTCAGTTTAATCCATTTAATACCTCACTAATTACCATTCAATTCTTATAAATAAAAATATCAATAATATTTCACCAGTCTCAATCTCAATCTAACTCCTTTAATTATAAATTTTCCAATTATTCTTATTGCCATTCCAAATCATAATCAAATCCATTGACTCATACCAAAGTGACCTTAAAGATCTCAAAAATATTAGTTCAATCAACGTCCAGAAGCCCTTTTTACCCATCAAATAAAATTTTAACTCTTATTTTTAAATCTAATTCTAGCTTTCTTTTTGTGCCAGGTAGGTTTCCACAACAGGGCCTCTAAGTCCTCCCATCTTAGTAACTGGCTAAAGGCCTTTTCCCACCATTGAGTCCAATCATATTCTTTTTCTCTTTTATGCAGTGTTGTCTGTACTATCATGTTGTCAACGTTTTTTGTGCCTTGTATTTGGAATTCCAATCCTGTTGCTTTTAAAGTTGTAAATGTTTTAGTTAAGTTCTGCCTTTGATCATCAAAGAAATCCATCATGTAGGATGTGTCCTCTTCCTCTTCGATAAATTCAGTAGATTCAATAGATTGTAAATGTATTCCATCCATCTCATTAAGTTGTAGATCTGATTGTCTATCATAGTCAATCAAAGGTTGAGCTTCAATTTTTAATTCTGAGTCCTCCTTGAAACTAAGCGATCTAATATGTTCTTTAAGTTCCAGTCTTGCTTCCAAGATTTTTTCTAATATAAGTCCATAATTAATCTGTGAGTAGGATTCCATCTTCTTTTTTTTTTTTTAAAGAAGTTCAGCTTAAAAAATAGATTGCAGCGTTATAAAATATAAAATGCAGAAAGAGATATATTTCCAAAGAAAGATAGAGAAAAAAAAAACCAATAGTCAAGACCAGCACAGAGATAAAAACTGGCAGTCAGTTGTTATGTTGTAATCCAGTCTGGGCATCACGCCAAAATCAGGAAGTGGGAGTTCAAATGGAGCAATTTACATTGTATCAGTCAAAGTTTCTGGGCTTCATGCCAAGTCCCAGGATGCATTGTATCCAAAAGAATCTATATAAGTCCGCCCAGAGAGCAAAAAGTTTTTTAGGCAGTACTGTTCAGGAGGGGGGGGGGAAAGAACATTCCACCCCCTCCCTAAGGATTTTCACCTAAACTGAAGATAAACAAGCCAAAAGAGAAAGTCACAATAACCCGGATGCTCGAGTTCCAACTGCTTATGTAGACAAAATAAAATAGTAAAAAAAAAACAATAATTGTTTTTCCAAAGCCCGTTTTCCCCAGCAATCAAACGCTGCTTTCTCAAAATAGGGAAATAGTTTTTAAAGCTGTTAGCAGGGAAAAAGGTAAATTAACAAGAGGGAAGGAAAGTTCTCACCCGGATCTTCCACGGTGGTTCTTTTCGCTTAGATGTTGCTGTGACTTTCGGCTGAAGCAGCTGAGTGATCGGCCATGTTACTGGCCGATCTTTTCCCCGTCGGCCCAAAGGTGGTTTTCTCGGACCGCAGAGGGAGCCGCCGCTCCCTCCGCGATCAACAAGTGCCCTCCTCTACGGTGGTCGCCCCTACAGGGCGACTTTCGACCCTATCCAGGGTCTACCGGCGGGGGGAAACCGGACGGCCAAGAGAACGAGTTCTCTGCACGTCCGCGGGCGCTGCGACCGGAACCGGAAGTCCGCAGCGTATACACTTTTTGACATAAGGCATAAATAGGCCTTTATTCCTCGAGGGCTATATTATACAAATCTATACAACATGCTCTTTATTTTCCCATACTAAAGAGAGTGGTTGAATACCTTTTGCCTTTTAGGAGCAAGTATCAACAGTAAAGCAACCAGCAGTCAAGAAATACATGACAAACTTCCATGTGGTACAATGTACTGGTCAATGACCATAATAAACATTGAAATGAATTGAACCATGTGGTAGAGTAGCAATAGAGTCCCTAGAAAGGATCTTCAGATTCCATGATATGTCCATACCTATGAAGATTAGAACTGTGCAGAGAATGGTTTCCCTTGTGACATTCTAGATATGTAAAACTTGGACTTTGAAGAAGCAAGATTAAAAAAAAGGTAATGATGGTTTTGAACACTGGTGTGGGAGGAGAGTCTTGAAAGTACCACGGATAGCCAAGAAAATAAACACATGGTTCATTGAACAAATCAATTCTGAGTTCTCTCTCAAGGTACAATGACTAGGCTCAAACAATCATCATTCAAACACATTATGGGAAAAACCTTGTTTGAAAAGTTCATAATACTGAGAAAAAAATGGAAATAAAGAGAAGAATAGGACAACCAGCAGCTAGGTGGACAGACTCAATTACAACATCAATGATGGCATCATTGAGAGATCTAAAACCCCAAGCTGAGGACAGATCATCCTAGAGAAAGCCTACATGTTTACTAAGAGTTGACACCAATGTAATGATCATTATTAATCACATGCTACAATAATTTCCATATCTATCACTTTTCAACCTTATCCATTTGTATTTCTTGTTCTTTTTCTAGTTTATGCTAATGTAATTCCTTTTAGTTAGGTTTTAATTTTAACCTTTATCTTTAGAATGTTATATTCAGTCCTCTCTCGCAGAAGCTCTCAAAATAACGATACATGAATTTACATTATGTCATGTCTTTACATGCATTGTTTTACATGACTTGCCCCTGCTTCTGGGGGAGGGATAGGGTTACCAGGCCCTCATATCCTTTGTCTAGCAGGCATAGCCTCAAAATAATATGTTATCCAGCTTTTTGAGTGTTTTTTTATTACTATTATTATTTTGGACTATTTTCACAACCATAGCCATTCAAATGTTGGTGTATTGGGACCTGATAAAATGTCAGCTTCTTTCTTCCCCTTGTCTGTTGACAGGCTTAACAGACTAGATTTATGTTATCTAATTTACTTCCTCATTCCAGCAACCAGTTACAGTCCAGCCTCTTCAAATCTATGATCGCTCTTCTCTGTAGATCACATGACTTATCATGTTTCTATGGTAAAATTTGAAAAGCATGACAATGTCGATTATACATTATTGCTAGCACAATAAAAAGAAAGATTTGTTGGAAAAACATTGCAATTTGCTGATACTGGCAAAAGTAATTTCATATGCTTGCAGGGCTAAGTACTTCTTCTTTTTGAAATTTTTCATTGTAATTTTTCTCACGGATGCCAAGAAAGTTAAATAGTGTGTCTCCCTTTTCTCCCATCAGTCCTATTTTCTAATTGCCCATGTCCTCTTTTGCCTGTTCAGATATTTAGTAATTCTAAGCAGAAGAAATTTCTCTATTTGTACACAGTCATGAACAGTTTTCTCCTATTGGGACTCTTCAGGTGTACATAGGCACAGGTCTTCCTATTGGGTTGAAATCCTCTACCAGGCATTGAACCCATGGGCCATTGCATTTTTTAAAGATGACTCTATACAGTCCATTAGCTTTAGGAGATCTGCAGGTCCTGATGCTCACTGGTATTGCAGGAAAGAATATATAAGGTTTATCTTTAGAATGATATATTTAGTCCACCTTCTCCAAACTTTCACAACAAAGATACTAATGTTACATTATGTCATATTCTCATGTAGAAGGCTTCACATGACACCATCATAGGCCGTGGGGGATTTCTCTGTTTTTATACAGTGTATATCCTGTCTGCTGTTTTTAATTTTAACTTTGTGTACTCCTTGCTGCTCGCTGAGCTTGGATGCTCGCTTGCAGATATTTCATTACCCAACTAGGTGACGTTATCATCTACACTAAGAAAGGGGTGGGCATCCTATCTATAACCAGGGGCTCCAGGTTTCTTTTTTTTAAAGGAAACTAAAGATAATATAGGGTGTACCAGTGATGTGATTATACCAATGTAGAGGGTGAGGCTGGATTTTTTGTGTATTGTTTAATTTTCTGAGATCCAGGATTTGTTTAATAATTTGCTGGTTGTTTCAGAAAAACAGGAGTGAAAAGCCTAACATGCCTGTTTTATTACTTGTAACTTCTTTGTAAGTGCTCATTATTTAGCAATTCCCAGCGGAATTTCAGCAACATGATCTTAAGAAGTCCTGGAGGCAAGAATAATGGTGCCTGGGAGCTGTGTACAGTTCTAGGACCATGAGTTGCAAATCCTTATTTATTTTGCAGGCAAATGTCTGAAGGAACAATTTTGATAGCGAGATGGGTACTTAACATTGCATAGATCACTTTCTGCTTTAATATAATTTTTACTGAAAGTTTTACAAACAAGAGCAAAAATTAATACAAACTAAAATAGAGTAAGAAAGAAAAAGAAAAAAGAAAAAAAGAAAAAAAGAAAGCTAAAGCGCAGAATGAAAAGAAAAAAGGTAGAAGGGGAAAAAATGTAAAGAAGTGAGTTGCCATCTTGTTTTTACAGCAGTTATAAGTACAACTGTAGATTTATCTCTTTCTCTAAAGTTACATAATGATCCTCTTCTTTCTATAATCTATCCCACTTAATTGTCAAAGTCACAGATCATGAGTTCATTTTTTATATATATATATAAAAAAGGGGTTTCTAGCCAGCAAGGGGTTTCCAGCCAGCAATAAATGTAGGTACCGTTTTTTCTCTAATCAAACAAGTTAATTTGGTTATCTCACAACTTCTACCCTTTTCACCAACTATTCTTTCATTACAGATATTGCCAGATTTTTCCATCTGTGTGCAATCTTATTGCTGTTATCGCATATAAAAACAAAGTTCTATGCCTTTTTTCCAACTATTTATCCATCAGTCCCAAGAGGAAAAGTTCTGGTTTTAGTTTTATATTAATCTTTAAAGTCTCCTGAATCAGTGCATGCATTTGAACCCAAAATCTTCTAGCTTTTTTGCAAAGACACAAAGCATAATAATATGATTCTTCTTGTTTTTTTCACATTTCCAACATAGTTTTGGAATACCTTTATACATTCAAGATATTTTTTTTCTGGTGTCATATACCAATGGTACATTCTTTTCTGAACTTAATAAAAGTTCTTATTAAGAGTATATGTATAGACATATTTTAATGACTGTAAGCCTCCCAGAGTTATCAATAAATTTTATAAATACATAAAAATACATAAAAAGATTATAACATATTTAAGTTTCAGTCCTTTAAACCAGGGGTCCCCAACCCTTGGTCTGCAGCCTGGTTCTGGGCTGGGACCCACTGGGAACTGGGCCGCACAAACAGTGGACGAGTGCGCAAGCAGGTGAAGCTGCATTAGTGCAAGCAGTGCATGCACAAAACCATTCCCTCTCCCCTCCCCACCACCATTGCTGGTCCACAGAGCCAGAAAGGTTGTTCCATTGTGTAGTGTAGAGCAGGGCTTTTCAACCTTTTCACCCATTGTACCACTTTTAGGATATGGCAATATCCGAGTACCACCAGTCATCTAGCAAGGTGTCAAAAACTTGATGACAAAAAAAAAAAAGGAAAAAACTGATAAAGTAAAGGTAGTCCTCGACTTACAACAGTTCGCTTAGTGACTGTTCGAAGTTACAACGGCACTGAAAAAAGTGACTTATGACCATTTTTCATACTTATGACCATTTCAGCGTCCCAAGGGTCACATGATTTACATTCGGATGCTTGGCAACTGATTCATATTTATGACGGTCACAATGTCCCAGGGTCATGTGATCCCTTTTTGCCACCTTCTGACAAGCAAAGTCAATGGTGAAACCAGATTCACTTAACAACCTTTTATATCAGGGGTGTCAAACTCAATTTCATTGAGGGCTGCATTAGCATTGTGGTTACCGTCGGGGGGGGGTGTCCTTCCTTCCTTTTTCCCTCCCTCCTTCTCATTCCCATTTCCTTCCTTCCTTCCTTCCTTCCTTCCTTCCATCCTTCCTTCCTTTCTTCCTTCCTTCCTTCCTTCCTTCCTTCCTTCCTTCCTTCCTTCCTTCCTTCCTTCCTTCCTTCCTTCCTTCCTTCCTTCCTTCCTTCTGCGGGGCTGTCAGGGCTCAGCAGAAGCGCCAGGATCAGCCCCGAGAAGAAAGATAATTAAATCCACCCACCAAATCATCTTTTCACACCTTGGAGCTATGCAAAATGTGGCTCTTTGGAAACTCAGCCTCTACAAAAACTTTTGTTTTGTTTTGTTTTTACATGTCAGGCACTGTTAAGGCTCTCTGGCAGCTTCATTCTTCAATGCATCTGGCCAATATTTAAGAATACAGCCCCAAACCTCTTACGCAAACACAATGCAATATGTCAGTTGTAGGACAAATAACATGAGCAAGCATTTTATTTCCTCCCTGAATACAATTCCTGCAGCTGCAGAAAAAGCAGCAAAAATAGAAAAAAAAGAGATTGTGCATTTCATTAATGGAGAATAAAGGAACAGTGAGTGACTCAGACTTAAGGGGAAAAATAGGCTAAAAATAAATTTAAAAAGACACATCACAACAACGTATTTTCTGCCATGGAGCAAGTTTCGAATTGACTCCAGAGTTCAGAGATTTTAAACCAGGGGTGGGAAACCTTGGCTCTTTTATGACTTGTGAACTTCAACTCCCAGAATTCCTGAGCCAGCATGGCTCAGCTTGGAAACCTCTCCCTTTCCCCTCAGTATGGCTGGCTCAGGAATTCTGGGAGTTGAAGTCCACAAGTCATAAAAGAGCCAAGGTTCCCCCCCCCCCCCGTCTTAAACGGTTGCTCCACAGGAATTGCATCCCATGAGGGAAGCCAAGCAAGGGATTTACTAAGGCTTTGGAAATGGGCGTTTGTAAGTCTAACCAAACAGGCCAAAGCTGACAGCTTCTCTTTGCTAAACTTTTCCCAAAGAAAGCAACGTTGCAAAAAGAGAAACCAGTGAAGGAGCCAAACTTTTTCCTTCAACCTTCTCTGGAGGAAAGAGGAACACGGAATCCGCCAGGAATCCCCATAGCAAGTGGCACCCACTCCTCTCGCTGCCCCCCTCACCTGCCACAGGGGACCATCAGGGTGGCCAGGAAGAGCCACTGCAAGGCCTGGGGAAAGGGTCTCTGTGCTCCACGAGCCATTCCCGAATCCAGGCAGCCCAAGACGGTGAAGGTCCCGGGGCTCTGCTCCTTCCAAGCTCCTTCAGCAGATGGACAGGTGGTGATGGCAGCGGCTTCTCAGGGGATCAAATCCTCACATTCCGAAAGGAGGGGAAAAGGCTTTCCGGAGGCGGGGTTTTTTGGGGGGGAGGGGTGGTTTCAGATTTCCCTTCTGCTCTGCTTTCCCTCCAGTCCATTTTCAGGGGCGCCTCTGTCTTGTGCTTCCAGCACAGTGCAGCCAAGCCTGCCACTGTCAGCCAGGCAATTGGCAACTTCCAGTTCCTGTTGCTTTGCTTTGCCCCAGATCTGAGGAATGTAGAAGCCTCATCCCCCCTCCCACCCCCTTCCCCGCAAAGGAAAGAGCTGGAATCCGGCACTGATCCTGGCGCTTCTGCTGAGCCCTGAAGAAGTGCCAATCAGAAGAAGCACCAATCAGAAGAAGTGTCGATCAGCTGGAGCCCGCCGCTGATCCTGACGCTTCTGCTGAGCCCTGACAGCCCTACAGCTTCAGCCGTCTCTCGCTAGGCTTGTGCGGTGCTGCTCATTCCCCTCCCCCACTACCACTTCTAGGATGGTCGTGTACCACCTGCCAGGTGCCAATGTACCCCAGGTGGTACGCATACCACCGGTTGAAAAGCCCTATAGACAACATTTTAGCCCTCTTTAACATACATTCTTCCACTTGTTCTTCTGTTTCAAATACCAATAAAAATGTATATATATTATCACTCACATGTTCATCATTTGTGCATAATTCTGTTTCAAAGTCAGTCTTACAATATCCAATACCATACATTCTTTTGTCTACTTTTAATATTTCTGGTAAGTGTAAATAGGTAGTATTTAATTGTAAATAGTAAATATTTAACTGTAAATAGGCTTTGACAATTACAATTGCTCTGCCATCAATTCTCTTGATTTTAGCTTGTATTTCCCTTGACAGAATTCTGTGGCAAAAGAAAGCAAAGACAGTACCAAGAATAACAGGTGCTTTGATGCTATCCCAAAACAACTGGAGAACGGCTTGAACACCATTGGCTTTGACAAAATCACTATTGGTCAATTGCAAAAAGCAGCTTTACTTGGAAAACGTGCATCCTGTGATGATACCTTTTACACCATCAAACAATAACATCTGCCTGTGTCAAGTCCTTGGGAAGGACTTGATAGGTGGATAAAAATGCCAGATCCAGTCTAAACATCTGGCTGACTGTACATTGAATCATAATAATAGTAATATTAATATGACAAGATTGATCATGCTTAGTTATTTTAAAATAGAGCGGCATTAACGAAGGCTTTGTCTCTCTCTTTTGTATTAAGAGTTCATAATGAAAAACAAATCACACGGCTAGACACACACACAGAGAGAGAAACCTTTGAAGACCTCTCTGCTGTTCTGCTTAACAATGAGGAGGAATCTCTTATGTCACTGAAAACCAACTACTGTTTCTGCCAACATATCTGGGAGAGATTTCCTTGTGTTCTGAAGAATGCCAAGGCTTTGTCTAACTTAGCACAAAATGATACATGAAATAAGATGGCATTGCTGTCAGCTACTGAAACATGGCCATAATTTATAAGGAGCTTGTATTTTTGATACCAAAGTTTGACTTGGTGCATATCAAAAATAATATTGATGTTCTGACGTCTCACTCGCGTCTAAGACCTGTGGGGTTGACAATTTTCAGCGTGAATATTTCAAAAGCTGTGCTTATTAATGTCATTCAGGGGGAAAAGTCTGGAGGATATTAGAGCTCTCAGCTGGTGTGGGAAAGGAGATGGAGACTTCAAAGCAGACTATTTCTCCTCCCCCCCTGTTTTTATAATGATACAATATAATCAAATAAGCTCTCTCTCCTTTCAAAATTTGGAATATGAGGATGACAAAGTAGAGCTGATCGGACATGTACTATAGTCTGAATTGTTAAGAATAACTGAATAAACAATAAATGCCTAAAGGTTAGGGACAACAACTTGTAGTTTTGGAAGAGCAATCTTTGCTCTCACTACTTTGAAAGTTTCACCAAATCCTTTCAGTGGTTCATGGTTAAACGTGTAGTTCTACATTTCACTCAGTATATGTCACTTCAGTACCAATATAAACCATCTTGTACATTTTTAAATCATAATTGCTTTACATTTAAATCTTACACTTTTCTGTTCTATGTCATCATTTTTTCCAAAATAGTTATTGTCTTTACAATAATAAATAAAAATCAATGATATAAAATTGGGTGAGAAGTGTCTCCATGGCATACAACTTTTTGATTCCATTATAGTGATCATTCCAAAACCGTATTTCAGTGCAGCCTCTAAATATGTTACCATTAAGTTAAAAAAACTTTATAAAATTATATTTCCAGACTTTAAAAAATATTCTTTGTGGAATATCTGTTATTTCTTCTTTTATCAAGAAAACTTATTTCATTAAGAAGTTAAGCTTTTCCATTTGCCCTATTTGCTTGTGAATGAGCCTGTCTTCAGATAAACCAACATTTTTCATGATAATTTGGTTAAAAATTCAAGGATCTGCTTATCCGTGGATGGGCTTATATAGAAGTATACATAAGATATACAGATACTTTTCAAAAGTATTACCGTATATATTCAAAAATAAGCCCATCCATTGATAAACCAAACCCAATTTTTGTCTTTATCTTGGCATTTAAACTCTCCCACTTAATCCATGCATCTCCATAGTTGTTGATATTTATGTGTGAGATCCAAACTGCACTTATAGGCCATCTATAGGCCATCTTTGAGAAAAGCTTTTCTATATATGCTGATATAATTTTATAATACAACTTTCGCCACATTTATTCCTGTTCCTGTATCTACTTCAGTTCCCAAATCATTCTCATATCTTTTTTACTACTCTGTATTGTCAAGCTGGAGCAAACCTTCAAATGTGTAACTTCACTATTTCCTTTTGGATATTTGGATGTTCTTATAATCAAACCTAGAAAACAAAACAGTCAATAGGCTTTCTTTTCTAGGTAGTTATTTGCTGATAGAAACATTTTCTGGATGAAATAATTTTACCGTCTCCCATTTCTCTCATAGTTCTGAATTTATATGAACCCCAGTTGTGGGTGAGAAACAAGTGGTGCAAGATGAAAGAATTTAGAGGTTAAATATTGTCTTCTTTCTTTTTATAGTTTACCAGATTTATCATTTACACTAGCCAATGATATCTGCAACATGCCTTCTCTGCGGGATCTAATTGGGCAGACTGATATTAACCAGGGAGAGAGGTCCCTCAGGTAATCCCATACCATAACATGAAGGGCTTTAAAGGATAAAACCAGCACCTTGAATTGGACCACCAAGTTTGCAATCCATGCAGCTTGTGGAGCAGAGATGTAACATGCACTGCTCTAAGAGCACACATAACCGTCCACACCATCACATATCAGCTTAAGCTTCTGGATACTCTGGAAAGGCAGCCCCATATAGAGGACATTTCAGTAGTTCAACCTGGAGGTGACTAGGACATGAGTAGAGCTGCTGATCCAGTGGGCCCAGCTGGCATACAAGTCAGAACTGTGCAAAGGTCCCCCTAGCCACAGGTGCCACCTGCTCATTGAGCAGAAATCTTGAGTTTAGGAGGACCTCCAGGTTGTGCACTGGGTCTCTCTGGGATAGTGCAATCCTAGCCAACACCAAAGATGGCATGATCCTAAAATCATTGGGCCCCAAGAAGCAAAGCCACTCTGTCTTGCCAAGGTTCAGCTGAAGCCTGTTGTTCCCCATCTAGACCTTCATAGATTCCAGGCACTGAGATAAGATATTATATGGCATCACTTAATTTGCTAGGGATAGAGACATATAATTGGGTATCATCAGTATACTGATCATACCTCACTCCATAGATGAACTCAGCTAGTGGACTCATGTAGTTGATAAAAAGGAGAGGAGAAAACACAAGTCCTATGGCACCCCATATAGTTGGGGCAAAGGACTGGAATCAACCCTGAAGGAAAGAGGTGAACCAACACAATTCCATGCCACCAATCCCCCAAACCTCTCAGCTGATCCACAAGTATATCATAGGTGATGGTATCAACACCTGCAGAGAGATCAAGTAGGGCAAGTACGAATATACTATTTCCATCCTTCCCATGCCAGAAGTCATCCAAAAGCATGAGCAATTTCCATCCCATACCCTGATTAGAATCTTGACTGAAAAAGATTCAGATAATCCACTTCCTCTTTAATTTTGTGCAACAAGCTACCTTTTTAAGGATTTGCAGAATCTTAATTAATTTATAATCAACCTAAAATAGCATTTTAAGAACCTTTGTAATCTGGATGTTTAAACGTTAAGATTGCTTAAGGAAAAAAAAGGCCATGCACATCCATAGTATTTTTAAGATTTGCTGATTATAAGTGGGAAACTGAAAAAACATATATTCAAATTAAACAAAATGCATGTTAAATCTTCTGCTTTTTCAGTTCAGATTCCAATAATTTTTCTTTTAAAAGTTGTGCTTTAAAAAAGATTGTGTTTCAGTGAATTAGGTAAGAAATGCATATATAACACCATAGATCAAACAAAGTGTACAGTCATCATGTGCTTTACTGCTGAACTGTAACAGGAAACAGGAAACTCTACTTAGAACAAAAGAACATAGAATATATACCAAACATCCAAACTTGTAAACTCTGCCATCTATTGGCTGAATACTACTGTAATTGTTGCACAAAAATACATTCCAACACTGTGTTCCAACAAGATTCAACTTATTGATCATATTTCCTATTGAAAGGAAGAATATATAACTTCAATGATATACATACATTTGAGGGTAGTTTGATATTTCTTTAACTTTTTTCCAGATAAATCCCATTTACAGAATCAAAATCCTTATAAATACCTAGAGTGAACATAGCTGACGCAGTTCAAGTTCTTATTATGGAGAATCATATTAATCAATTGGATTTTATATGTATCTCCCTGGTACAGGCCATTTTGATCTGTATGGTAAATTTCTACAGGTACCTACTTTATTTTAATTGCTAAAATTCAGCTAAAGAGTATAAACTCAATATTTCTTTATTAAATGGAACACTATGAATCTACCAATTCATGTTTTATATGTGGTTGAGGAGTAGTGAATAACAAAAATTCTCTCCAAGTCTTGGAAAACTTGTGTTTTAATGTTATTGCATGGCTCGTTTGAAGCAAAGATGGTAACAAAAATTATTTACATTGTAAAATTTTACTGAATCCGTTCCTGAAATTTTATTCGTTTTTAAGAGCCTCATTTAGTTCTTCCAGATTGATAGTCCTGTCAAGCACTGGTTTAGCCTCTTTCTTAAGTGGAATAAAATGTGCTTTGGTCAGATAATAATTTAATTTGGAAGCGACTAGATCTCTACCAAGGAATAGTTTAATACTACACTGAACTTTGCAAATTCTTTTATTACCATGGCAGGTTTCATTGCCAAGACCACCTGTTTTATTTTTGGGATATTTCATTTAAAATCTAGATGTTTTCTTACTAAACTCATGATGTTTTTGTTAGAATGTGGCATAAAGGTAATAATATATCTATTTCCATCAATTATAATGCTTTTTTTTAATTGCTATTTTCTAAATATAGTTTTGGAACTCAGATTTTTCAATATATTATGCAAGTAATTGACTTCAGCTTCTATATTTAAAATCTTACTCCTTTTCATATCTAATTATAGCTAATTGTTCAGTGCAAACCCTGTGCTATTGTGAATGCTAAAATTACTGAAAAGAGGCCACTTAACAAGATTTTTTTTTTTTTTGCAAGGAACCTAGAAAACTCTGACAGAGAAAATTTTTTAGAGAGGAGGCAAGGGAAAGGAAGGGTGAGGGGAAGAGAGAGAAAGGAGAGAAGTGGGAAAGGAGAGGTGAGGTGAGATGAGGGGAGGAGAGGAGAGGAGAGGGGAGGGGAGGAGAGGGGATGATGAAAAAAGAAAGAAAGAAAGAAAGAAAGAAAGAAAGAAAGAAAGAAAGAAAGAAAGAAAGAAAGAAAGAAAGAAAGAAAGAAAGAAAGAAAGAAAGAAAGAAAGAAAGAAAGAAAGATTTTTTAAAAAAGAAGCATTGTCAAGATATTTACACAACAAATCTGGAGGTGGGGAGACAGGACACACTCAATTCTAGTTAAAATAGTGATGTTTTCTCTTGTGCATAAAATGGAAAAGTGTAGTTTAAAACAACAGAAATTGGTGAGTCTGTATTTAAGTACATGTTCCTGGAGTATACACACATTCAAGGAAGCCAGCTGTAGCCAATGATTTATTTTTCAACCTCCAAAACAACAATGCTGGCCAAATTGGCTGGCCACACTTTAAACATTCCGCTAATTTTCCTCTCAACTAAAAACACATGATGTTTGTTTTTCTAATGTCGAACATACAACAAAAGAAACGCAACATATGCCATTGTCTGTTATTACTAAGAAATGTTTCCTACAATGTGCAGAATAATTATTTCACTGGGGCTTCACTATGACTTTGCTCTGTCACCAAAATTCCCTGGGCTTGAGATATAAATGCCCACTTCTTTGTCTGCACATCACCAAATAAAAGGACCCAATTATAAGCATGTATATAAATTCCAGAGCATGTATCCCAAGAACCTTTTCTTGCATTCAAATGAGGATGCCTGTCATCTGAACATGAATACTCAGTCTAGGCTACTCCTGTATAGCTGGACTCATCCATTAAATTAATGCCATTTTCAGGGTTTCTCAGATACAGTAACTCATATTCATTTACATAATGTATTTAAATAACAATGGAGATAATACATCTACTGTATACTTTTATCCTGCCAGTTTGTCAAAAAGGATCAGAAGGTGGCTGTAATAAAAATAATCTGCCTGTCTATCAGTCAGGAAGCAAGCCAACCCACACTGCCAACCCTTAAATATATATATATATATATATATATATATATATATATATATTGACCAAACTTACTTAGGATCTCATTCTGGTTATGAAACTTAAAAGTCTTAAACTACCAGGATTGGGCTCCCCAGGAAGCAATTTTCTTCCATGTAGGCTTCATGGGTCTTGAAGTTCTGTAAGGGTACCTTGCTTGTCATCCATGACTCCCTCTTTTTCCTAACAGCATGAATTACTGCAGTCTGGCACCATCCTTGATGCAATGATCAAGCTATCGAGATCAGACAGAATCACGGAATCTTTCTACTAACGCTCAAAGCTCCAAGATTATTGTCTGAACATTTCCTTGATCTTGCCTGACATCCATCTCCGTCGAATATTTTTAATGATGATAATTTATGGCATTAATCTGAATTGTTGCTGAAATATCTATCACATGTTATTCTTTTATCTGGGGGGGGATTTATTTTATTTTATGCTAGATTCTTTTATATAAAACTTTAAATTGATAAGTAAATAGACCAATAGCTGAATGAATATATAGCATTGCACTAGTGTTTAGTTGGTTGCAATACAGAATTTTAATGGCGTCTTTAGTCCCAAAGGTATTCTTTCAAAAGGCAACTGGACTTTGTTTTTCCTTGAAGATATTTCATTTCTCATCCAAAAAGCTTCTTCAGTTCTGACTAAATGGTAGAGGATGGAAGGATTTATATTCCTTGTAGTCATCTGCAGTCATCTGGTTGTTAGCATCCATTCTGAGAGTTGTTGAGGCACTTGGAGGTTTATCTGTGCCCTCAGGGCCACCTGAATACTACAAATGAATGTGGAACTTTCTTGGAAATGCTGAAAGGACTGTGTTGTAAATAGGACATGGGTAGTTTCATATCCCTTCCCCTTTTGTTGAGAGAAGGCTGTTCAACCTTAATATATATGACCTCTTTGACCCCTCTTTGAAACCAGCGGTCCTCCCTGTCCAATGGCTTCTTTAGATATTAAAAAAAGACTATCTTGCCTTCATTAGGTCCAGCTGGAATATTAAAAGGGACAAGTGTAGCAGAACACAATAATTACAGAATTCTTTCCAAATGCCCCATCATCATACCGCCCAAAGGCAAAGTAGCCCTTCCATGATATGCATCTCTTTCATCTGTGAGGTCTCCTACATTATCTTCTGGGCTACTTGCTCTCCATGTTTCTTTTTTAAGTCATCTGCTGTGACCAGGGCCATAGCAGTAACAGATGGTGAAAGATAATTGTTAAGTATTTTTTTTCCAAAGCAAAAGATCATGATCCACCAAAATTCACCATGATCTACCAAAATAAAACCTGTCGTGGCCCCATAATTCACACAGTCAGTCAGCATGTATCCTGAAGCAGTTCTTGTTTCAAAAACTGTAAATGTAAAACTATTTATTAGTGGTTGTGGCATACAAAACTCTGAGCAATTCTGGGAGTTGAAGTCCACATATCTTAAAGTTGTTAAGTTTGAAAAATATTGCACTAGAACCTACTTTACAGGAAAAGACTCTTGTTGAAACTGGGAAAGCAAGTTGGATTCTACCTGTAGTTGGTTCCTTGTTTCATTCCAAAGTAGGGGATTGCAGGTTTTCTGCTGATACCTTTGCATGGGTGTAATTTTATTTAAGTGCAAGGGGGTGACCCCACTGTGCCTCCTCCAACCTGCCATACACAGAGGTTCTGCCATTCAGAGCCACTTCCTGACAGTTGCCAGTCCATTCTAGCACTTACTAACTTGGGATAAAGGAAAGAAATTGACAAGAGTCCTGCCTCTTTTCTGACACAGGCTATGTGATAGGCTACTGGGGCAGCCAAGGGCCACACGTGAATGGGGAGCTGCTAGCTATAGTTGCCAGAACCAACCTTCCTTTGTGACAGTAACTGATTGCTCCCTCCTGCTTTACCCAGGCTTGACTGATAGATCATATACATATACAGGTCATATATATGTCAAGAGGAATGGACTGAAGCAAAATCCAGTAAATACCAGGTTGCCAATCAGAGGTTCTCCACACCTCAACCTATTATCTTTGCCAAGTCATCCATTCCCTATTGCCCAAGTCCATTTCATACATATTAAAACAGAAACAAAAAACTGTGGGGGGTTCTTTGGTCAGGAGAGCCAGAGGGGTGTGGGGGAGGGGAGGGGGAATAGAACCAAGAGAATCCAAGAAAGAGAACCATTTAGGTGTAGCCATTAAGATACCAATAGCAATAGCACTTAGACTTATATACCGCATAGTACTTTATAGCATTCTCTGGGGGTTTACAAAGTCAGCATATTGCCCCCAACACTCTGGGTCCTCATTTTACCAACCTCAGAAGGATGGAAGGCTGAATCAACATTGAGCCCCATCGGGATCAAATGCCAGGCTGCGGGCAGAGTTTGCCTGCAGTACTGCATTCTCTGGTGCTGGCCTAGTAACCAAGAAATGATGAGTTTTTGATTACAGCCTGTAGGAATTCCTGGATTTGCAAGAATGAGGAACCTGTGTGGCATTCACACATTGCTGAATTGCAACTCCTAGAAACCTCGAGTGTGGCCAAGGGTGAGAATGCTAGGTACCAAAGTCAATTCTGCATCAGAAAAAAAAAACAGGTTCTTCCCAGCAATGATTTCTAGGTTTTCATATCACCTTGTAGCTTGGCTTGAATATATTCAATCTTAGTTGTTCATCTCAAGTGTATTCCATATTCTGGTTCTTAGTGCTTTTAGAATCAGGCACTGAGATTACTTAAAAGTCTGGAGAAAAATAATTTGGCTGACTGAAGGCCCAGCCTATTAAGAAGATTGAGTTCACACCGTGGTACCATCTTGCAATGCTGTTGCTGCAGAGCTTTCCAGAGGACTCCCACCATCTGCAGATTAAGTTTGCTAAAAAAGACACGAGGTGATATACTATAGCATGCTACCCTGCTGCTGAACAAGTAGAGTTTCTAGGATGTGTGTGATTAGAATGATGACCACCAATTAAAACTTGGCTAGAGGACATGGGGGGGGGGGAAGGCTTGTTCTATTAAAAAAAGTCAACTTTTTCACTCAGCTTTGAAGGAAAGAAAGCACAGGGAAAAAAACCACTTGTGCTCACATGAGATACAGCAAATGCAAAATCAATAGTGGGACAGAAAAGATAATGAAATCTGGAGGGACAAACTCCTTCTATACCTCACGAATGAAGGTAATTCTTTTCCCTGAAGCACATTAATATTTATGCAACTGAAGAGTAAATTGCCAGCTTTGTTACAAGCACTGCTGTATGAGCTAGGTTGGATCAAGAAGAAGAAACCCCAAATGTTAATGTGCTTATTTGGTGGCTGCTTACAAAGCACACTAGTAGAAGGACACTCTGTATGGCTGTGCAACTATAATGACTAACTATGAATTGGCTCCCCAACTAGAGCTCTGTTCAAGGGACAGAGTCTGTTGGAAGATAGATAAGGACATTTTCACTCGTTTTTCAGCTTTTTCTACAGTGCCCTGTATCTTTTGAGACAATGATCTCCAGCCTTAGGGAACCCTAAGAATAGCGTGTGACATGATGCCTTTTCCCCCTAACAAATAAAGACAACCGTGAGGATGATACACATATAAATAACTTAAGGACATTTCCATTTTTCTTGCCCCATTTGGGGACATATATAATGCTTTTTGAGTTGTTTTTTTTATTGTTAAAAGAGACAGGGCATATGTGTAATTTCCCAAGTAATCTAAACATGCTTGATCTGGAATTATTCAGTATATTTGATCAGGGCTTTTTCAATTCAACGGGCAGGCATTTGTTAGTTTGTTTGTTTAGAGTTGAAAGCCACCTGACTCCAAGGTGACTCTGGGTAGCTCACAATTTAAAACAAAGCAATAAAATGCAGAATACGAAATACAATACAATGGCAGCCTTTATTCAGACAGTGCACTTTATATACAAAAACTCATCTAACAAGAGGTCCATGCTCACCCTACCCCTAGCCTGGGAGAACAACACAGTCTTCAAGACATTCCAGAATGGCTTTCCATCAGGGGAAAATCATCCAGACATCTGACTGGGTGACTAGAATCTAAGAAAGCTAAAGCTATCCTAAAAAGCAGTCATTAAACATTTATATGTTCCCCAAAGCTTGGAATAATAAGTTCTAAAACATATTCTACCCCCCTTCTTCAAATATAGTAGTCTGCATCTTACAAGTACACTCAAGAAAGTAGTCCAACTACTTTTTGCCCACATTCATACAACCACAGCTTGAAGCTTTGTCTGTGGTGATATTCAGATGAGAACTACTCAAGGGCCTGACTAGTGGAAATAACAGTGAAACATAGCTATTTGCCCAAACTTTGGAGTCTTTGAAACCATGGCTCCATCCTTTTAATGTTCTGGTGTTGACTGTTTATGTTTATTATCTTTGTTGTTTATGCTTTAAGAATTGTAAATATGGTATCCAAGTCATAAACAAATTAGTTATGTTTAAATGAAAGTCAAACTAATTTACATTTGATATAGGATCACCTAGGTGACACATTAACAATATAATGTACAGTAGAAAGTCCTTGGTGGGTGAATGCTCAGGATTATATTACTGGCCACCATTCAAGAAGAGAGGGTGCACTAGGAGTATTGACTTCAATGATGACAACTGCATTTCACTTTGATTGTATTAAATGGTGTGAGAGCAATGCATAGGAATGTTATTGTTACCACTGTCAAATGTTATCTTCATGAATGAAAAAATGACAAGGGCTTATTTGCCTCTTTATCAAATTGAGTAGTGCATTCAGTTTGTTATTGGCATATTGGTGAACTGTTGTGTTGGCAGAATGATAACAGTCTGGCAAAAGAATCCAGACCAAATATGGTGAATGTAACATTAAGGGATAGTCTGACTTTGAAGGCAAAACCATAACTCCTTTTGACTGGAACATTCCTTGTGAATATTTGTTTCTTTGGAGGAGCAGAACAACAACAACAACAACAACAACAAACCCTGACGACTATTCATCAAGTACACATTTTTACCAATGAATGAATGAGCCAACCAAATTACACATGTGGAAAATGCAAAAACTACTTAAATAAATAAATAAATAACCTTTATTGTCATTTTTTATATTGTGGGCACAATGGCACACATAAAATAATGAAATTTAGTTGCCCGCTCTCAAAGTGAAACATATACATGACACACACCTAAACATACTATGTACAACATATATATATATATACTTCAAGCAGCACTTGTGAACATTCTATTCAGCTTAAGCTAAAAAAGAAGAAAATCTGGGAAGAAAGTACAAAAGCTGCATTTTTCATAATCTAGCAGTCACCATGGAAATTAGACAAACTGGCATTTATCCAGTAGACAGACATCTGTCATAATCCCCCAAACAGAAGAAGGCCAACCATTCAATAGGGCTGCCCTTTTACCTTTCCACATAGTTTTAGTAAACTGAAGCAAAGCTTAAAATAAATTTCTGTAGCCCTCCTTTTTCAGCTGGACAGGAAGGGGTGTAGCATGCTAAGGTCCCAAATTTCTTTTATCTTGCATTCTTGAATGCAAGCATTGTTGAGATCACAGGGCTCTCTCCTCCAATTATCAAAACAAGTGTTTCTTAAAGTGTGGTTCAAAGACTCAGGGATCAATGAAATAAAAATTGTTTGCCAGCGTATGTTAAAAAAATATACAATTATAAAATCCCATCAAACAATTTGTGAGAAGCAGTAGTGGCAGCAAATGCTTCGATTATAATCCTTAATATGGTAAATATTGATAAATATGACCTACTAAAACAAAAGCTCCCTTGGGGCCCTCCATAATTTTTGGAAGTGGGAAGGGCTCATCAGAGAAAACAGTTCAAAAAAAACTACCCTAAACCACCTCCAATGTAAATCTCTATGTTAAATCTTTCTAGTAATAAGGAGTTTGGAACTTTGGAGGCCTTTCAGTGTGATTCTTAACTTTGGATTCCAGGTTTATTGATCATATATGTGCACATTCTTTAGATGTGCCTATGTATTTCTTTATTTATTTGAAAAGCCAGCTCTAATTACTTTGGAGGCATCTCAGCTCATTTTAAAACATATTTATTATTGAATTTACATTACATCTTTTGGTTTATTGCAATACTCAAGATAGCTGATAGCAATAAAAATATAAAGTATAAAACAAATAAATAGGATTACAATCAATCATTAATATAATTGACAATTAAACACTTGGGAAAAGAGATATGTTTCTTTTCTTTCTAAATTCTGAGAGAAGAAAAGCCAAATGCTCCTTTTTAAGGAGTTATTCATACAACATTTTTCATATTTGTCCATCCATTGACCTCACCTTGGCCATCAACCATGCAAGCCTGATGTAGAAGGAACTGCCCAAGGCTACCAGCCAATTCAAGACAGAGCTAGTATTTGAAAGCCAATTCCTATTCTAATCCTTGAAGGGAACATCACTGCTTCCCTAGCCATTAATTCATAGTAAAACCAGCTGCTTGATTCTTTCTCCCTGCTTCAAAACACCATAGGAAAAACAAACGTTCTTCAGCCCTTGTGTGCTATGATAATATAGCACTCATTTTGTAGCACTGTCCATGAAAAGGATGATGCCATCCTCCTGACTCCGGGTTCGGTGACTTGGTGAACATTTTTGGAAAATCATCACCATCATTGACATGTTCTTCTCCAATTTAGTCCAGGTCCTGATGATGTTACCTAATGAAATGTCTGCAAGTAAACCACCAAGCTCAGAGAGCACCAAGGACTCCCCAGTTCCATTCCATGCATGGGAGCTGCATAAGTTCTTTCCTGTGTATCCAACAACTGACTTCCTAGCAGCAGAGGAATCTCCATTTGGGCCTCTAATCTAAGACACTGGGCAGGCTGATAGTGGGAGAAACTGACAATAAGACCCAAAGTATTTAATGGCTTTAAAAGTCAACACTGACACCTTAAGTTGTGTTCTGCCAGGAACTTAGTAGCCAGTACAGATCTTTCAGGAGAGGCACCTTAAGTTGTCTGTGGTTCATAGCCTGACCACATTTTGTACTAAATTTCCAGACACTTTTCAAGAGTAGCCCCACATTGCAGTTATATGATGTAGATTATAATCCAGGCATAGATAAGTGGCACTAGGCCAAATGGCTCAGGAAAGATGACAGTTGGTGCATAAGGTATAATCAGGCAATGAGCTTCTCACCACAGTTGCCACCTGCAAATCTAATGACAGCTGTGGCTCAAGGAACTTTCCCAAATCTGGATTCTACTGTTTCTGTGAAATCCACAAGCTACAGGTCAACCACAGGTTCTCTAGGGGCCCTAGAGAAATCTAGATAGGAAGCCTAGATTTAATTTCAGCTTGTTCTCCCTCATCCAGCCTGATTCAAGCAATGTTTGGAGTAACTGGAGTTAAAAAGCAGAGAACGGTAAAGCTGGATGTCAGTTTAACATATTCATAGCAATCCATTCCAATGTTGCAAATGATCTTCCCTTGCAGCTACATTCAGTGGTTAAAAAGCAAAGGAACCCAGGTACAAACCACGGCAAAATTGCTCCCAAGGCCCAGCCCTGCTGTATATTATCATAGTTGAATATCATAGAGGATATCATACTTTAAACTATTGAACATTCTAGCAGGCTGCACTTCCTCCATCTAGTTTCAAGTATAGCTCACTTATCAAGATGACCGAAGCCATCTCAGAGCCATGTCTGGATAAAATTCCAGGTGAAATAGACCCAGAAAATTAGTTTCATTTTAGAATAGAATAGAACAACAGAGTTGGAATGGACCTTGTAGATCACCTAGTCCAACCCCCCACCCAAGCAGGAGACCCTACACCATTTCTGACAGATGGCAATCCAGTCTCTTCTTGAAAGCCTCCAGTGATGCAGCTCCCACAACTTCTAAAGGCAAGCTGTTCCATTGGTTGATTGTTCTCACTATCAGAAAATTTATCCTTATTTCTAGATTGAATCTCTCCTTGATCAGTTTCCATACATTACTTCTTGTCTGGCCTTCAGGTGCTTTGGAAAATAGGTTGACCCCCTCCTTTCTGTGACAGGCCCTCAAATATTGGAACACTGCTATCATGTCTCCCCTGGTCCTTCTCTTCACTAGACTAGAGAAGGATTTTTTGCTGAGTGAGATATTGGACTTTTGTCCCCAGAGTCTCCTTTCTGAGAACTCAGTTAGGATACCATTTGCAAACCCCAAGGATGACCTTACAGTAACTTGCAGTTATTTCTATTAGTTTTCCTTAAGGGAACAAAATCATATAGATGTGTACCAAAAGCATATTAAATCCAAGAGTTTCAACTCATTTCAAACTACTGACTAGGTCTGCTAGGAGTTATGTTTTGGTGAGCTCTGGAAGGCCACAGGAAGCACACTTGTGCTGCAAAAATCCCACTTGCCATGGATGAAACTCACAGGCTCAGCTTTTCAAAATCAAGTCCTAGCTTGTGAACCACCCTTCACTGTCAATAAGCCATTGAGAATGAGATAGTGTTACACCTCCAATTTACTGTAAGCAGCTTAGGTTATACAATCATCATCACAGATGATTGCTCTGAATGGTAAACACATTTTTCTTGCTTACATCTGTCAGGTCCCTGATAACAAATATTTATGGGCTCTCACACAGCAAAATGTTTGTTGTAACACCCACTGCCTTCTATAGCTGATTTCAACAGGGAACAGTTAACAGCAGGACTACGGGATTGCTGGTGAAAAGATGAGTTGTCTTCCTACATTGATTTATGCACATGGTTCTTTTTTCTGAATGTCATGTACGTTTGCATTACTGATGCAAATGCTAACCTAAATATTTGTTCAGATGATAGGTAGTCCTGAATGAGATCTGTTTTGCAGGCTATCATAGAATGATTATCCTTGTTTAAAGATCTGAATCTAATAATCATAAAGACCAGTTCATTTCTCTTTATTGTAGCTTATAAGATCATAATGTTATAGCTTAATCTAACCAACTATGAGTAAAACAAAGAGATCAAGTAGACATAGAAAACTATACAGTTGTTTTTCTATAAAGCTGGCCAATACTGAAGCAAATCCTGGAAATGTAATTTTTCCATTCTAAAAGTTATGATGAAAATAGTCTTTATATAATATTTGGGAAATATTCAGGTATTAAAAGCTAATCCCTAACATTTATCTGTCCAGTTGTCATACTTTTTTCATAGAGAATCATTTAGGGTTTGCAATATCTATGGTGTGGATTTCCCTACACCTGAATATATTTAAAATGGTGGCAATGTAATATATAAAATAATCCTAACAGAAATCAAAGGCATATATTGCTGCACCCAGTGGTAGGGCTGTGAAAGCTGGATCATGTGAAAGGCTTAATAAAATAAAATGGATGCCTCCATGCTGCAGTCATGAAGAAAATTGCTGAGAATAAAATCAGCCCATTAAGTACTAGATGATGTAAAACCTGATGTTAAATATTAAAAACGATGCTCAAAATTAAATATTTTGAACACATAATGCAAAGGCAAGAGTCAATGGAGAAGACATTGATATTTGGAAAAATGTAAGCAATTGCAAAAGGGCAGACAAAAGACAGAGTGGCTAAATGTTACCATGATGACACAAACATGAGCTTACAAAAACTTAAACAGTCACTAATACTGATAATCCTGATGAAATTATCTCCAGTGGGTCAGAAAGAGTTGAAAGTAACTGAATAACTGAAAAATAACAATGAAATGTACAATATTATTTATCAAGCCCTTGATCTTCTGCATCATCCCTAGTTTCTCAAAAAGGATCTCTCCAAAGTGGAAGCTCTGGCCTTTGCAGAAATATAGAATACTTCTATCAATATTGGGTCCAAACAATGGAAGTCCTGTTCAAAGTGAAATATCATCTTAAGGATATTGAGATTCTCTCCCATCCTTTGAAAAAGAATTGGAGTCTTCTCCAGTCTTCGGGAACCCAGTGGGAAAGAATTCAGGATCAGACACAGCATCTATGACAAAACACAATGATGTCACAGTGGTGATATATGAGCCATGATATATGAGCCATGTAAATAATACAATTATGTATTTCATGATGTCTAATGCAAATATGTGAGTTGTGTCATTGCATTATTATGTGGCCACACATGTCATTATGTGGTTATTTCCCCTGCAAAGCTCAGTCAACTGCTTACTTAAAGAACAACATGTAGAATACCTTGGGAGTAAACTTATGTTCCTAAGTCTGTTAATCAGGATAAACTTTGGAAGAATATCTCTGATGGCCTGCAACCAACCTTGGTGATACTCTCAAAGCCTGATGTGAAACATCTTCAGGACCCTGATTTGGAAGAGCAGGTTGCTTAGAAAAATTGCAGACCACTGTGCTGCTTTCTTCCCCTCCTAATCTGAGCATTTTCCCCAGTGCCAGCAAGACAGAGTTTCCAATAAAGCTGCAACCTTGAAACAGATGTAGGAGGAGACACACGTTTAGGAAGCACTACACCCACCAGTAAACAGAGAAAAACAGCCAAATAAAATAACGTGTTTTCCCTTCAAAGCAAGTGGATGGTCCAATGTAGAAAAATGCAAGCACTTTACAATCTGGCCATTAACAGAGAAGCAAAATCAGAAGAAATCCCAGAGAGAGAGGAATTAAGGGGGAAGGCAGAAATGGATTGGTAAAAAGAAAACATTGATAGTAATACTATAGAGTGTCGTATAGTAATAGTAAAGAAGAAATGTTGTAATAATAATAGAAGAATTATACTATAGAGTATAGTATAAAAGAAATATTGTAACAGCAATTGAATAGTAGCAATGTAATATAATAACAGTTATAATTATCAGCATAATAAAATAATAGCAATAGAATAGCGTATAGGACAGAGACAATAGAAAGCATTCACACGTAAATTTGTAAATTTTATATTTTACTTGTATATCTTTGGGGGGGGGGGGTTCTAAATAAAATATTTCCCCGATCCTTGTAGGAAGATATTAAAAAAACTCCACACTCCAGCACTTTTTTGGCTCTTTTGAGTCTGAGGTCAATCTAACTGGGCACGGTTTAAACACCAGTTTAAATGTTGAAAATATTGTTTCATTGTCCATTCTGATCTTGCTGTATTGCTGACTTGTTTCAAGAATCAATCTTGGCTCATTCTTGAACTGATTTTACTTTTGCAATCAGTTGCTTTATATCCATCTTAAACCTGGGGTAGTTGCTTAACTGCCTCTCCACATTGTTGAGACCAGAAAAGGCCTATCTTGTTCTAGGGAAGTTCAAATTATGGGAAGTAAAATCAAGATAAGATCAACACAAAAAGATCAGAAAAAGTAAAGGTAAAGGAGTCTGTGCAAAGTTTACTCGGCTAGTCGTAGCCGACTTTAGGGGGCAGGGCTCATCTCCGTTTCAAGGCCATTGAGCCACCGAAGTGGTACCTATTTATCTACTCGGCTAGTCGTAGCCGACTTTAGGGGGCAGGGCTCATCTCCGTTTCAAGGCCATTGAGCCACCGAAGTGGTACCTATTTATCTACTCGCATTTGCATGGTTTCGAACTGCTAAGTTGGGAGGAACTGGGGCAAGAAGAGGAGCTCACCCCATCTCACGGCACTCAGTCTCAAACCTGGTTTGTCAACTTTCCAGTCAACAAGCCCAACATCTTAACTGCTGAGCCATCACACCACCCTTTTCAAGAAAAGTAAGTAAAGGCAAATTGCAGCAGGAAAGATAGAGCCTATTATCCTATCTCCAGTTCCCACTTACCTGGATAGAAAAATGCAAATAGAACTTTGGGTAGCTCCATTAGAATAACTAAGAATGATGTTGTCTTAGAAGAGAGCTAAAGATAACTTAAGTCCTATAGGTAGTTAATGCCACCCTCAACAGTCCATAGGAATGTTAAAAAAATGTGATAGTAGTGAATATCTGTAGCTCAGGTGTAGGCTTTTTCTCTAATGTTATCAAGTAACATTGTGGGTTGGTGTTCTTCTGCTTATAAGCGCTTCGTGTGGACAGTAGGTCTTGTGGTGGGAGGGTCATGTCAGGTGAGGGTCTTGTGATGGGTCAGGTGTGGGTCACATCAGGTAAGGGTCTTGTGATGGCTCTTGTGATGGTTCTTGTGATGGGACCCATCACACCTGACCCATCACAAGACCCTCACCTGACATGACCCTCCCATCACAAGACCTACTGACCACACGAAGCCTTAACCAACACTGACATTCCCTAAATTCCACTGAAGATGTTACCCAGCCTGATGAAGAAACGTTTGGAAATCAACCCACAAGCTCAGAGAAGGAACCTCCATCCTCAATGTTAAAAGATCCCCATATTATTTGCAGAATTTGACTGTTACTATATGAGGCTGGGGAAATCAGGATGGAGAGTTAGTTTATCAGCATCCATGGTAGGCAAGGAGGACGAATAACAGAGCATCCATGTTGACACCTTCATAGAAATGCAAATACTTATCCACTTATGTCAGTCATCAGGACAAAAGTATGTAAGGATAGCGTTTGTGCAACATGATCGTAGGCATGTTCTTTGGGTGCCATTGCAGTTTCCTGTAGACATCACTGACTCTATCAGGAAATTATCTTCTAAATCAAATATGATAGTAGAGCTGTATTCTCCTATGGATGGCTCTGAACAAAGCAGCAATGAGTTTCATCGTCATCAAGTACCAGCTTGAGTTTTATTTCAGTTTTTGAAAGATCCAGATTTGAACAAGTTTCAATGGATATGACCTTCTTAAAAAAAAACAAAAAAACAATTCCAGCAATTCCCATTCATTTTCTTCACAAAGGATTCAAAAGCCAGACAATCTATAAATGAAAAACAATTGAAATAAAGGCCAAGGATACATATGCAGGACAGGGAAAACTAGAAGAAAGAAACAAATAGCAACAAATAAAGTAAGCAAGGTCTTATCTATGACAAATTTATTTATGTTCAGAAATCCTTTAGCTTATGATTTAAAAAAAAAACCATGACAACAGTAAATGTTTACCTAATTGTGCATTTTAAATGGAAACTATGAATAAAAATCCTAATAAATAATTATGATTAATAATTCCAGTATTAGAGTTTGGGAAAAGTATATTTTAACTGAGTCTGTGTTGCTCCCTTCCAGATAGGCATTTGAAAGATTAATTTAATTGAGAGTGGTTTTGGACATTCTTTGACTCATCCCATAATGCATTAAAGGCTTGATTCATACTTCACAAACCCCAACGTGTACCTGATGCCCCTTGCTTGCTTAACAGCTACCTGTTTCTCCTCACCTGCTGGTCTCCTTACTGCTTTGAAAGTAGTAGAAACAGAAGGGAAGCAGACTTCCAGTATTGCGCGGTAGCGACTGGTCGTGGGCTTGCAGACCACCACACCCCCGTGGCTAATTTTCATCCTGCCTGGAGACCCTAATGGGTCCAAGCTGCCCCAGAGAGGTGGCGAAGAAAGAAGGGTGCCCCGGCGACTCTGGCATGACAGCGGTCATTCCGTTCGTCTTGAGGAAAGCCTTCTAACCCGACAGGAGAAAGGCTGAATTTCACTGATCAGCCCAAGCTACTTGCAACCGAAGTCCAAAAGAACTAACCAGCACAACAGTAAACAGTGTGCTTGAAACTGGGTGAGGAATCTGATTTTCCTTTTTCCATTCCACACTTAATTTCCTGGAAAAGATTCTCAAGAAGCAAAATACCTCAGGAAGTGAAGGAAGGGGACTTCTGCCCCACCCTTATACTAACAGAAGTGGCGAATTAAAATTTCCATGGAGGATCAAAATATATAGTAGTGAAATAAATTTATAAACTTGAAAGCTAAAATTTAATTTTGGACAAGTTTAAAATTGTTGAATGGTTAAGACTCTCATTTTAAAGACCATTGTTCATATTGAAACTAAATAGATGCTGACACCTAGTGGTGGATGAAGATTATGACAGAGAACTTGCCAAAACCTGGGAAAAGCTAATCTGTGTTTGTGACCTTCAAAGCTTTAATAACAAAGAACAGCTGTGACAAAAAAAAGAGAACAATCTGGGCTGCAGACAAAGAGAGAATTATAAACTTTAGAAAAAAAATCTTTTTTGAACTCTTTGGATTACAAATATCTATTTAACCGGGATTCTAAAGCTATTTGCAGAAAAGAAGGAGAACTTCAACTTTTGGCCATCGTGGATCAGAGACATGTAGATAGAATACACCAAGAAAACATAAATACCTATCAGGAGGAGATATATAGCATACTGCAATTAATTCAAACAACAATGAGTTCAAATCACAAAGAAATCCAAAATAAATTTGAAAATATAAATCAATCTATTTCTAAGTTAACTCTACAACAAAAAAAACTTCCAGGAAACAACAACAGAGAAGGAGCAGACAAAACAAATAAGTGGACATAAAATTGAAAATAGAGACTCAAAGATGGAACTTAACAAAGCAAGAAAACATGATTTAATCCTAGTGGGGGGAAATTCACAAGAAATGGAAAAAACAACTCATCCCTTAAGACTACAAAATAAATCTGAGGACAAAAAAACAGATTGGATAAAACGGAATGTAGAGATCTTGAAAACATCAGAGAGAAAGGAAATGATAAGAGAAGCAGAGAAGAAGAAAAAGAAAAAGATTTTCAAGAAACATGGAAAGGCAAAAGCCTCATATAAAGACACTTTATTCGATTTACTTCTTATACCTACGGCAACAGTCATGAATATATGGGAAAACATTCTGATTCAGTAAAACACATTGATCAAGAAAGATACTGGTCAAAGAAAAAAGATTAAAGTGAAAATTAAGAAAATAGATGATGGGATCTACCAGAGAGAATATTTAAAAAAGAAACATTTGTTTGAATATGGTTAAAGAAATAGAAAAGATTCTGAATACGTATGTCATTCTAAGAGGGATGAATTCCTTAAATAATACTGTATGCTTTTTTCCCCTTTTTATTTTATTTCTTGATTTAAGTAATATAATACTGTTGAAATGGCTTAGATGAAGCAAATGTTTTAGATAATTAAATATGTTTGAATTTAGGGAAATTATAATGTATAAAAAAGGAAAAAAAAATTTGAATAAGAGTTAAAGGATTAGATTATTAGACACATTAAATGGAATATTTAAAGATTAAATATATATTTTAATTATGGTTAAAAAGAATAAGAAATTTTGGGAATGAATATATATTAGCTTAGGAGGAATATATATTTTAAGTAGTATTTTATTTTTTATGTTTCTTTACTCTTGTTCTCTTTTCCCTTTGTTTACTGTTTTTACCTATTCTTTAAGAAATGTAAAAGTGTTGAGATGGTTTATATGGGAAAAATGGATTTAAATCTTTAAATGTAATTAACTGTTGAGAAGATCTTAACCAGCAGGAATACTTTGAACTTTATGGGAGAAACAAATTTAAATAAGGACTGTAACAGGATATAAGATGAGGCAACTAGAATGATTAGATAGAAAAGAAATATTATATTGATGTGATCATTATTTCTAGGAATATTGGGGAGGAAATCATATATGTAACTGTTATTTATCAAAACAATAAGAACTGTATTAATTCAAGGTTTGCAAAGCAGACATTTTGGGGAAAAGGGGAAATCAACTAAATGTACTATGTGATTATGGATTATAGAAACCAATTGTTAATGATTTTTCTTTACAAATGTAAACCCAGCAAACACACTGTTTACCAACTATTAAGTGATTTATGTTTTAAAAAATCAATAAAATATATGAAAAAAAAGAAAGAAACAGAAGGGAAGCAGATCTGTCTCCTACTCCTTTGGTCTGATATCAAGTAACCCTGCATGCCAGTAGTAGTTCTGGGAAAAGCAGTTTCCAAGAGAAAGAAAAGGATAAGGAAGTGCTTAAGTGAACTTGCCTTCCTAACCAGAATGAATTGCTACTGAAGTGAGCACCTGAATTCCTATTCTAAACAGAGCTATAATGATGATGCCTCCCTAATCAGAGTCTGTCCTATTAGTGTCCAGCCTGTAGAAGATGACCAGGCAGAGCCCGAAGGAAAGGTCAAATGCGTCATCAGTTTGGAATCCTTAAGCAGTCCTAAATTAGTCCCTGTGAATTCTGTTGATTCTTATCTAGCACCAATTTGACTTGACTGTTAGTAGATCAGATTACATCAGATTACATATCACATGTATAGGTAGCATGTAATAAACTTTTACTGCTTTGAACACAACTCTGTTCCTGGTTACTTACTGCCTGACAGAACCAACACATTTCCTTAGATCATAGCTCCTTCTACCATTTTTGTTTTATAAAATAGGATAAAAATTAGCATACTTGGATACATATCTTTCACATCACTGTCTCAAAGGGTACACAAATTTTAAAAAGATGATGCAAGTCAGAAGCACATTTAATACAACCCCATCTTTTGGGCTAGCCGGTGTAAAGGGCAGACATTGAACTGTCATTTCAAGAAAAAAAATATCACTCTCACAATACGCATACCCACACTAACTTGCAAATTAGTGCTGTTAAAGATCTTGAGGAGTCATTGAAATCTGCTCAGAGGATTTGATAGTGAGAGAGTATCTCTTAAGAGACACTCCACTGCATAACATTGTACATGAAAAACTAGAAACAATTTAATAAATAGTTAATTGTGGCTTCCCAATTAAAGCAGCGTGAAATGAAAAAAAAAACACACATTGCAGTGATTTAAATATCAGAAGGGCATTAGAGACTGCTAACTGCATTAACCGCAAGAATTTGACTGTATCTAGCATCCTGCGGTGTTTATCTGAGCTTTTCTTTGTCCTTCCCTCCCATAGAGAAGGAGCTTTCTGTGTATGATAAGAATTCAGCCTATTGACTAGAGTAGGTAATTGATGAAGCACTTCAGGATGGGAGCCCTATTATCGCTCAGTGCACATTGTAAGAAACCACTTATGAAATCTCTATTATTTGGGTATTTAGATCAGTAGATCCATTGATTTCTCTCCCCCTCGGTAAAATATCTTTAATAAATCATTCTGAAGTCAATAATGTTTCCCTGGTTGCCAAAAATTATTATCCAGCAAGACTACGAGACCTACTGCATATGCTATAAAATTGTATTAAGGAAACATTTTATAGTGGAAATATAGCTGCGGCTTTATTTCCCCCAAAGTGGAAATGTTAAAGGGTTTGGCGTTGCTTCACAGCTATGCTATAATTATATTCTGCCAAATTGGAAAGGGTGGCCCCTAAACTCTTCCTCCAGATAACTTGGTTAAAGTATACACTTAGGGAACATTTCCTCTATATTCAGCAGATGTGGGTGCCTCTGGTACCAGCATTTGCTGTTATAATTATCATCAGTTGGGAAGGGGCAAGGCATGTATTTGTAAGCATATGGTGGTCATGTTCCGGAGTCATAGATATATCTGTTTTATATGCCTGCATCATTAGAGATATATGTCTCCTCTACTCATTCCACTGTGTTCATCGGTAGACATTCATTTATACGTGACAGGCACATAAGCTACATAAAGTGGGGTCATTTATCAGACTACCCTCTAGCTCAGCAATGCTGTTACAGCTGGGCTTCAGGACACAAGCAGAGAGTGCAATCAAGGGGCTGCTCCACGCCCACCCCAAGTGGCCCATTAAGATATGGCTGGTGATGGAGGCATTGACAAATACCTAATGGCAGCAGCTGTAGGAGATGACCAGGAGGAGCCATAAGTCACGAATTCCCTTCATGCCCACAAGAGAATTGAATCCAGCCCACTTTCAATGCCTCTCTGATCTTTCCCGCATTTCCCTTAACGGTCATCTTGTAGAGAGATTCTTATAGAGAAAATAAGCTTGCAGTAAATCTTTGTACTCATTTGAACTGCCTGAATCTCCAGATTTCCTGGGCTCTTGACAGCAGCCAAGTCAACATGAACCAACTAGAAGCCACCAGATGTGATGCTGGTCACCACAGAATAGATGTGTCAACATAGAATCTCCTTTTTCTTCTTTTTAAAAATATGTTGAAATCAGAGGATGTCTGGCCTAGCTTTAGAAGCTCTCGATGTTCATTTTATTCCTTGTGCTTTTAAAAGCTGTTCTCCTTTCCTACCAACAAAATGGCTCACATCCAAAAATAAATATAGCCAAGGTAATTCTCATTGTGGCCGGATAGTTTTGATGGTGCTATGATTTAAGATAGTTCCAAATAGAAATGCACATGTTGAGAATATTTCTTATCTTTTTTTTAATCAGAATCCACATTTTTTTTCTCTTTTTGTTCTCAACACATAAGGATTAGAAGCATGGACTAGAGAGACAAAATTAAATAAATAAATAAATAAATGTGAACTGAGTATTTTATTAAGGTAGCTCCTCTAAGATTATTCTTTCATCCTCCAGAACCATTAGCCTAATTCTCTATAGCTGGTCTAATAGAGAGTGCAAACAAGCAACGAAAATGCAGCACCGAATGTGTATTTGTTCCCCAGATCTCTCAAGCCTACATTAGCTTAAGATATACATTCCCATTCTTAAACACTTCAAGAAAAAGAAGAGTATTTTGAACGGCAAGGAGTTCTCAGCAATTTGTTTCTAAAGTTTCATTTGAAGCACATCTTTCTTCATAAGCTTTGGTGGATCTGTGAAATTTGATATAGAGGGATTGGAGGTCTGGCTCCTAGTCCTACCCATAAAACTTCCCATGATGCCTTTATCTAGTTAGAAGTACGGTGGGAACGCCTACTGCAGACCCTATGAAGAAGTGCATCTTGCAGCATGAGTGCTTTGCAGCCCAGCAGCTGTTTTGCTTCCACGCAGAGCCACAAAATGAGGGGTCCTTGGTGCTCTCTGAGCTTGGTTGTTTTCTTGCAGATGTTTCATTATACCCAAACTAGGTGACATCATCACCACTGAGCCGTGGTGGTGCAATGGTTAGAATGTAGTATTACAGGCTAATTCTGCTGTCTGCCAGCAGTTTGATCCTGACTGGCTCAAGGTTGACACAGCATTCCATCCTTCGGAGATCGGTAAAATCAGGACCCAGATTGTTGGGGGCAATATGCTAACTCTGTAAACTGCTTAGAAAGGGCTGTAAGTCTAAGTTCTATTGCTATTTCGACCTTGAACTACAAATATTCTCCTTTATTAGATCCACTAAATTATTCAGATTCTAAACATGGTGATTGACATCACCAAAGGAGATGGCAAAAAATTGTTCCTTGGGTTCTATGGGTAGGAGGTGATGGTGGCAAAAGATTGTTCCTTGGTTTCTATGGGCTAGGTGATGATGATCAGTCAAATCCAATTGGAGTCAAGGTAGCATCGTTTAACCATTTGCCAAGTCTCATATGTTTTTGGACTTCCCCATTTAATAGCATTTGAATACTTTCACATATAACATATAAATTAGGAATAAAGAGTTGAAGACCCTCCATAAGTTTTGGTATTCACTTTCCATGCTATGGTCAAAAGCAATGGACAAGGGGAATTCTGGGTTACACTTTAAAAAGATAAATTGGGAGTGGGGTATGATACAACTATAAATTTTTCCCTGGAAAATGGTGCAAAACTAGGATGCTTCTTCACGTTTCTTGATTTCTTTTGGCTTGAATGTTGCTTTCAGCTTCTGGAGACTTATTTAATCTCCCTGACCTTAAACCACTTGTGGGCACTGGGACCAATCTACTGGGTTTGCCAACATTGACAAGAGGGCATTTTGTCAGTACCTTTACTGCAAATAGAGTATTCATACCATGCTAATTTATTCTGCAGAGGGTCTCTATGGCTTTCTCCAACTTACTGCTCACATATTTATTAATTACAGTTGCATAAAGCATTTACAACACAATACTGAATATATTTCATGGGCAGCTGATAGGAACAAGCCATACTGTCAAAGCAGAACATAGTGGGGGCTTTTTTCCACTTTTGAACATACGTTTTTCTTTGCCCCAAAGGACCCAGCTGGGCAATATTGATGAAAATGAATGGATGTACCCCTGAAATGTTCTTCAAAATTGGAAGGCTTGGGAATGTATTTTTTAAACCTGTATTTATAAAATACATTGATAAATATACATTTATTTTTTTTAAAAGTCCCCGATCATTTTATTTATTTCGTTATTTTTAAAGGAAAGAAATACATGTGGCTCACAAAATGTGAGAGCATTCCAAAATATTTGCAAGCGCTGACACAGTTTTGTTGGCATCTTTTGAGATATAGCAGCTTGAGATTCACCTGGCAATCTGGCAGAGGTTTAAAAAGGCAGAAGCAGAAGCCAAAGAATGATCAATGCTCCCAAAGCCAAGCTAAGCATGTAGCAGCCACAATGAGACAGAAATCAAGTGGCAAAGGGCAAAACAGAGGGATGGGAATCAAAAGTCAGGCTGCAAAGAGTATTTTTTAATATCAATTACATTATAAATTTGAATCGGTTTCTGTTTTCTTCCTTACTTTGGATGCCCGGCCTTTGAATGTTCCTAAGCATAGTAAAATTTTCTCTGAATAATAAACAGGACGGGACAGGACGGGACGGGATGGGTTGGGACAGGACAGGACAGGACAGGACAGGACAGGAATGGAATGGAATGGAATGGAATGGAATGGAATGGAATGGAATGGAATGGAATTCTTTATTGGCCAAGTGTGATTGGACACACAAGGAATTTGTCTCCGGTGCATAAGCTTTCAGTGTAGACACATACAATTATTTAATAAATAAATAAATATAGTACTTTTGCACATGATTAATAACAATGGCAAAAGACAGCTTTAATATTATTAAGCAACATGTACCTATGCCAGGTCCTTGGGATGGACTTGCTAGGTACTGTAGGTAAAAATGCCAAATGCAGTCTAAACATCTGGCTAACTGCGCAACCAACCATCATAATAAATATTGTGATTGTCTTATGGGGTCTGATTTTTGGTCCACCCCATAGGCACAGTAGTCTGCTGGTAAATGTTTAACAACTTGTTGTGCCAGCTCCATTGCCATCACCACCCCATGCCAATAGCTAACTAATGTATCAGTTCTGTTCTCAACTGACTCATAAAATTCCAGAAGATTTAACAATCAGCTCTCATGAGCCAGTACGAGTCAGCTCCATCAAACCATCATGTGTGTGTGTGTATACACTCTCTCACACACATATACACACATGCACACAGGTGTTTTTTTAAAAAAAAAACTTTGTGATTCATATTATTGTTTTGTAGGATTTTTTTAAAAAAAACATTATTATGTTTACTTTTAATAGGGTCACAGTCATATATACCTCCCATCCAACCCACCCATGGATATTCCTTATAGACATGTTTCCCCATGGACCTGACATTTGCATCCAAAAATTTTTTTTTCTCCAAAACTGAATCCTACTACTTTTGTTAGAGTTCATGTTAAGTACATTAATTTTAGTAATTATTAAATTAAGCTTTTTTATTATTAAATTTTACACCCCCAGTTTCTGCTTACATCAGAACTCAAGGCCAACTTACAGCAATTAGAACAAAATACAAAGTGTGACAGTAAAACCAATACTATTAAAATTAATTAGCAATGAAAAGCTTGTGGAAAGAGATTTCTTTTAGCTATTTTACTTTATTAATTTACAGGGACCAAAAACTTCTGTCCAGTATGCAAGAAGGAAAAATGAAGTTATAGGGAGGGATTAATAACAATATTCTAAAACCTCAGCAAACAATTTTTTTTTTACCAAACCTCACCCAACATAAAAATCACCCCCAAAACTTTCTAAAACAAAGCAGGTCTCCACATTCCTACAGACTCCTGGTGAAAAGCTAGCACCTAAAAAGAAAATAAGTTTTGTTTCAGCCCATCACGCACAAAGAGTAAGAAGTCAAACATGAATTTTTGACATTTTTTTCTTAAAACAGGCAGAATGGGGCCTTAAGAAGTGCATTGAAAAGCTTGGGAGCTAGAAAGGACATACGAGAAGCTGAGCCTCCTCCAGCAGATCTGTCCCACTGATTTAATAACCAGACATGTTTGTGGTAGGAAAGGAAGTCTTTCAGATTATCGGGCTTTTATGGCTTTAAGGGCTCCTACCGATACACTAAACTAAATCATGCCCAGAAGGCAACTAGAGCAGATCTTTCAATACAGATATCATGCAATTACTGTCCTTTACATTGGTCAACAGCTTGGCTCTTACATTTTACACCAACTGCAACTACTGGACACTTTCCAAGTGTAGCATAACATAAAAGATAGGTTGTAGCCAAAGCATGGCTAACCAACTGGATCTGGAAAATTTCCAATCAGTGCCAACTCAAAGTTGACTCAGGCTTCCATCCTACTAAGCTCAGTAAAATGAAAACCCAGATTGTTGGGGTCAATATGCTGACTCTGTAAACTGCTCAGAGAGGGCTGTATAAGTCTAAGTGCTATTGCTATTGCTATTTGCCATAAGTGGATAAGCATGCTTTTTGCCAGAATCACCTTCCTGAACATTCAGGGACAGCTGGGGGTCAAAGAGCAGTTGCAAAACAGTCAACCTCCTCTGGCTAGCATTATGGAACTCCGTTCAAAATTCATTTCACTTCAGTGAAAAGCCCAGCATTCTCCTCCTCCTTGTCAGAGTTTAATTTCAGCTAAGTGTCCCTCAGCAACCCCTTCTCAAGATTAGGCAATGTTACTTATTGCTTCCCTGGAGTAAGAAAGTAGGGAGCAGTAAAGATGAATGTCAGCTTCCTTCTCCAAAGCTCCAAATGACTTTCTCATGTGGCTTTGTGTAGACGTTGAAGAACACAGAAAACAAGAACACTGTGAAAGACCTTCGTGGCACTTCCAGAAAGGAAGGACTTGAACCATTGCCAAGGCAGTTGGTCCAGAAGGTTATTATGGTATCAAAACTGCTAAGAATAGAATAGAGCTGGAAGGGACCTTGGAGGTCTTCCAGTCCTGCCCCCTGCTCAAATGGGAGAACCTATACTATCTCAGACAGGTGAATGTCTAGTCTCTTCTTAAAAATCTCCAGTGATGGAGCACCCATGATTTCTGAAGGCAAGCTGTTCCACTGGTTGATTGTCCTCACTGTCAGGAAGTTTCTCCTTAATTCCAGGTTGCTTCTCTCTTTGATCAGTTTCCAACCATTGTCCATAGAAATGAACATGACGACAATCAGTATTGCTATGCACTGAGACTAAGAGACCAAGTGTTAGTTTTAAATCAGTTGAAAAGGGCCAAAGTCAAGTAAACAATGGTGTCCCTCATCTCTCTACATACAAACCCCTGCCCACATACTGACTATTTACTTAAACTGCAATAGTTAAGTAGTCTTGGATTAATACCAGAGCGACTCAAGTTGAAGCCTACCATCAGCCTTGGAATTGGTGACTTTGGTGATGACCTCACTAAAATTGATTTTATGCAGGGTATGATGATGACAACCATAGTACAAGCTCTTAAAGAAACTGAAGCATTGATTGGAAATATTCTGTTATGCCTTTGAATATTCACTCCAGAAAGTGCCATCTTTCTCTAAAATGCTGTTATCACTGAAGCACAAGAGGGGTCTGCTAGAAAGAATTCCTGTTTGCTAATCATGCAGCTGATTGCATGGCTTTCACTAAAATAGAATTGACCATATGGCATCTGGCTGTAGCAACTATATAGACAGTCAGGCATCTGTATATTTTGACACATCCTCCATATCCAGATTGAAGATTTATATAAACTACAATAAGTATTATTCCTTTTAATGTTGTTTTTGAAATGGTGATGTCAGTTGCTTTAGGCTTCCTTTTGGGGGGAGAAATATGTACACATGAAAGGAGGACACAAAGAAACAAGGAAATGCTTGATTAGCCAAATGAATGCAAAATTGTCTGTTCTCTTTATGTAAAAGCAGGCATGTGAACTAACAGTTAAGCCCCTAATACAGTTGATATATTTTGCAAAAGGAAGAGCGATTTAGAAAGTGCTGTCATATCCTTCATTACTCCAACTTAGAATAGTTGGGTGGTTGCATTTACCATCGCATTGACAAAGAAGAGTTAAGAGTCTTTTAAGTCTTAGTTTTAAAAGAAAACATCAAAGTGAACTCGTAACAGCATGGCCACTGCTACACAATCTTGTATGTGTCAATAGCAATGAGTGACTTTCATTATTCCTCATCAGCAGCTTTTGCTATCATTTGTAATGCCTCTGCCTGGTCTGATGGGAGAGTCACAATTAAATCATTATAGTGAATTGAAAACCTACCAGCTCAGGAGCATTAGTAACACTTCATTAATTATATTGAACTTGAAGCCCAGATTTCTCTTTACCTATATTCATTACCAACAGGCCAATTTGTCTTGGTGGTGTCCAAGTCAATTCTAGTTTAAGCCAAAGAAGAATAGGATCCTACATTATGGATCTTAATCTAGCAATAAGAATCAATATGTTGCTAAGGCAAAATAAATACACCTTCCAGAATCCCACCTTGCTGTTTGAAACTGTATTCCAAATGGAAAATTTGCCCTATTTCCAAGCCTACAATAGCACATGATTTTCTTAAAAGTCCTTCTCTAATCCTTAGTTAGAACAATAGCAAGAAATGAGATAGTTACAACATAGTATACACAGCCACTGATTTGCCTAGTGATATCTATGTGTAAGAATGTATGTACATCCTTGGATGAATGTGTTGTATTTTTATCCAGCATTTCTTCAAAGGCTTTCAGGTACTATATCTATTTTTAACCTCACCCTTCCATTTTGCTTTCCCATAATCCTCAAAAATAGATTAGGCACAATTCAATTCTTGATATTCGGTCAATTTAATTCAGATTTGAGCTTATCAGTCCATGCCTGAAGTTTGCTTTCTACTGAGTCATTCTTGTTTAAATCTGTATTTACCAGCATTTTCGCTATCTGTATAGTGAAAAATTCAGACAATTCATTAGTAAACCAGTTTTCTTCAAATGGAGAGTCTGAAAATTGGGATTCTGAGAATCAGCAGAATTCCTAATACATAGTACACATACTAAGAAATTATAATGAAGAAGACTTATGGTTAGACAACACTGAGTCATAACTTCAATTTCTGTGGACAGTCATTCCACAGAAAGAAGGAGACTGTCCCTTGAAGATAAGCTAGCCTCATGGGACAATTTGGAACATCATAATTTGAGTACTTCATGGCAGTCTTCCTCAATGAGGAGTCCTCCAGATATGTCAGAATAATTTCCTGCTAACAGGTTGACAAAATATAACTTAGACCAATACTCACAAGCTTCCGCCACTTAATGTCAAGAAAACCCACTGGATTCACCTAGCTTGGTATCATCTAATAGGGGCTTTTGAGAATTTCATTCGAGAGTCTTTTCTCAGCCTTAATAATTTATTTCTATTTATTTATTTATCAAGTTTATTGGCCACAGTAGCAATGATGAAACCTAGGACATTCACCATACTGTAAAACATGGCATTTAGTCCTGGGCAGAGCCTCTCCTTCACTATTAGTTGTAATAGACTTCCTGGAAAGAGGAGGGCAGTTTGTTACTATTAGAAGCCCAGAAAATCTACTCATTCGTCTTTTATCAGGAAAATGAATAGCCACCGTGCTAATGTATCAGTGAGCAAGAGGACCAATGAAGCTCCCCCAAATAAACATAAACTAGTTATAGACATGAGATGTAACTGACCATTGGCAACTTTTCTTAGCTACTCCCAGGCTCTTAGTAACTGCTTACAGCCAAAAAGCAAGATACTCACAGAGATACTCACCGCGCCAATAATTGTCAATAATTTCTGAAACCCCATTCCTTTTTTCTTTCAATAAACTGGGCTGAAATTGTTTCTGTGAGTATCTTGCTTTTTGGCTTTAGGAGTTAGTGAAGGCTTGGGAGCATCTAAGAAAAGTTGCCAATTCTCCATTTCTTCTCCATGGAGGATGCTGAACATGTTTACAATATGCATGGCACTGTTTGCTTTTGTCTCTGTAGAGAATGAAAGACAACTGCTGAAAAATATTAGGCTTCCTTGAGTTCACTTATGCAGTTGAGGTTCAGCTTTCTTTTCCATCATTGCCACCTGATACTTGTAAAGATCTGATGAACTAGCACTGAAGTAGAATTTGGCTTCAGCTCCTAAGAGCCCAAAGACTTTCTTCTAACCAACCCATATCTTACAAATCCATTTCCATAATTTAATCAAAGGCAGTTTTTCACAGCAACTGAATGCTGCTTCGGGCCATTTTCTTTCATTAAGGTTTCCCCAACAGCAGGGTATAAATATGGTATGAATATTAATAATGGAGTTGATACCTTTCAATTTGCACCAGAACCAGAAAGCTCTCTGGCATTAGAGATCACCCTATGGTTTCAGATACAAAAGGATGACTGAAAATTTCCATTTTTCTGCTTATGAGCCTTTTGGCTGAATAAAATTTGGCTGAAGTGATAAAATAACAGGGAAGTAAATGCACATACAGCCAGACACTCTTGGGCTTATTTGCAATAGTTTTACAATCAAACCTCCATTATCTAAAACCAATTTAGGGAAATGGTGATCCCTGGGCCTCCTGTGGGTAGAGCATTCAAATTGCTTCTCTTCAGAACATCATTTTTCTTCTTTCCTCCTTAAATTCCCCTCATTGCAAGCCAAACTCTGCTTCTGTTTTGCCGAGCCTTCCTTGATACATTATCCTTTGCCCTCTATGCATACATTAGCTATGCCCTTAAATATATAGCTTTAGATTCAACTCTTTTGTCCTTGTAATGAAGGCAAGAACTCATTTCCAAGTATCTCCAATAAGATCATCTCAGATAATAAGAATCAAATTAGTTCAGACAGTTGAAGTCTCATTTAGACTCCCAGGTGGTAGTCCGCATCAGTATCCACGGTACTTATTCAAAGTCCGGGCATTCTGCCACTTACATAAGTGGGAGGAGAAAATGTTAGGCCCATTGAAGGGAGGATGGGAGAGCAAACTACCATTTGCAATAGATCAAAAGTAAGCTGTCGACATCTCAAAGAGGCAAGTCAAAGCTATGGTTGAATTACTACATGTGCCTGAAAGCCGCCAAGATTTACATGTTCATTTTAGGCACAGGAAACATTTTTACAAAAACAATTCTTCCCAGATCTCTTTATTTGTTACTTATGAATGTACCCTGTTGAATCATTTCTGCAAAAGAGCTCCGCTGCAAATGTTCTCAGAAGCTGCTCCTCTGTCTTTTATGGATGTCAATTCTCACATACACAGGAGAAATGGGTTCTTTGGCTTTCTTCCTAGAAGTACATCTTCCTGGTAAGGTGTAGCTTACATTTAGAGAGCTTGGAACCTAAATAAGCCCACGTGGCCCACCATAAAACTGGAAGAAGTCTGCAAGTAGCTGGTCATTGATGATGGTGACTTGCCATTCTTTAGTGGGATCACTCTGCACTAGGAAAGAGATGTTGGGCTAATTATTTCCCTTGGGCAAATTACTTGGCACACAGTTTGGACACCCAAACATTAAAGGGATCACCTGATGGACACCAAGCATAAATAGAGGTTAGTTGGGAATAGCTCTGAGGAACTCAAGGTTAATCACTCAAAAGGCCTTTAAATGGTAATCTCACATCCAAGTAGATTCAATAGTTTATAGCTAGACCAGGATTGGAGTTTAAGACCCCAGGGAAAAGACATAACATTTCCACACTGTTAAAGATTTTGCATTAGAAACAAAGCTTGCTCAATTCCATTTGTTCAGTTCTTCCTTCCAGTGGAGTATGACAAATAAGATATAATTTAATGGCAACTGTCAATCAGAAATGAATATTTCAGGCTCACTTTAGACAGCCAGCTGTTTCCCATTGTCACTAGCAGGATTCCTGTAATTGTCTTAAGGGAGATGCATGCAACCCAGATTTAATACTGTAGTAGAATGTTGTTCCATTCTTATACAGCAGTAGTAGTAGCAGCAGAAAAAGAAAACTGGTGGAAAACAAGACTTTTATTTTCTGAAAATATAAACAGTGTTTGCCATTCACCCAGTGAAATATCCAAACCATCTCTCAAATCCCCCAAAGGGGGGGGGAGAGAAAATGCTTCTTCAGTCACTTCATTTACATTTTAAGTCTTTACCCCACTTGCTAGGTTCTCAGCCACCTTATCAAAGAAAAGGACGATCCACAGTTGACTTGACCCTATCTTGTTTTGAACCCTATCAATATGGTTTATTAAAAAGATGAGGCCCATGCAACCTATAATGTAATTCAAGTCATCAAATAGCCTAGGAATATTAATTGTTCAGACCTGAGTCCTGAACTCACTGTTTTACAAAAAAAAAAACAACCTGAAGTCCTGGAATAATTTTTAAGGAAATAAGGTTGTCATCTACAGTATATGAAAGCAGCTGAATAAGAAGAAAAAAGAAAGCATTTTTAAAATAACTATTTAACATACATAGTTTTCATATAGAGATCCAGATATGTCAGTTTGCACAATTAGATTTCCCACTTTCAGTGATCTTATAGGACACTCCTCTGCAACCCAGACATTGCACATTGTAAGTTGACCAGTAGAGAAAAGGTCAAAATCACCAATGTGCAAACATATACTGACAGGACAGAAAAGTAGGACATAAATTGAATTAATCATTATCCTTTTCACCAAAGATCATCTTTCACTTGTCATTGCAACATCACTGTATTAGGGGTTTCATTTATCTGTTTCATTTGCTACAGATCTTGATGGCAAGGAGACATGGGGGAAAATCTTAAATATACCAAAAAGTTACAAAGAGAAGAACATTCCAGTCAGAACATTGTGCCTGTTATGGCAGACTCCTTGATTCAAATCTTAATCTGGTTTGTGATAGGGATGCACTACAACAACTGAAGCTGTGTATCCTGCCCCATAGCAGTCTTCAGACCTCCTTTCCTAGCTCCTAGCAATATCTGTTCTCTTTAAAAAGCTGTTTTCTATCAATATTTTGGAAATGGAAACTAACAAATTTCATTCATCTAGTAACTTATTTTCTCAGAGATGTTGGCATACTTCTTGTCAAGCTTGTCAGTCAAAGCAAAGCTAATATATGGCTTAAGATCCTTCAAATACACATGTGAATATTTGAGCTGTATTGATTTTTCTCAGTTTCTTGAGTTTATCCTGGGGTGGGGAGGGGATTTGATTTCTCTTGAACCAAATGAAATAAAAACTGAGCCTCCTAAACTGTAAAGGCTGGGACCAAAAGGCCAATTCAGTTTCTGAAAAATATCTTTAGAAATGTTGTAAAGATAGAGGAGTTGGGACAGTGGGAGTAGAACTATATATTTAAAGGAGACATTAGGATGCAACCCCAAAAGGCAAACAATTAAGAGAAAGTAAGAAAAAAATGAGATTGCAAACAAAGCATTAAATTGTATCTCTCCTATTTGATGGACTTTATATAAGAGGTTATTAGCCTCTGATTATTATAAAGCAAAATAGATTCAATAAGGTTTTGATACATGGATATTTGCCTTGATTATTGATTTATTTGTTAAATATATATCCAATTTTCCACTAAAACAGAGTCACAATTCATGACTGGCAAGTCAAAGGGCTCCCTGTACTCTGTTTACAGTCCTCTCATATCTTGAGATCTTGCCAACAAATTTAAGTAGCAAAATGCCCCTTTTTTAATTAGAGCAAACTGCTGTCATGTCCTTTTTTAAATTCCCACCAGCTCTAATGTCCAACTGCCCACCCTGAAAATGTGGCAGCAACATGGCTAGAGTTAGCAAGAATCTAACCCGAGCAAGAAGCAATGAATCAATTCTTTGATTTACAGGAAATAAATGGAAAGAGATGTGAACAGGTGATGCCCAGCTTCATTATCCTATCACACCAAAACCCCTGGTGGCGCAGTGGTTAAGGTGCAGTATTGCAAGCAAACTCTGCCCACAGCCTGGAGTTCGATCCTGACTGGCTCAAGGTTGACTCAGCCTTTCATCCTTCTGAGGTTGGTAATTGATTGTTGGGGACAATATGCTGACATTGTAAACTGCCCAGAGAGTGATGTAAAATACTATGGGGCAGTATATACTGTAAATCTAAGTGCTGTTGCTATTGCTGTACAAGTCAAAGGGCAGACAAGAAGGGCATTAAGATTAGCAGCAATACAAGAGAAAACAGTAGAATAAGAGATAAAGAGGGAACACAGAGAAAATCTCTAGCTTTCCATCTACAGCTAACCATGTCAGCAGGTTGTGAGTCAAGAGTGCTGAAGAGTCAAGTGTAACTGAAATCACAATTCGCAAAATTATAAGATCAATTACATCAGGGTGGGCTGAAGGCTGGTGTCTTGGAATGAAATCTTCCTATGAGTTCCTGTGGATAAGGGTAACTCTTGGGAACACTTTAAAGCAGCTGTATCTTTTTTCTGGGATCAAGTGGCTTACCCACTACATAATTTCAGGAACTGACGTGTTTGTGTACAGATCACATTTTGCCCTTTGAATTTCAATCTCTGCCCAGTCCTATAAAGTAAACCTCAATTTGAAAGAAAATCAGTAAACACCAATATTTTAAAAAATACTAATAAAACTCTCCCCAAATAATAAAAACAAAATCTATTAGTATTCTAAATTTAAAAGTGGCAGCAATAAAAAGGTAAGACGAATAAATGGAATTGTTCTCACCATGAACTGAAAACTCAAAGTAGAGTATGGATTATAATTTGTCCTTCTGTTAATATTAGGTTCACCATGAAATGAAATATTTCCAATATATTGGTTCAAATATCATTTTCCTGATCTCCTCCCACTCTTTAGGTTCAACTAATGATATACTCTTTAACATAATCCATAGTTTGCCATTAATCCAAATTAGCATTTAATTAGCCATCCAAATCAGAATTACAAAAACGAATCAAATCTTAGGAATGGAGGGCACATCAAAGCAAACAATAGTTTGTGAATTGAGAAGTAGTGGCAGTGATTGTGGTTTGTAGGAACGGCTAGCTATCATTACAAATTATTATTATTGCCTTCAAGTCAGTGTTGACTACTGGTGACTTGCTGACAAGTCCCTGCAGTATTTTTTGGCAAGATTTCAGAAATGCTTTGTCATTGCCACCTTCCTAGGGCCGAGAGTGATTAGCTCAAGATCAATCAGCTAGCTTTGTGCCGAAGGAGGGACTACTGTAGAACTCATGGCTTTAACCACTATACTAGGGGTCCCCAACCCCCAGGATGTGGCCCACCACCAAATGGCGGCCTGTTCAAAACCGGGCTATGGGAGAGATGGGCAAGCGCACTTGTATGAAGTGCGCTTGCCCATCACGTGAGCGGAGAGCACTTGTGCTCACATGCAAAGTTTCATTCGAGCGAATGGAGTTTCACATGGGACTGGTCTTTGCTCACGCAAATGGAGCTTTGCACACGAGCACAATCACCCTCCGTTTGCGCAAGTGTGAGTGCAAATGCCTGCCACTTGCGTGAGTGGAGCTTCAAGCGCAAGCACACACACACACCCCACTTAGGTACAAAGCTCCACTCCGCTGCACTACACCAATCTGGCTTTCCTTAGTGTTATATATGAACCAGAAATTGAACCATTATGTATGCTTAAGACAGAGGTGAGATAACGAGGAAGGAAAGGAATCAGAGTTCAAAGCCATCTTAAGTCATTAAAAAAAAAAGTGAAACAATGGAGCTATATTTTCTGGAACAACTTTAACCAGGACTATTCCAGCTTTATCAAGGACTTTCACAACCCCTTTTGAATCCTCCTCTCTCCAGGGGGCTAAGGAACAATCTGAGTATACCTGGCCATCAACAAAAAAGCTGAGAGAAAAAGTTATTAACCGACCTCAACATGTTTTGCCTTGGAGATGGCAGAGCAGTAAATCATTTTATATGGTGTATATGTAGAAAGAAGTTGTCAAAGCCTCCTAAGCAACAGTAGCAGCAGCAGCAGCTCTATTCATTCTTGGAGTCAGGAGACATCTGGAGATAATTTGAGGGCAATTAAAATAGCAAGCACCATTGCAAGCACTAAATCAGCTTTTGCCCTGTTGTTAGGCTAGAAGCAAGATGGTGCAATCTTGAGAGAGTACACAGTTGTCCCTGGTAACTTGCTAGGCTCTGGGGACATATGAGTTCAGGGTGGATTGTTGGTAAAAAAAAAAAATCTTCCTTTCCTGTCCTATAAAGCAATTGTTGCTGGGTAAATTTGCAGTATTGCAATGCAGTGCCATACGGAGTTATTTGGACAGTAATGTTCCACTGGAGAGATTTTTTGTGTTCAGAAGGAAAACAGACCTTTGTGTTGCTGAGGCTGACTAAAGTACTTTATGAAGGTAGATTATATATTACACAAAAACAACACATAATGGCAATGGAATTAATTGTTTGGAAAATCAGAGCAGTTTTGTTTTTAATATATTCCTCTGCTCACTCAAGCATTTTGTGTGTTATTATTCTATGTTTTTGTTTTATTCTATTATTTCTCCCAAAGTAGAGAAACTGGGGCATTCCAGCTGCTGCTCAATTTCAGATCCCAGCATTCCTCACAACTGGCCATAACAGCAGGGGCTATATAGGAAATTAGAGTTCAACAGCATTGGGAAGGAGAAATTGCTCATTTCTATTCCATAAAATCCCATTTTAGAAGGTCCAAGGTCAACGAGTATCTGGCATGTGTGAAAAATAAGCATTAAAGCTCCAACTTCTATGAAGTATATTTGAAAAGTAAATTGAAAACTAGGTCCTTACATAAGTCTGAAATAGAATAATTAAGACTGGCCATTTGAGTAAGAATTATGGGTTAATTTGTTTGATGATTCATTTGTTTGTTTTCTTACCTGACTATGATATTCTCAGAATCTTCAACACCAAAGTTCAAAGGCATCAATAGTCTTTCTATCCTTCTTCTTCTAAGTCCAACTTTCACTTTTTGAGTGAAATGCATAGGGAACGCACAATTTAGATCTCTTTAGGTATAGATACATCTCAACATCTGAATACCCCTTTACTATTGACAGCTGATCCTAAAAGGCAGACACTATCTATTACATTGAGATCTCCATTTTCAATACTAAGGTGTTATACCACTAGTCATTAGTTTGGTCTTCTTTTAGTGTTATTTTTTTTTCCTATGCTCCTTTCCTTTTATTACTAAATTACTTGTAGTTCCTTTTCATTTTCAGCTATCAGAGTAGTATCATCACAATAATGTAGATTATTAATATTTCTCCCTCCAATTTTAAAACCACATTCATCTTCCAATTCAGACTCAGTCATGTCTCTTATGTTGGTTGGTTCTTTGCCAACCTGGAGCCAGTCTTTTTCACTATGTTCTGTTGATATTGTGGCTTCCTGGGTCATATGTAGGTTTCTCATGAGGACAATAAGATATTCTGGAATTCCCACATTTTAGAGTATATTTTAGAGGTTGACATGATCAGCATAATCAAAAGTCTTTCTAACAGTGACCTCTTTTTTGATATTCTTTGGCTTTATCAATTATCCAGTGTGCCACAGAAATAATGGTCCATGTTCATCAGCCTTTTCTAAAGCCAGCTTGAACAGCCTAAAAGGGTAGTTATAAATTGTCAAATCTACCTAGAAAAACATCTGAAGGCACAGGGATGAGTCCTGGGCTTTTTGCTCAACATTTTTATAAATTATATGAGTGAGTGAGTTGAGGGAATGCTTACTAAATTTGAAGACAATTCAAAGCTAGGAGGGGTGGCTAATACCATTAGCCATAAGCTAAGACCATGAGTAAGAGCTATCAGTCTGTGGAATAGGTTATTGCCATTTTTTCTCCTTCACTGAAAGTTTTCAAACTGGAGGTTTTCAAACAGAGGCTAGATAGTTATCTAGTGGGGATGGGAAAGTAAATTGTGCAGGATGCAGGATGACCTCTTAGGACAGGTCCTTTCCAAACTTTCCAAGCATTCTGTTCTTCCTTTCAAAAGCAGCATAAACTAGAAGTTATACTTGCTGTCAAAATAAGGTGAAACTCACTACCTACAAAAACAATGTTCTAGCTTTGGAGTGGTTATTTTTCTTCATTTTTTCAAAATTTAAAATTGTAGCTCTACTTACACACTGTTTCTGATACTAATGATGATAGATCATGAACATAACTAGAAGCTCTGGATATCTTTACTCTTTAAGAATGTCTCTACTATACTGGGAAAGTTTTTTAAGTTAGTAACTATAGCAGCAAACTCTATGGTATACTATGTGAAGCATTATTTCTACTTTGTCTATCTTGACTCTCCCATTTTTCAAACCTCATTAGATCATCTCCAAATACTGATGTAATACCATCAACACTAAATAGGCCCTTTTTTCTTCATCATACAGGATATATACCAGTGTTCCAGTATCTCAGGGGCTGCCACAAAGAAGAGGGAGTCAAGCTATTCTCCCAAGCACCTGAAGGCAGGACAAGAAGGAGGCAACGGATGGAAACTAATCAAGGAGAGAAGCAACCTAGAACTAAGGAGAAATTTCCTGACAGTTAGAACAATTAATCAGTGGAACAACCTGCCTCAAGAAGCTGTGAATGCTCCAACACTGGACGTTTTTAAGAAGAGACTGGACAACCATTTGTCTGAAATGGTATAGAGTTTCCTGCCTGAGCAGGGAGTTGGACTAGAAGACCTCCAAGGTCCCTGTTGTTGTTGTTGTTGTTGTTGTTTGTTATTTTACAAAGATGCAGTAATTGAAGTATGGCAGGAAAGAGGGTGAGCCAATCACTAGATCAGAATTTCATTTTGAAATTCAGTCACACAGCAATAGGATTGGTACAAACTATACACTGCAGTATATATGATACAAGTCCTAAATCATACCCATATGTCAAGGGAACACTTACCCAAGGCCCATTATTCACGTAATATGTTCAGAATCCAACCTGACATAAAATAACCCGTGTAATCTTGTCTATGGCAAATGTGCATTTGTGGCGGTCAGTTTCTTCAGTTTTGCTAACTCTCCAAAGCTTCCTGAAATAGGTTGCCATGTCATATGAGGAGAATTCACTGGAGAAAGCAATTGTGTTCGGAAGAGTTAAGAGTAAAAGAAAACCAGGCCATCAAAGAACATAGTAGCTGGACACCATCAAAGCTGACACCAGCCAGAGCATAGAACAACTCAAAGAAGTAGTGCAAGATCAGAAGATATGGCCCATAGAATCACCAAGAGTCGGACACGACTGAATGGATAACATCATCATTATCATCATCATCACCACCACCACCACCATCCCCACCACCCCACCATCACCATCACCATCACTATTATCCAGTCATACTCCCACAACAATGTCAGGACACTTTTGTAACAGTATATATAAGAGCTACAAGATACTTTGTATGGTGCAGAGCAAGTAGCATTGTCTCTAACCCTTTGTGGAGGCTCTCTGCTTCCCAGCATTTGCTTCATTTTATCTAACCATAGGACAAGTCCTAAGTTCATATTTGTCAATACTGGTATTCTTTTCAGTCTGATGGTAGATCTACCTGTCAGTCCGGATTGGATGCTGCTGCTCTATTGTCTTGTTCAGATAGATGGTAAGATTCAAATGACTGTGTTGTGCATAAAGCAACAATTGCACAGAAGAATTTTTCTTTTTTTTTTTTAGATTCGCATTAAAATTGAGATCAAAATTGAAGGAGGCACCATCCAGTTCAAAGAGAGTTTCTCAATAACAAGTCTGCCTTTCTTTCTTCTTTTACCCTTTTTTTAAAAAAAAAAACAGATGGGCTCTATGCACATGGACCACTTGCCTTTCTTTTCTGATTAGGTCCGTCTGCCTTCCTGAATTGGATCCTGTCTCTCAGCTGGCTGCAGATGCTTGCTATGTAGGTGGCAAAAAAATCTTCAATCTTGTTCTTAATTACTGTGGCTCAAATTGATTTGACCTGAACTCTGCCTGTGTTTCAAGTATAGCAAGACTGGCTCCGTAGCTTTTGGAACTAACATGCTGGCTTACAAATAAGTAATTGTGAGGAACTGATTTATTGCCCAGCCAGACACAGCTGGTTGTAAAATATTAATTTTTTTTTAATAGAAAAAAAACAATTTCCATTGCTTTGACTTGTAATGTGTAACAAATTAATCCACATTCTTGGAAATATTAGTGAGGAGTTGTTTCTGCTTCTGGTGGTTTTCTTATTCATTTTCTTTTCCTTTGAAATGATGGAGAAAATACCTTTTAATGAATCAGAAAGCATTTTTAATGGAATTTTAAAGAGAAGATGTTTACGAATGTCAGGGCTTACATATTTTTTTGGGGATGTTGGCATCCAAAAGAAGCTATAAAAACAAATGCTCAGATAGTTTATGACTTCACTACAGCCCAAAAATATAGCATTGTCCAAGGCTGTCGTATTTCCATTTTTTTTCCATAGATCTTGCAGCCCTTCACATAAACCATGGGTTTCTGCTCTTCCCAGCAACCTGATAAATCCTGGTACTGAATATTTAAATCTTTGTTCTCTAGAATTAACAAGAATTTATGCATATTAGTCTTATTTTGTTTAAAAAAATGTTTTGATAGATAATTGTGCTAATGATATTATGAAAAAACATAGAACATCAAGCAAGTTTTTTTTCATAAAGCGTAGCAGGAATGAAGACTAGATGGGAAACATATCTGGAATGGCAATGTTAATTTCAAGAAGGTGGTCTTAGAGATTCTCTTGCCTGCCTGCCTGCCTATCATCTATCTATCTATCTATCTATCTATCTATCTATCTATCTATCTATCTATCTATCTATCTATCTATCTATCTATCTATCTATCTATCTATCTATCTATCTATCTATCTATCTATCTATCTATCTATCTATCTATCTATCTACCTACCTACCTACCTACCTACCTACCTACCTACCTACCTACCTACCGATCCACACCTCTGCCTACCAAAGTTTCTTGGCAGTTTACAGTAAAAAATTAAAACCAGTGTTAGAATAAAGGTATCATGCATTAATGTGATATATGACAGGCACCAATTCTACATGCCTTTAGAAAAACAGTGAAGGCCTGGCTTTCTCCCTAGACATTTGAGTTCAGTGGAGCAGAGTCCTCTTTTGGTTGCTTTCATTTTGTTCAGTTACCATTTTTTTTATTCAGTTTTTTTTTTTTACAATACAGTTATTATTTTTCCTGAATCACTTGGTTTCATTGTACACTGCTCAGAATCACATTGTTTGAACTGGGCAGCTTTATAAATACGAGAAATAAATAAGTGGCTTGGGGAGTGCACCTGGGGGTATCCTAATGCCCACAGATTCTGCATGCTAACCTCTTGAGTTGTTATCAACTTCAGGGGAGAAACATACTGGGTAGGAAATGAATTGTTACCTTTGCTGCATAGATTCAATTATTCTTTCTTGATCAGAATCAGAAGACCAAACTAAGGATTAATGGAAGGTGTTTCCAAGAGAGCCATTTTTCATGGAGCTTAATTAGAAAAATGGCCTCAAGTAGGAAATAAACCTCACGTGACAATGCTTGCCAATATTTCACTCCGAAGTAGTGCAGAATTTGTTTCTCATATTTATGGAATGCAAGTGTTCAACTTGAAGTTTTTCTTGTCCTTTTATTTGCTCTCTGTCTGGTCTCACAGAGAAAGAAAAGAGAAAACGGAATTATAGTGCACTGGTCAGGAGAATAGCAATTCTTCTCAATTCATTGGAGCTTTTTAATGCTCCTTGGAGAGTGAGTTTGGTACAAATTTGTATCTCAGTAATTTTGACCCAGACTCATTAAGTCATCAATTCATGAGTTCTTTGAAAATGACTTCATTATAAGAAAGTAAGTATCCATATCAATTTATTCCAAAAACCAACTTGAAATTTGGTTGGCGATTGCAGTCCTTCAGATTATGTGGTATCCTCTCCTTTGAGGTTGTAAAATTCTATTAGCTCTACTCCATTGATTACCAAATGTATCATCCCAAATTACTGAAAAAGAAAAAGTCCGTAAATTCATTAAGTCAAAAAGATTTTAAAATTAAAAGAATCAGTTAATTAACATCAAAGCCCATCAATATATTAAGTCAAAAAAGACATTTTATTTTCCATGCATGAATGAGCTAGCTTTTGGTTTGCAAATCAGACTTGATTCAATTTGATTTGGGGATTTGAGATCGAAAGAAGGGATTTTTGTACTAAAATTAGGGATTCAAGATTTGAGGGCAAACCAATTTGATCTGAGACACTTCAAGATTCAATTCAAAAAAATATACGTCTGGATGCTTTAATCGGGAATATAAAAAAAACTGTGGTTGCTTCATTTTTGGGCAGAATGAGAAGAAAATGGGACTAATTTTGGCAGAATGAGATGGTACGATCCTTAGAGACATTACACATCCTTAGTTTTAGCTCTAGGGTTTCATTGTGATACTTTTTTGGAATATTCTGCCAACAGAACCCAAGAAAGGGACAGAAGAGCAGTCTTTAAATTGTCTAAAAAGAATTTAAGTTGTATTGGATCAATGCACCAACTATCACATCCATAATAATATTAATTGGGATCATCATCACCTTTCACAAGCTGTTAAAAAAGGAAGTCCTGTCTACTTCCTTTTCTGCACTGCCATATCACACTGAAAAATGAGCAATGACACTTTCTTGTGGGGTGAAATACATTGCTCCCTCTGAACACTGGGGTTTTTTTTTGGGGGGGGGGGGGAATGCCAAGCAGGCTAGTATAGCAAGTAGGCAAGCTTTTCCCCTCTTGAGAAGGACCCCTTCATCAGTAGCAGAAGTTGTCAATTAATAGAAATATTCTTAGTTAATTAGCAAAGGCAAAAGTAGCTCAGCATAGTGAGATAGGACACTATACAAATAGGTAGGCCATAGAAAAAGAAATTGGCACAGAACATATTATATTCAAAGCTGCACGGAGTCACCCCGGGGTGAGATGGGTGGTAAACAAATTTAAATAAATAAATAAATAAATAAATAAATAAATAAATAAATAAATAAATAAATAAATAAATAAATAAATAAATAAATAAATAAATAAATAAATAAATAAATAAATAAATAAATAAATAAATACTTGCCACTCCTTATTCTTAAAAACAATGAATCGTTATGTTGGTCCCTGTAAGTGGGCCTAGTGACAATTTACTCATTCTTAAGAGACTTAAGACTAGTCAACCATGAAATTTTAAAAGTAAGGTTGGTGGATCTTAGAATGCACCCACTGTTCAAACCATATTCAGAGTGCTGGAACTGAGCTGACTCCCAGTTGTGTAACATAGAAGTGTAACATTCCATTAGCACTAGAGAAGCAAAGCTAAGCCTTGTGGCTGACTATATTCATGAATTTAAGAAAGGGAAAGTAATGCAGTGTAACTGTCTCACCTTGAAAAAGCCCTGATAACAAATTCAATGCAATATTTTACTGATTATACTGATTGTCTGGTTATTCATTTGAATGTCAAAGACTTCCTCAGAGCAGCCAATGTCCTTCAGCATTCCCCATGAAGGGAAATGAAGTTGCAAGACAAGGTTCTACAAAATACTTTGAAAAACTAAGATACGCTTCAAATCCACCTGATTCTATTTACTGCTTTAAAAAAAATGCCCCTGCTTTAAATCTGTGAATTTACATGGATGGAAAGAAGTGGTCAAAGTTTTGTTGAATTGAAGTACACAAACAAAACTGTGCAGAATCTATTTTTTATAGATTCATTTCCATACATTACTAAACATAATGATTTGTCTCATGCTATTTTTTAATGTATGGAATGATTATGGATTGAACTGAGTTTCACTAAAAGATAAATGGATGGCTGGACAAATGGAATGCATGAACAGACTAAATAAAAGATGATGAGATGAATTCCATGTTTAGTAGATATGATGGTTATTCATGTGCCAATTCTTTATGGAATGATCTGAGGAAAATCAGAACTTGTGAAAACTTGTTTATTTCATTAACAGGTGTTGTGTTACTATAAATCAAAGCAATATCTAATAAATATTCTTTTAAAAACTGCTTCTTCTGTTTCATCTTATTATTCCCAGTGAGCACTCAGAAAATCTAGAAGGGGGGGGGAACACTTTGTTTGCATGTGAAAGGTCAATCCATGGTAACACCAAGAAGATCTGGGAAAGTCTGAAACTTAGAAAACCACTGACAATGGTCCTCTGCTAGATGGATCAAAGGTGTCAGTGGATATAGATTTTCTGAGCTTCTAACATAATAAACAGGGAGCTATACAGAACTGCCTGCTCTTCTATGGATGCATAGTGAAATTCTGACCCATAATTCCCTTAAAAATAGCACAATCACTGTGTCACGGCAAGTTTGATGAATTGCACTAAATCATGGAAAGGTTATCTAGTGGCGGGCAACATGTTTGGACTGTAGCTCCTAGAATCTGTTGCTTTTCATCATGGTATCTGAGGATTGATGGGATGAGCTCTCCAACAGTTGGAGAGCACCAAGTTGCTTTTCCTACCACAAAAGAGAGGAAGAACTGGCAAGGAATAAACACCAATGTGCTTGTTTTGTTTTGGCTCTAGTTTAGTTGTACAGTATTCATTTCAGGATTTACTATGAATGATTTGCTTTGCTTCTCATAATATAAGGAAGAGAGAAATAAAAAGACTTAAAGAGTGAGTTATATTGAGGCAAGGTACAGTAGCTGGCATCTCAGAACACCCACTACACTGTATTTGCTGCCAATTTATTTGTCTAGCTATTATTTCCTTTTCAGTTACAGGGAATCATAAAAAGACAGTGGACTCCCCCTTCCCCCTACATTCACAAAGTTCAACCTTTGTCCTTCTTCTTCTTTTTTTTTTTTAAGCTTTCAGAAAAGTAGAAAAGAGAAAAGGCTGTGGCTAAAAATTCAGAAAACCTTGAGAGATAGAAAGATGATTACAAAATTTTTTGGTGAAAAATGACTACAGCAGCCATATGGTTTAAGGAGTGCTCTAGAACTGTAAAACAGATACATAAGGTGGCCCCAATATTGTCACTGGGATGAGTGTGTTTAATTCAAAGCCAAGAGTTTGGCATTTAAAGAGAAGGAGTGCAGGAAATAACCCGGCACAAGTTTCAAAAAAAGAATGGGGGATACTTTTTTTTAATCTATTTACCTATGAACAAGTACAGGTAGTCCTCGACTTATGGTCACAATTGAGCCCAAAATTTCTGTGGCTAAGCAAGACAGATAAGTGAGTCATTCCCCATTTTATGATCTTTTGTGCCATGCTGGTTAATCAAGAGAGTTGTTAAGTGAATCTGGCTTCCCCCGTTGATTTTGCTTATCAGAAGCTCCCTAAGAACATTGCAAATGACAATCCCAAGACTTGTGCAACTATTGTAAAAAAACATGCCGGTTGCCCAGCACCAGTAGTTTGAGCATGTGACTGCAGCGGTCATGCTGCAACGGTCAGAAGTGTGAAAAGTGGTCACAAGTCACTTTTTTCAATGCCATTGTAATGTTGAACAGTCATTAAACAAATCTTTATGAATCGAGAACTACCTGAAATATAAAGAGTACATTTACCTGCACTGGATATCAGTAAGACTTACAATTAAAAGTTCATCACTGAGTCTTTCTCTCCCTTGATCTACCCATGGTGCAAACATGTCCTTGTAAATGCTTTTATCTGCCACGTTCCCACAATGTTGCCTTCATCTTCTCCCCAGCCCACATTCCAGACACGTTTAAGATGTCTTTAGCTGCGTCAGTGGTCAAGCAGTGTTTTCCCTTTTAAACTGTCAACAAGCCATGACAGTTTTACCAGGGTACAATCTGATGTGCTTCATTGACCATTTGTCAGCAGCCCGACTACTGAGCACTTTGGGCTGATGCAACCCTCTTTGGAATAATGCTAAACCCATGTTCAGGTACAGCCTGAGTGACAGTTGACAGGCAACAGATGGTACAGTGAAATAGGAGAGAGAGAGAGAGAGAGAGAGAGAGAGAGCGGGAGGGAGGGAGGGAGGGAGAGAGAGGGAGAGGGAGAGGGAGAGGGAGAGGGAGAGAGCTATTTCATGCAACTCTCCCATGCCATCAGCTGCTTAGAGCATCGACCGTTCAGGCTGATTCTGATCTTCAAACTGAAAGTTGGCTCAGAGTCATGGAAAGAGTTGGGCAAACCAGTTATATCTGCCACTTCCTGGTACAACTATCCCATATATTGTGTTCAGAAGAGAGTGGGTTTAGCCCTCTTCTGGAAGAATACTTAACTCACATTCAAAAGCTTTTTGGGTGGCAGTCAATAAGTACTGAGGCTGGTTTGTGTGTGAAGTGGCAGACAAAAGGAGCTGGCTAATGGAATTCCCTCACTTCTGCCAGCTCTTGTTCAGGCGGCCACTATTTAGCTTGATTCAGCTCTCCAAGTGAGGGATCAGCTTACAGAATTGGCTACAAAGAGCCACTCTTCCCCCTCATCAGCCATCTCTTCCAGCCTAGGCAGCTGATACTGAGATACGGCTAACCTGATGACTTTAATTATCAGTCAAAATCATCACCAATCAGAGAAATACTATCATTGGCAGGTGATTTTCTCTCAGGATGATGACATTGAGAAATGGAGTAGAGGGCGGCCTTTTATGCATGAGAAATAAACGTACCATTCACCAGCTGCAAACCAGAACTGAGACAATGAGAAGTTGTGAAGAAAAGAGCAAAAACCTATGTCAGTTTAGTTTTCAGCTGGCTCACAAATGAGTGGAGAGGTGTTCATTTGAGAGAGGGGAATTCAGGAGTCTTCCCCATAGAGTCAGTAATGTGCTTTCTTACCATCCTCAAAGAAGGATAAGAATATGACATTTGTAACAGTAACAGAGTTGGAAGGGACCTTGGACCCCCTGCTCTCTCAGGAGACCTATACTATTTCTGATAGATGGCTGTCTAGTCTTTTCTTAAAAGCCTCCACCCACAATTTCTGAAGGCAATTTGTTCTGAAGGTTAATTGTTCTCACTGTTAGGAATTTCCTCCTTAGTTCTAGATTGTTTCTCTCCTTGGTTAGTTTCCATCCATCCATCAGCTGAAATAGGGCTATATAGAATAGGTTTATAGATAGATCCTGCCAATATCACACATACGTAAACATTAGTTTTCCTCTACAAATGATATAAAACACTGATTGTAGACAGAGTTTTATTTTGTTTTGTTTTTGCCGCTTTCTCTAACATATACATTTTGTACAGGGTTTATATGCAACTTTTTCTAGCTAATGCATTTTTAGACTCAGGTTTTGAAGCCAAGAATTATTTGCGGACAGTCATTAATGCACTTGGGGGCTTCATGCCAACTTATGCCAGGATAAATTCTGTTTTGAGAGAAATAAATCCATTATGGGTTCTTCTACCAATTTTGGAATCAGAGGAGGAAAAAGTGACACTCCTTTCATTTGAACTACCATCTAAAACAGGAATCTACTTCATTTACCTCATGGCATCTCAGAGAACAGTGTGATGCACGCAAGTTTCTTTTAGCCATCTGATGTTCTACATATTTGGTTGAACTTTAGTTATTTTCAAAAGATGAATCTTTGGAATGTGCATAATTAAAGATAACATTTAGTATTCAACAGAAGCTCTTGCATAAGGCTGTGCCAAGCTATAAACAAGTGCTTCATGCAGCATGTTGAACTGAGCAAGGCATCTCTCCTTGTAACATTGATTTAACTCTCTTGTCTAGAAGCCTTAGCACAACTGTTCCCCAGGACATCTTCTTCTGTGTGGTGCACACATTGCCACTTCACTTTGCTGGAAGTCCTAGTGGGAATTTTATCTATGCATGAATATGTGTGCACCAACTCGTGGGAAGAACTTTGGAACTGCCATGCTGAGATTTTCAGAACCACAGCTGCTTCAAGAGAGGAACTTTGTTCATGACAGCTTGCTTTGCAAAGTGCTCCTTCAAATGCTATGTTCAGTCACTTTGCATGATGGGGAATCTACTTTATTTCCTGAAGTTAAAAACTAAGCATAAAATCTACTAGGCATTATCAGGGAAAATCTTACCACATTCAAGGATGTTGCATGAAGACTGGGCAACAATAATACATGAAGGCATCTAATACATCTTTGGTGTGAAACAGCAATGATAGCTGTAGACATACAAAAAGCAGGTTAAATTCCTTTCCTCTTCACATTCATGAATGCACCTTGCTTTATCTTTATCCCATCACTGCTGCTATATTTCTTTGGACTATAATAGTTGGTATCTACCAAGAGCCAGAAGGCATTTATTTGCCTACAATCTTCTTGATAGGTATCAAAAAGAAGATTTGTCAGCCAACCATTTCAAATTATTTCCAAAGACCACTGGGTCTTTTTACAAGTTTAGACTTCCAATTAAGATCATGCTAGGAATGCAATCAAATATCTCAGTACTCACAAGTTAATTATGTCCTTAGGCTAAGTTATAACATCTTTATTTGATTTTGAGAAGTAGGTTGTTGTTACAGTTTGTTTGCTATTATTGTTTGTCCACTCCATCTAATAAAACAAAATGTTAGGGACAGGTTTTTTGTGGCTTTTCTATTTGTCAACTGTTATCAAGAAAACCTGATGGGGAGACTATGAGAGCTTTTGTTACAACTATTATGCAAAAAGGGAGATGAAAATGAAACATTTTCCAATAATTAGCAACTTGAGGCCATCTCTGTCCCAGATTATCAGTAGCCTGCTGTGCTGCATAATGCTCAGGATTTTTACTGGTTGTTGCTGCATGCCCAACCAATTTATTTATCCTCCATTGACTGGATCTGAGCCATGGAAATGTATGTATCACTTTGGGAATATAAGAAAGATGATTTCACTTGGGCTTATAGCACGCTGGACAAGTATCAAATGGTACATACTATGACAGTTTGATACTCTCCCCCAAATCAGCTGTCTGCCTGATTTTACAGGGGTCCAAAAATAACATCTCGGAATGATGACAGTGTTTGATATTCTCAAATTAATCTAGTTTAGAGTTGCATTAGTTGCCTCGGAGAACTGTAATTCCTAGATGGTTCTCTAGATGATATCTGGCTTTTGAATTGCATGGGGCTGTTACGCCGAAGCTGTTCTCCATCCAAAAGCAAGTTATATTGTCATTATTATTTTTCTTGCAGTTATTATTTCTATTTGTTTATGCCATGTGTTTTTTCCCGTATCAGTTTAGTCATTTCAACAAGCCATTTTCCATTTCATGACTCCCTATTAAATTCAGCCTGAGATATTGGCAATTTATCTCAGAGTGTGTAATGGTATTTTGTCTCCTGTTTGTTAAAGGGGTTTTATTTATACAGGGAAACTGCCTGTGCCCTTTCCTACTTAGTGTCTAAGCAAAAAGGACTTTTTTTCTTACGTTTTCCTGACAGCATGACCTTCATATTCATTTCAGTAGAGAAAATGGAAACATACATAGTTAGTTGCTCTTCACTTTTGTTGATGACCCTTCTTTTTTTCCCATCACAGTTCATGAGGGATCCTATATGCACCAGAACATATATCCCACTAAAAATCGGGTTGTTTCCTTCTGATCTTCTCTTTGTTACCTTCCCATTTGTCCTACTGATTTTGTAAAACATTGAAAACTGCACTGATACCCAGCCTGTACAAAGTGAAATAATACTGTGATTCCAAGCACTTGGAGTGAATGAATCGCCAAAGGACAAATACTTTGTGCAATACCTAGCTGTTGATTCATGTCTAATTTGTGATTTCCTGTCATCTTCAGACTCTTCTAAATTCTCATTCTATCTGGAGAAACAGAAGAGGGGAGGAGAGAAAAGAAGAGGGATATGGCACAAAGAAAAGAAGATCCAAAGCCTAATGTGAAGTAACATAAAGCTGACATAGCTTTGACTAGGATTTGCAAACTAAAAGTACTAGTAGGAAGAAGAACAAAACAAGAGAGAATCTATATATAGGTAGTCCTTGACTTACAACCATTCATTTAATATCCTGTTCAAAGTTATAATGGCCCTAAAAAGTAACTTACAACCAGTCCTCACACTTATAAACATCACAGAGTGCCGCAGTCACAGGATCAAAATTTGGGCACTTGGCAACTGAATAACAGAGTTGGAACGGACCTTGGAGGTCTTCTGGTCCAATCTCCTGCTCAAGCAGGAAACCCTAAACCATTTCAGACAAATGGTTGTTCAATCTCTTCTTAAACACTTCCAGTGTTGGAGCATTCACAACTTCTGGAAGCAAGTCATTCAGGAAATTGCTCCTTAGTTCTAGGTTGCTTCTCTCCTTTCTTGTCCTGCCTTCAGTTGCTTTGGAAAATAGCTTGACTTGCCTCTTCTATGTGGCAGCCCCTCAAATATTGTAACACTGATATCATGTCACCCCCTAGTCCTTTTTTTCACTAGACTAAACATACCCAATTCAAGCATTCTTTGTATGTCTACTAATCACCTTTGTTGCTCTTCTCTGCACTCTTTCTAGAGTCTCAACATCTTTTTTATATCAAGATGACCAAACCTGGATGGAATATTCCAAGGGTGGTCTTGCCAAGGGGTTACAAAGTGGTATTAATACTTCATATGAACTTGATTCTATATCTCTATTAATGCAGTCTAGGACTGTGTTGGCTTTTTGGCACATTGCTGGCTCATATTGAAGTGATTGTCCACTAGTTCACGAGGAGATCACCATTTGCATTTCCACCTGGCTTTTGACTAGTCAATGGGGGAAGCCAGATTTGCTTAACAACCATAGCAAAAAAGATAGTAAAATTAAGCACAATTCATTTAATGACAGCATCACCCAGTGATGGAATGTCTGGTCCCAATTTTGGTTGTGAGTTAAAAGCTACCTGTATTAAGGCTAGGAGATTTCTGCTTTAATTTCTCTACATCATCTTGTATATTAGTTATTTTAAGTCATTACCAACTGCAAAACAATGTTGATATAATTGATCTACCTTACTAGATAAAGAATTAGAAAAAAAAATGTGGAACTCTGCTGCTCATTCATGTTGATGGCTACAAGAATTCTATATGCCTAGAAATGGACAGAAGGGTAAATCCTGACAATGGAAGAAAGGATTGAAAAGATGATGGAACTGGCAGAGATGGAGAAGCTGACTGCATTAATTAGGGACAAGAATGTAAATAGTTTTGTGGTTATTTGGAAACCACTTCTGAACTTTCCGCATGAAATTTTCAGATTTTGAAAATTAAACCAGTTAATGTTATAGAGATGGCTAGTGGTTATTATTTGGTATAACTAAAATGCTGATATCTGATATCTGATATCTGAAATTTCTTTTTCCATTGCCTTTATTTCTATTTGTATTATATATATATATATATATATATATATATATATATATATATATATATATATATATATATATATATATATATATATATATATATATATATATTTGCATACAGAGAGAGAGAGAGAGAGAGACCTTATCAGGTGACACCCAAAATCCATTTAATTAAAAAATGTTTTGATCAATCTTCCATTTCTATGTTCTATGTTTTTATGTTCACTACTGAACATAGACTAAATAAAATGGAGGTATCATCCCACAAATCCAAGAAAAGAAAGATGAGTCTCCACCTGACCAGAACTGGAACAGGACCAACAAGTTGCCTGCTATATTGCAATACAGTATGTTTGAGGAACAGATGAACAAATTGAAAAGTATCACCATGCTCAGCCTGACAAAGCTGCCATTGGCTGGTCAGATGATTGGCATCCACCTGGATCGTTCAGTCACTCAACTGAGCATCCCAAACTCCCAGGGAGGTTAAGACCTGGAATAGACAGCTTTCTCTCCTACAAGAAACGCTGTCAGCAGACAGCTCCTGAAGATTTTAAGAAGGTTGAAACAGCCTCTCCAATGTCCTTTTGAAAAAACAAACAAACACAGAGCCTTGGTTTACCATTATTTAATCGAGCTCTTCGGTAGTAATACATCATATGCACACTGAAGAAAATGGATAGTAATCCTAATAAATAATTATCCCTACTTCATGAAACCATCTAAAGGACTATTCCCGGTATATTTTACAGCATATTTTACAGCACAAAATGATTGGTGTTTGTTTGCTGTTTTATTTTTAAAGCTGTAGTCAGGAGGAGGAAGAGAACCCAGCATTCACTTGACATTTGTGTTCTGCTGTTGCTACACTGGAGTAGTGGCAGAACTATATTGCTTTTATGTAAGGACATGTACGTGTGTCTATGTGTGTGTTTTGCAGCTGCTGTGAAGGGTGAATTGGGGGAATGTCATTGGATGGATGTTATCTACTGAAATATGGTTGAGAAGGCCATTTTTAAAAACATTTTTCTAAGATGCCATTAAGCTGGTATGTGTGTTTAGAATGGGTGCAGTTAGTTGGAAGATTTTAGTATCAATAAAGAAGAATATTTGTAGTTCAGGGTTATAATGAAGGGTCCTTGGCACTCTCTGTGGTTGTTTGCTTTCTTGCAGATGTTTGATTATCCAAACTAGGTAATATCAATGCCAACTCAACAACTTCAGCACTGATACATAGTTTGTGTAATGAAACATCTGCAAGAAAACAACCATCGTGTAACACTACTGCTATCTGAGCTGCGTTTGGCTGCCTGTGTGCTTCCAGATGCAGTTCAAGTTGCTGGTTGTCACCTTTAAAGCCCTTCATGCCTTGGGACTGGGCTACCTGAGGGTCCATTTTCTCCGGTCATTTCTACCCATCCACTTCAATCTGGCAGATTGTGTACATTGTGGGCTCCATCAGACAGGAAATATCAGCTGATGGAGATTAGGAGATGTCCTTTCTCTGCCTTAGTCCCGGGAACATTCTCCCTCAGAGATTAGGAGGATGCCGACTTCATTGGCCTTTCATAAGGTCCTGAAAACCTGGTAATGTTCCTGGGCCTGGGACCCCAAGTGTGTTAAGGGGCCCTGTTTTTTTGGCTACATTAACATCTATGGTAATGGTTTTAATTAGCAATTATATATATTTATTTTGCATTGTTTAATGTACACTGCCCAGAGTCACTTACTGAGATGGGCTACTATAGAAATCAAATAAGAATACAATAAATAAATCTGCTGTGAATGATTGGCTGCAATCCTTAGATAGAGCCACTGCCCTGTCTTTGAGGATGCTTTGAGGATGCATCAGAAAATCTGAGCAAGAAGATAATTGCAGAACAAAGCATGGATCTCATTTAAAGTTTGGTTCTGTCTCTTGTGGGTATTTTTCTTTCCTTTAGTTTCTAGCTGTTTCAACCTCCCCATCCACAGCCTGTGCTCAGAAACAGAACTCCCATGGCTACATTTTGGAATTCAATGACCAATGTGTCTATCAGAGTGAATAACAGCAAGAGGCAACTCATGCTGATAAACTACTGTTGCTCCAACTCTATTTGCAAAATACATTGTTCCAATGTCCACAGAATTCACAGTAATTGGTCAAGTACTTTTTTTTTCAGCACAAAGACAACTGCTTCCCCTCTGATGCTTGAGCAGGGGGTTGGACTAGAAGACCTCCAAGGTCCTTTCCAGCTGTATTTTGATTGATTGATTGATTGATTGATTGATTGATTGATTGATTGATTGATTGATCCTCTTGAGGTGATTGGGGCAACTGCAGGGAGGAGGAGTCACTTTCATGCAATTCCAGTACTGTGTGCAATTTGAAAGCAGGCAACTGAAGCACTAACAAGTTCAAATGAAGACACTGTTCAATTTGCACAGTCAAAAGTTTGTTCCAGATCTCAGATTCTACAAGGCACATCATTTTCATACGACTATTTATCAGTATTTTAACTGATAGTTGGAAAATTGATCTCTGGTCTGCATTATTATCATCAATCATTTTTGCCGTTTGATATTTACTGTAATCAGGATTACAGTTACAAATTGTCTATAGCTGAATATTCAATGCACGATGCACATTTACATAATGTGAGTCTTAATGTGTCTTAATTAGTGTGTCTTAATGTGTACATTAACAGCAAAATCTGATGAAGTAACCTAGGGCTATGCAAAACTTCTCTTTGTTCCATGTGACAATTCTGTTTTCTATATGGTAGCATTAGAAGTTTGGAAGTCTTATCTGCATAATGTATAATGATTAGTTCACAATGTGGTAAAAATTCTGCAGACTGTTATAAAAAAAGCTGAGATAGATAGATAGATAGATAGACAGACAGACAGACAGACAGACAGACAGACAGACAGACAGACAGACAGACAGGCAGGCAGGCAGGCAGGCAGGCAGGCAGGCAGGCAGGCAGGCAGACATCTTCACAAAGCCCTTCCTTCTTCTATCAGTCTCATTTCAAGTTTGGGTTTGAGAATACAAAATAATCAAGTTGAAAGATACTTTGGAGGTCTTCTACTCCAACCCCCAGCTCATGCATGAGACCCTATACCATTTCCAGTCTCTTCTTAAAAGCCTCCAGTGATGAAGCACCCACAACTTCTGAAGGCAAGCCATTCCATTGTTCTCACTGTTAGGAAAATTTTCCTTAGTTCCAGATTGCTTCTCTCTTTGATTAGTTTCCATCCATTGTTTCTTGTTTTGCCTTCTGGTGCTTTGGAAAATAGGTTGACCCTCTCCCCTTCTTTGTAGCAGCCCATCAAATATTGGAACAGTGCTACTGTCACAAATTTAGACAATGCCTAAATTTGATTAATGGCCCTGTATGAGCAGCATCCCTGCCTCCAAACTGTTTTATATCTCCTAGAGATCATCTACAGTAGACATCCTTTTTCTCCCACCATGCCCGGGAGCTATTCACATGGAATCTGTAGCAACAGATAGATGCCACTTCTACGTAATCCAAAGGATGCTCCAGTTGGCCTTCTCCTACTTGCAGTCTTCTGTTTCCTTCCTTAAGGATGTGATCTTAAAGTTCTTAAATTGCACTGCTTGAATGAGGAACCATTCCACTCTCCTTTAACTAAAGGAACAAATTGCAAGCATTTTTCTATATTCATTCTGGATGACCCCTTTAAAAAAAAATATTGGCAGTTGAGAAAATAAAAAAAAATACATTTACATTCCTAGTGTACGCTATTTTAACAAATGGATTCAGTAACCTTGACATGTTACTTGCTAATCCAAAACTCTCTAATTCATTTATTCTACCTCCCTTCCAAACCTTTTAAAATCCAGTTACCTATCAATGCAAATGCTTAGATAAATAATAAGTATCTTAATCATTTGTTCTTCTTACAGTATTTGACATTTTAGGAAACCTGTTCTGATCAGGTTTCATAAATACTATGTAAACGGGAACCATATTGGCAGTAAAGAAAGTATATTTTCCCCAACATTTAGCCAACATTAAAAAAAGCAGCCAATCATGTCAACATCCTAACATGTTATTTTCCTTAAGTATTGCTGACACGTGTATTTTATTAGGCAGCAAATATTGTAACCCACCAAGGCAAATTCTCTGCTAAGACCAAAGGCTTGTAGGGAATTGCATTAAGTATCATGTCATCAGAGCAGATGGTAACACTTATCCACCCTCATTTGATCTGAGAAAGCTAAGTAAGATCAGACCTCATTTGCGACCTAGGTTTAACCCCTGGGCTGGACACCAGACTGGGGAGTTTAGAGTCAGAATCTCCCTTATCTATCACCATTGTTCCATGCCTAGAATGAATGGAACTTCAGTCCCCCCACTGAATGCTATACATCAGTCATAGAAGTTGAAAAACCATCCCAGAAGTCAGTGGTGATTCAACCCTGTGCTTTTTGCCAATAAAAATATATGGACATCTTCAAGAAGTCACCTGCAAAACTGATTATGAGATATCAACAAGGCAATCAATAAATGATCTATTATATGATTTAAAGCCTTTTTATTGAGACCCCACCTTTCCAGTATAGATTTCACCTTTTCAGTATGTAGGCATCAGTATGCCTACAGGCATCTCCTATGGAGTTGATTAAGCCCCACTTTATTTAGTTTATTGCACATTGTTTAATTAAAAAATAAATTACATGCAAGAACGATGTCTACTTGTACTTCCGATGCTTTTTTATTCTACTTTTAAAATATATATTTTTAAAAAATACCATGTTTTTTATCATTTTCTTTCATATTTTTAACAGATGAATGAAATATTTTTTTCTTTAAAAAAGAGGGGAAGAGCAGTTCCAAATTTGCTTAACACCAACAACATGCCTGTAGACCACACGCTAGCTTAATAAGAAGCAATGATATAATCTTTGATAAAGCAATTGTGAGGATCCTTCTGTTGGGCAAGTATGGGAACTACCTGAAAACCCTGGAGTTCAGATTCAACATCTCCCTTATCTGTCACCGTTGTTCTATTCTTAGAATGAATTTGCTAAGGAGCCATGGAAGTCTCGGTTCCCATTGATTATAAACCTAAATTGCTTTTGTGCTTCAGCTTCCTTCACTTAACAGTTAGAAATGTTCCCATCCTGGGCAAGAAAATAGATAGGCCAGGAGCAGAGCATGTAATTGATAGGCATGGGAAAGATTCTTTCCTGCAGCCCAATATATTCAGCAAGGAAGGCCCATGTTGACCTCACTTGCTGAATCTATTTTTGATACCTCTCCCAGCACAATTCACAAAAACGTAAATAAAACTGCACCTGTAAGTCAAACCCTGTAAGAATATAGTTTAGAGAGAGGCAACCTTTGGGGGCTAAGGAAACCCCGAGAATCTCAATGATAGATGGGGAAATTCAGAATCCACAGGACCATTAACAGAGATTACTTACTTCTTATGAAACTGGCTTCCATAACCAGCTACAAAGCACTTTTTTTTTATTAGAATGTGGACTAGTCCCACATCTCAGTCTTTTCTAATGTTGCCTTGAATGTTGGGAAGAAAAATATTCAAAAAATATTCAAAAATATTCAAAAGATATTCAAAAAAATATTCAAAAGATATTCAAAAAAATATTCAAAAATATTCAAAAAATATTCAAAAACGGTAAGAGCAAATTAATTGCGGAACGAATTATCCCTGGGGTGGTGAGATCCCATATCCTGGATGTGTTCAGGTCAAAGTTGACAACAACCTGTCAGAGAAGTTCTAAATTCTCTTGCACCAACAGGAGTGAGATTCGGTCACTTCAGGTTCCCCTTCCAGCTTGAATTTTACGAACTTTGCTGCAGATAAGATGACGATGATCTTTGTTTGCAGTCTGCCAGCTTCCTACATATTTTTTTTTATTTTGAGAAAACAAAAATCCAGTTAAACAGGAAGCCTGATGAACACTGAGATAGTCCTCTGGGGGGGAAAGGCAGAGCCTGTGGACACCATGTTGTCTACTTCTGATATAGCTACTCTGTCATAGGAAGGGGAATGGTCATATTATTGAAGTGACACTGAGTAAGCCAAACCTGGAGAAAGAAGAAACTCAACAATTTAATTCATGCTAAGCAATGCAGATTCCTAAATTCGATATGCCCACTGGAGAAACATGAGTCTATAAATGTCATCAGTCCTCTGAAAATCCTGGAGTCCATTATTTAATTTACATCATGAGAATAGGGGGGTAAAAGTACCTTCTCTTCCTCCTTTGCCCCCATTTTTTTTAATTATTATGCAATTCTACCATAGCTGCAAGAACATGTTGATTCTAAAATCAGCATAATAAAGAAAAAAAAACAGGGTGTTGGTGTATTTTTATATTTCTCAGAGTCTGCAAAAACTTTCGGCTGCTGCACTGTTTGGAGACATTTATAACATCATATTGATGTTGCAAAGTGCTTCACTTCCACCCTTGTCTTCCCAGAGACAGCTTGTTTTCAAAGGGAAGTGAAGGCAAGTTCAAGGTTAACATAGAGCATATCCCCTGCATGACTGTCTTCCCCTGCTCTTAACTCAAGCAGAGCTTAATTTTGCATTACTTTCCATATGTGGGATTAAACAGCAGGAGGGAAGTGACCACCAGAGGATTGTGGCACTCGTATTTAATTTGTTGCTTTAAAAAGAAGAAAGGAAGGATTTTTTTCCCCCAGGAAAAGTAATAATAGTGTTAGGTGTGCAAGCTATAATTAGATAGCCTATCAAGAAGTCCTTAACTGAGTCATATCCCCTCATGCTGCTTTGAAAAACAAGCTGTAACGAGGTGCCCTTTTCTTTAACTAATGTGAACTATGTATAGCTGGACTATTATTAATATGGCTCTTGTCAGGTCCTCCAGTTCTATGTTTTCCATCAATAAATATCTCCATTGGTAGTTGAATCCTTGAGCCAGTTAGACTTGCTGAGGTACAGTGCCATTCCACGTTCTTTAGTTTGCTATCAGATAAGCAGGTAGTCCCACTGACTTCAGCCAGAAGTCACATCACTTATACAAGGTCTTCGAATGCTTCTTTTTTGGACAATGACCTCCAGTTGGCCCTTAACAAGAAAAGCTCCAGTTCGTCCAAGCCATGCAAATGGGTTTCACATATTGTGCACCTGAAGAAAAACAATCCTGATATAAAGGATGAAGACAAGAAATAACATTAAGCCCCCCAAAATCCATAAGTGGATGCCACCTTCACCATTAAGCCACAGTGGATATGGCAGCCATTTTTTAAGGTAAAGGATTTTAAACAAACAGGGTGGAAATGACTCCGGGAGAAGGTTAAAGATGCAGATGAAGTAGTGGAGAAATGAAGAGAAATGGAAAGCAAATAAGACACCTAACAGCTTTTAGTAGGAATCCTAAGAGGAGAAGGATTTGGGGCCCTGAGGCAAAGGAAAAGGACATTTTTCCTTTCTCTGCTCTCCAGAATCTCTCCCCTGCTTATAATTGACAGAGTTATCAAATATTCAAATTCAGAATTATCAATCTGAGCCCCTCCATATTCTCAGAAATCTCCGAATAACAGACATTTTGAGAAAGGCTGTCTTTTGGGGAAGTTCATGAAAAGCATGGCAATTGTCTGCAAGCCCTTATCTCTTTCTTCTGGAATTGATAGCACTGTTTAGTGTCTATGAGAATACATAAACCAAGCTGGGCCTAAGAGACAAAATAGCTGCTAACCATTTTTCAGCCAGCAAGAGAATCCATGGGAGCCCACCCATGTAACGCACCCCATCCCAGTGGCATTATATGTATAATCACGTCATCATGCAGATGGCATCTGGACACAGGTGATATCACTTGCCCAACTTACTCAATGTGTATAGATAGAATTGTGGGAATATCTTGCAGCAGTAGCTCATCTTTTGGACAACCAAATCTGAGAATTTTTACAAGAGTCTGAAGTTATTGCTTATTCTGCTATTATTCATTGGTCTGATATTAATCCACTACATTGATAAACTATCTACCGCGGGGGTCCCCAACCTTGGCAACTTTAAGACCTGTGGACTTCAACTCCCAGAATTCCCCAGCCAGCCATGCTGGCTGGGGAATTCTGGGAGTTGAAGTCCACAGGTCTTAAAGTTGCCAAGGTTGGGGACTCCTGATCTACCACATGGTCATCCCTTCAGAAATAATGCTTCCGGAATTTCATTCCATTTCTCTTCTTATCTGTGTCAACAACTTTTCTTTCCATGCCTTTTTTTTTTAACTTGATTTTTCAAAGTAGGTTTGCTGTGCAAATGAGTCAAAGTCAACATTCAGCCAGTCTACCTTCCAGCAAACATGGATGCTTTTTGAAGAACTAGCAGCAAGGACGGGGCGAGGGTCATTCTGCCTTCTCTCAATTCACATTGCAAAAGCATCATGGTTTTGTAGGAATATCCCCTATTGCTTTTTATCAGTGCTCAACTCTTTAATCATGTACAGAGCCAGGGTCCTGTCATATTCATAAAGTGGCACTTTAATCACCAGAATATCTGTTCGTTAAAAAAAATAATCCTCTCTTTCATTGTTATGGCTGCTTGCTATGACTCAGGAGGAACTGACTCAGATATACCTTTAGAATATGGTGCAATCATGACAGAGAACTGTTGTATTAAATCCCACAGAGTAGATTGCAGGGTGTGGATAACACTGACATAAGGAGCTCTATGTGGCAATTGGCTTTTTTTGCTTCATGAAAGAACATCAAAATACTCAACACAGAGAAGCATCCTCTTCTCTCTGTGGGTGAATTTCAAGCTGAAATTTTGAAAACTGCTTCCTAATATCCAGTTCACAGTATTTCAAAATGCAGAGATGTTGATGTTTGTTTTGTTCAAGTAGTTTTTTTAAAAAGTGCAGTTCTTTTCTGGGCTGATTTTTAATCACAAAACTCAATAGTTTAGGCATATGTTCCTTTGCAAATGTTCTTTATGGACTGGTCAGGTCCTACTGTGATTCTAGATGTGGTTGGTTCACGTGCAAGTTGCTATATCTCTACTTAATTCTTCATACCAGAATTAGCGAGTTCCCCAACAAACAATGGTCATGTTTGTAGATTCTTTTTCCTTTTTAGCTCTCTCTCTCCCATTTTTTTTCACTTTTACTTCTGTCTTTGAAATCAGACCCGCTAGAAGAAATTCAGAGAGCAACAAGATGGAAGTAAAAATCCTACAAAGAGAGTTAGGTGAAACTAAGTACTCTTAGCTTTGAGAAGAAAAAAATATGGCACTTTTCAAATATCAGAAGAATTGCCACATGAGAAGACCAAGACTTCCTGGACCATCAGGAAAAAATATCCTAGAAGTAAATGCAGTTTGATAGAGTCTAAAATGATAGCTTCTTCATCACTTAATATGTTAAAAGAGAAGTTGGAAAACCATCAAGATGGAGGTTCTCATTTGGATTCTTACATTGAGCAAAGTTGGACTTAATAATTTAATGGCTTTTATATGATTTTCTCTGAAATTGGGCCTCTAGTGTCCCTCTTCACCCATGGATTCACTGGGCAGTTATTCTTCCCTTTGCCCCAGAGGTCCACAGTTCATTGTGAACCATAATGTACTAAGTAACAAAATAGATTGTGGTTTAATGAGTAGCTGAATCAATACTTCAGTTCCTAACAGTTTTTCCCTATTTTTTAAAAATCTTTCCCAGGTCTTTCTATTCTTACCCTGTCTTTGGGCTTTTATTTCTTCCTCACTGCTTCAGATCTACAAATATCCCATCACTGTATTGCCTTTATCTCTTTCTTTCAGACATTACCCTAGGCAATAAAAGTCCAGGGGTAGCTCTTAAAGACTTTCTGAAGATGTTGTTTGTTGTTTGTTTTAACAAGAAGTAAGTATTAATCAGTAAAGAAGTATAGTCTATTAAGTATGAATGCATTAGTATCTCTAATGTATGTTACTTTTATAGTGAGTACACACTATGGTGTGGAGGGGGAAATGTGGAAGCATCCCTTTTCAATCTTAGCCTAAATGCTCACTATCACCATGGCATCTTTGAAACAAACAAAAGGCATCTAATCATACATGTAAAGTATGTGTAATCATACATCCAACAATGTGCTGGATCGACACTGGTGAGTATTGAACTACCCTCAGTCATAATGAGCTCATTGAGTGATGATAGCCACTCACTCTCTCTCAACCTATCTCATAGGATGATTCTTGTGGAGAAAAAAAATGGAGGAAGGCAAAGGAGAAGAGCCTTTTCTGCCATGGCTCCTGACCTCTAGAACCTCTTACCCCGAGATGAGATTGTCTCCCACACTCCTGACATTTCAAAAGAGCCTCAAGACCTGGCTCTGCCAGATGCCTTGGGGACCCAATGTGGGAGCTTCATACTGGAGGTGGGTTGACTAATTAAAATTCAACCACCCCCCCCCCCCCGTATGTCCAGCTCCCTTCTTTGCTATTTTGTCTCCTTGATTTTATCTTTTAATGTTTTTATCTGCTGTGGTTTTTTTTTACAATGGATGATTTAAATGTTTTTCAATGTTTTCATGTTGTAAGCCACCCAGAGTTGCTGGTACAAGATGGGCGGCAAATCAATTTTACAAATAAGCAAGCAAACAAATAATGTATGCCACCTCAAGTTCTGAATGAAAGGCAGGATGTAAGACTCATCAATAAATACATAAACAAAAAACAAATAATCCTATTTAGTTCGGCTGTAAGGAAACAACCCATTCTGGAAAGATATGGCAAAGCATTATTTCCACGACACCCCTGCCTCTGAAGCAAGTTAATGTAGTGAGAAAGAAATAGAGGAAGACTTCAGCCAATACCCATCCACCTGAGGAGTCTTCATTGTCCTCCATTAATATTCAAGTTTGACTTCTTTAACGAGTATGGCAATATAGTCCATTTAGCCTGCTTTCTGTTCATTTGAATAATTTAGATTGCAATCCTAATTGCACTTACTTTCAGAAAGTTTCTTGGGAAATCATTGTGACTGTCAGCCAAGCTTATATGGGACTATGCAGATAGAAATTTTAAGGGCAACTTAAAATGAAGTTAAAAACTACTAAAGGAGCAATCAAACATTTGAATGGGGGCTCTGAAATAGAACCATCAGATAGAAAGACGGCAGTCTTATTCTATAGGAATGAAACCACAGGGGATCCTTGGTGGGACTGGGTGAAACCTATTCTAGAGTACTCAGCATTTCTATAAAACAGACTTGAAGGTGATTTAGACTATTAAGGGAAAGAGCAGAAAATGATCCTTGTCACTAATGGAAGAACATCTGTCAGCGGAAGCACCCTGCTAGTCCATCTTCATTTTAACTTTCCACCCAAACATTTTTTTGTGACAACTTACAAACCAAGATGTGTTATCCTTTAATTGAAATAATCCCCTTTCTTTCAGAACTCCAGAGTATATCCCAATTTATAGCTTTGAATAATATTGGAGTTTCTGATAAAGTCATCCTCACGACGATCCCATTATTCACTCTCAGAAGGAAAAAAATAATAATCGGGAGTCTGGTAGCACCTTTCCCAACTAACAAATATTATTAAAAGGCAGGATTCTCCCTCTATACTGTCTATTTCGGGGAGGAAGTGATCCCAAACAGGAGTGGAGAATATCATGGTATCATACCCAAGCTGAGTAGCTGAAAAACACAAACTATAAAAATATGCATACAGTTGTTTGTGTCTTCTGGTTTTGCCTCTTCGAGTTGGAGGGACAGTCCAACAATCCTCCAGTTTCAATTGGAGTGGAAGCATTTCAAGATTTTTTTTCTCCCCCACCCTTGCTAGTGGCTTTCATACACACACAACAGGGAGCCTTCTAAATATTTGTTAGGGCAAAAGCCATCCAATATTGGTATTCAGATGTGGATTTCTCATGCAACTAGTAATTCACCCTGGAAACTAAACATGTAACCTTCAGGTTTAGTAGCTGATACCTAAGCAAAAGTTAGTCAACCTGCTTGTATCTCCACAGCAACATACTCTAACCATCCCAATATGATACAGAGAATCCATGATTCTGGAAGTCACACTTTAGAAAATTGTTATTTACAGAAGCATTTCTGAAAGACACACTTTACTTTTTGTCATTTGTTGGTCAATGAGTCGGTTGTGAAATTGCTGTATAACCAAGTGCCTGTAAAATAAAGATCATTTTTTCCCAGAGTCTACAAATCTATTCTATATTAAATTGGAAAACAAACAAAAAAAGACTTTCAGAGCATGTGCTTCTAGCTACTGCTGAATTTCAATGTCCTTCAGAGTGATGGTATCTCATTTCATCTAATATGTATTCCCCATATTTTTATTTTCAACACCTACACACTGATCTTCAGGTCAGATTATATAAATTTCAAACTGATTTATGCACCAAGATAATGTGCAAAGAGATTAAAGGTTTGGGGAGAAGAATTTTGGCATGGGAAGATAATAAAGTCACATTGTCTTAGGACTAGTGGATGCATAGGTAAAACTCTCGATCCCTGATGCCTGAGGAAGTTTCTGAAATGCTAGCTAGTGAATGAAATCTCTGTATCCATCATTTTCTGACATCAGCTGTTAGAATACATATCACTCATCTATTTATTAGATTTTTATCCTAGCTTTATTACTTTATAAGTAACTCAAAGGGGGCGAACTTACCTAATATTCCTTCCTCTTCTCATTTCTCCCACAACAACAAAACTATGAGTTTGGTTGGACTGAAAGAGAGTGACTGGCTCGAAGTTACCCACTAGACTTTTGTGCCTAAGGCAGGACTCAAACGCAGTCTTCTGGTTTCCAGCACCTCCACCATCACACCAAATTGGCTGAAGATCTCACTGTCCTCTAAACCAGAGGTCCCCAACCTTTTGGGCACCAGGGACCAGTTCCGTGGAGAAAGGTTTTTCCATGGACTGACTGGAGAGTGCATGGTTTTGTGTGCTGCCTGCATCCCACAGATAGGCCTTTGCTTGTTTATGCAGACCAATTGCTGGTATGCCACAGCCCGGTACCAGTCCATGGACCGGGGGTTGGGGACCTCTGCTCTAAACAGAAGGCAATTTCACATTATTGCATATAAAAACTCAAATTTAAAAACTGCTGAAAATATCCACAATGTGCTGGAGAAATAGTGATTATATATATATATATATAACTAGACTTCCCATCTGGCTCTGATTAAGGGCTCTGCCTGGTTTAAGAAGTTGCTTGTACCACTTCTGGAGAAGCAAAGTGGACTGAAGATGGCTCCACAAGAGCTGAGCTGATAAAAGAGGAGCCAGTGACGCCATCGGCTTTTCGGAATTCCTTTCCAGATTAAGAAAAGGATCAGGATCACCCACAACTTTGCTCTATTCAGAGCCTCCCTGCAAAGTGATTGGAAAATGGCAATCTCTAGTATGTTTGAGAACTCTGTGAATCAGGGGAGAAAACATCCCGCCTAAACTATGATTTGACACCTTCAAAGGGATACTGAGTTCACCCATCAGTGAGAACAATTGATCCGTGGAATGGCTTAGCTCCAGAAGTTGTGGGTGCTCCATTAGTGGAGGTTTTTAAGTAGAGATTGGACATCCATTTGTCTGGAATGGTATAGGACAGGGGTAGGCAACCTTGGCTCTTTTATGACTCGTGGATTTCAACTCCCAGAATTCCTGAGCCAGCTGGCTCAGGAATTCTGGGAGTTGAAGTCCACGAGTTATAAAAGAGCCAAGGTTGCCTACCCCTGGTATAGGATCTCCTGTTTGAGCAGATGATTGGACTAGAAGACCTCCAGGGTCCTTTCCAGCTCTGTTATTCTGTTACTCCCTCTCTAAACTATTTTAAGGAGTTGCTTGTTTAATAAGTTTCTGGATAAGGACCTTTTGAAAGATAAGCTATACTATACCAGATTTTCTATCCTGGATGAAAGAAGCTCTAAGTTTAAGGTTTAACAAGAACAGCTTTGATTTTTTGGCAAACAGTAAAAAAAAATGGACTAAAATGTCGATTTTGGAAAGCTATAGGGCTAGATGGACTTGAAAAGATTGTTCTTTCATGTGGGATATTCATGTGGGATGAATATTTGTAAAAGAATATAGTAAGCATTTCAAATTTACTGTAAGAAGCTTCCCATGAAAAAGTTTTGCTGATTTGAAAATAAAGAGATGATGAGAGAGGATTTGAAGGCTGATTGGAGGAAACCAGGAACAAAAGATTACAGATCCATTTACATCAGGGGTGTCAAACTGCCGGCCCATGGGCCGGATGTGTCATGCCGAAACCGTGCCCACCCCAGCTCCAGCAATGGGGGAAAAGTCATGATACATCGCGACACATCACGAGACGTGGCAAGTTTGACACCCCTGAGTTATACAATAAAGCAACTCAATTTGCCTACAGAAGAAATAAAGGCTGTTTGAGAAAAGAAATACTCACAAATTACTTACAGGATTATTTGATATTATATCAGATAATATATAAGAGCAATGGATTTCATTGAATAAAACAGATACGGAGGCTGATTTGAATGTGAATTTGGATTTTTAAAAAAATGCAGGGTTACAAAAGTGAGATGGAAAAAAGATGCCGAGGTTCTAAAAATGGATTTTAAAATGCATTTTAAAACTGGAAAATAGTGCCAAAATGGGTTTACAAATGAAACCAGACAATGTTTTAATAATTAAAGGGAACATACAAATAATAAATCAAAAGAGTGATTTGGAAAACCCTCTCATCTTAGATTTATAAAGGGAAGGTGTTAAACTAATCAAGCTGTTCCTGAGAGGGAGAGGGAGAGACATTATTTAAGCTATTCCTGAAGGGAGAGACAAAGAGAAAAAGATCAGAAATTAACTTCTGGGACATTATTGGATGGGATTAAAGATCAAGCTTTTTAAAAGAGAGCAGGAAGTTTACAAAGTAGATTTATCTGACGAAAAATAAAATATATATGCTGTGGTTTCTGGTAAATTTTGATGAGATTTCGGTTGCAGTAGGACTGAATGATGGTTTATAAATGGGAAGGGAACTCTTTTTGATTTATGTTTTAGAGAAAGTGATATGTTGGATTTTTTTTAAAAAAAGATTTATTTGATTAAGGCTAAAATATGCAAGTTACTATTCCTGATAACTGTTAATAGACTTTTGCTGATTGGGACTGAATTATGATTTTTAATTTGTTTACTGATAAGGGAAGAGATATGGGACCAAAGATTTATTATTATGATGATGATTGGTCACACAGTCAACCAGATGTTTAGACTGGATTTGGCATTTTTATCCAACTATCAAGTCCTTTCCCAAGTACCTGGGATAGGCAGATATTGTTTGATCGTGTATTGTCATAAGATGTAAGAAGTGTAGTAAGTAAGGCCTGGAGGACTGAACTAAAGAAGCGGTGGGGGATGGCTGAGAGAAGAAAGTGGGGTAGCAGTAACTAAAGTAAAGTAAACCCTAACCCTAAAGTAAAGCCAATCTGGTCTAGTGCTTAAGATAGTGGCCTAGGAACCAGGAGGCTCTGAGTTCTAATTCCCCTTAGGGTTGTTGTTGTGGGAAAAATAGGTGGAAGGAGTATTAGCTATCTGGAGCTGTTTATACAAATAATAAAGGTGGGATATAAAGAAATAAATGAATAAATAAATGAACTAAGATGAGTAAATGGGGAGAAAGTCATCCCGTTTTCTTTGTCTTAATCCATGAAAATCTTTAAGGGGTTCTGGGGCACCTTACCCTTGAGTTAGGCAGCTTTGCAGTAGAGTGATAGCAGCTATGTCACTTATTATTTTTCTGGTCCTTTTCCAGGAGACTTTTGGTGACTGGGTGCCTTCTGTTGTCTTTAGGTTTAATTGCATTATGTTCCTATGTTTTTGCTTTTAACTGTATATACGAACTGGTGAGAATTATTTATTTCTGAGATTTATGTGCAGCTTGACTTTCAGCAATTCAATATTTGTATGATGCCTTGTGTTGTCTTGTCTTGTGTTCAGATATAATTGTGTTACATTCCTGTGTTTTGGGTTGTTGTTGTTTTTTTAAAATATATTTTATTGGATTTTTATGGGGGTGGGAAGGTTACATCAAAGTGCTTAGGAAACACCGTGGAGATGGGTATATCAAACATCCAAAAGAAAAATCACAGATATATAGCTCAAATTGATTCATTGAAAATTCCCTCTCTAATTCCCTTATATAGTATTACATATTCAAATTAATACATTTCTAAATAAACTTCAAACAATCCTATCAAACATCAATCACATTTCAATTATAAAAATCCCAATCCTGTTTTTAGGCTTTACTAATTTACAGTTACCATATTCCAATTAGCCTTAAATAAACATATTATTAACACTTTGGGTGTCCTTCATTTTCCTTTTTAACCTAATAATTATATCTGAAATGAGTATATTATTCCCACAATAACATTCTTATGTTTTCTTCATTAATACCATTTCTTCTCTTGTCACCAATCCCTCTTATTCTTCTTCTATTACAAAATAATTATCTTATTTAAAATAAAAATATCAGTCCAATAGATACATTTCTATCTGTTTTAAATATATATTCTATCAATTCATCTATGTCTATAAAAAGTCTTTTTATCCCAGTAGATAAAGTTTACCTCTCCAAATAATTATCATATCTAAAACAAAATATTATTACAAAGGATATCCTCTTACAGAATTCCGTTAGTTATTAAATCAGTCAAAATCTCAAAAGCCTTTTTAACCCATTAAATGAAATTTTAAAACACATTTTTAAATCTAACTCTAGGTTTCTTTCTGTACCACACCGGTTTCCATAATAAAGTTCTTGCATTATCAAACCACAATATTAGAAAGTCAGTATTTCTCAATGCTTCATATTGGTCAAAGTTCTCTTCCCTTTCTTCTAGTAGCCTTTGGATGGTGGAAGCCGTTTTATTCCATGTTGTAGTTACTAGTTGTTTATCCACATTATCAGAATTTTCAATAACTTGTATCTGGGTGTCAGTCTCTATTAGTGTTGACGCTTCAGGCATCTCAGTTAAAATTATTCTTTGATCATCAAGTTTCTCCATAAATTGTATTTGGGGTTGTATAAAGTTGATTTGTTCCTTAGTTTCCACAATTTCTCCCGGTATAATTTCATAGTTGAGTTGTAGATATGGTTTCTCTTTAGGTTGTATATATTGTTCACTAGTCTCTTTAGCGCCACTCTGCTCCTTCTCCACTGTTCTTCGACCTATAACTTGATCCGTCAAAATTTGGAAGTAAGAGTTCATATCCTCCGTGGCTTCCAAGATTTTTTCCAGTATAAGCTCATAATCCAGCTGTGTGTTAAGTACCTCAATGTCAGTAGTGAAAGGATCTTTTAATCTTTTAGTGAAGGCTATATTTCGTAAAAGTCAACAAATATTCACCTCCATTTCTTAGTAGACCAAATCATCACAGCTGTTTCAGTTATCTTACTCTTATCATCCTTTGAAGGTTAGAGCCATCCTCCAGCAATGAAAAAAATATACAGTTGCAGTAACACTTTTCATCACAAGATGTCCTCAGCAGGCTATAAGGTCTTTCTTTCCAAGTTAATAGATTTTTTGTTTTTCACATTAAAAAATAAAAAATAAAGAAGAAAGGCCTCTCCAAAATAGTAAATAGCGTAGTTATAATAGTAATAATCAAAAATAGAAATGTTTTCAGGCTCCCTCAGTATTCCAGGAGTTGAATAGTCAATAAAAAATTAACTGTTTTTTTTTTTTCTTTCAATTCCCAAAGCTGTTTTTCCCAAGTGCCCAAACGCTGCTCTCTCACAGCAGGGAAGTAATTCAAATACAAAAGCTTTTTACAGGAGAGTAATTAGGGAAAGAAGGGGGAGGAAAGGTCTCACCCGGATTCTCCACGGGGGTTCTTTATGCTTAGTTGTTCTTCTGGCTTTCGGCTGGTGCAGCAAAGTGATCGTCCATTTTACTGGCCAATCTTTTCTCCGATGGCCCTAAGGAGCTGGCTCGGACTGAGGAAGGAGCTGCTGCCCTTCCCCCATCAATGAGGGCCTCCTCAATGGTGATCGCCCCTCCAGGGCGACTTTCGACCCGATTAAGGGTCTACCGGCGGAGGGAAAACAGCCGGTGGGAGAGACGGAGCTCTCCGTGCGACTGCGTGTGCCGCGATCCAGAACCGGAAGCCGTGTTTTGGGTTTTTAAATTTTGTGTGTTTATTTTTGTAATTCACCAAGAGTTTTTGAGATTGTAGGGGGGGTATAAATTTGACTAATAACTAAGTAAATAATATTTTAGATCCATTTTTTAAAAAAGAATGGTAGGACAGGTATGCAGCAGGCCCAACTTTATGCTAATACTAAAACTTGATATAAGTATTTGAATGGGACATCAGTAGGAAATACTAGAGTTGAAGACTAGATTGAAGACAACTGTAGAAAATGCCAATGACAAACCACTTCTCCTTTATTGCCAAGAATACCACATGGATGTATACATGACATCACAAACATCGATTCCAACTCATAGGAGATTTTACCTTGAAAAGGTAGATGAAAATACATATAACAACTTTTTTGCATGTGGCATTTTGTAGGAATGCCTTCTAGAAATTAGATGTGGTACCAATAGAAGAGAATATTTGTAACTCAGGGTTGAACCGTGGGGTCCTTGGTGCTCTTTGAGCCTGGTGGTTTTCTTGCACACGTTTCATTATCCAAATTGGAAGTGGTAATGAAATCAGAGCTAAAGGGGAGTGGAATTTGGTCTTATTTTTACCTAGTAGTAGCTTGCCCTGTCAGTGTTGGTGGGAGTGACCGATGATGTTAACTAATTTGGCAATGAAACATCTTCAAGAAAACTACCAAGCTCGGAGACCACCAAGGATCCCCACGATTAGTTGTGGATTTAACAGCTGGAATTATAATGCAAACTGAAGTAGGTTTTCCCCATTGGTCCTTATGTGATTACTTCTCCTATAACAAATATTTGAAATGGTTTGAGATTAGAGTTCTGTTTTTGCTTTTCAAACCCAATCTTTACCCCTTCCAGCTGGATTTGCAATGTGTGGCAGAAAAGAAATAGCAGCTGGAAGGAGGGCTGGCTGAACAGCTCTGAAAGAACATGAATGCTCTGTAAACTGAAGAGGGAGTATTTTGGGAAGGTGTCTTCCCGTGCCAAATGTGCTAATTCTGAAATGAATATCAGTGAGGATATTCAGCACTGTCCTAAATAATATGTTTTCATTCATAGTCGAAGACATTGGCCAATTCCTAATGATTCATGATTGGTTGAAAAGAGGAACTAAATAACCATTGCAGAAAGCCAAATGGATCAAATCTTTCAGCCACCTGCAGATATCATCCTGTGGAGGAAGAAACTTGGTAAACTGATATATTTATTAACTGGCACCAGCGTTAGATTTTCTTGGCAACTGCTTTTTTATTGCAGTTCAGGAGGAAAACAAGTGTGCAGAGGAGTTAAACAGAAGGTTGTTCTTTCCCTTAAAAATCAGCCTTTTACTGGTGTATTACCACCAAAATAGAAAGGAACTGAGAAACATGTCTTCATAAATACTTTGGGTCAAGTGGACCATCATAGAAAGAAAACAACAGATAACGGTTATATGTCAGTGACATTCCAGGCAATTTCCATGTCTATAATTCAGCCATAGTTCAGCTATTCATTCATCACCCCAAGCTATGTAAAAAAAAAATCAACTTAAAAGTTTATCACTAATTATAATAACATAACTAGTGATAAACTTTTAAGTTGCAATTTTTTAATTCGAAAATAAGAATAGGGGACAAGTTCATTGGATTCTTATTTGAATGTGAATTTATCCCTTTCACATTTCCAGAACCAAAATTCAGCATCCGCTTCCACCTTTTAAAAAAAAAAAACATGCAAAACTATTTTAAAGGATATATGCATACAAGTATATAAATTAGGAGAAAATGCACAAACACTTAACTTAGAGAAAACTATTGTGCAAAAAAGTATTTTAGGAAAATTTTTATTTAAAAAAATCATATATTGGAAAATGCATCAAAAAGCATGTACAATGGTATCTTGGTACTGAACTGCTTTGAAACTCATCGAATTTGGTACTCAACGCATTTTGATGCAAAATTTTTGTCCCCGTACTCATTGTTTGTTTGGTACTCAATGTGCATGCTAGAACTTGTCAGCGTCTGCTGCTTTATGACTCACCACATTATTCCCTATGGGAAAATTTTGTTTGATACTCATCATTTTTGATACTCATTGTACCTCCCAGAATCCATTAACAATGAGTACCAACATATCACTGTGTAGACCAAAAAAATCACACAAAAATGTAAGTGTGAAGAGAAGTACTATATAATTGAAAAAATCATGCATTGTAACCCAGATTTGTTTTTAAAAATCATAAATTGTTATTAAATAGGATGAATAACTAAAAGGAAATAATAGAATGAAGCCAAATTTGACTTTTCCAAACAATGTGCAGACCACATGTCTTTTAAATGAAGATCATTTCTTACATAATTAGTAGCACGCTGGTTATTATTTTTGGAACCCAATATGTCCATAACAATTCTCCAGCAATATCAGTGCCACCACCATTTGATATAAGATTACTTAGATCAAATTGGACCACACGGCTCTAATTTATCCATCAGTCTTCCATTCAACAGAGATTTTATTTATGGCCTTTCACTGTAGGAATGAGTGAACCCAATGAATATTCTCTACAATGATAGTTATAGTAGTCTTTTCCAAGGGAAACAACAGAGCGTCTATTGAAGTAGACCATTAGTTAGTCCAAGAAAATGTATTCAAGAAAAAGTGATATTGAAAGAAATAACTGGAAACCTCAATAATAACAAAACTAACTTATGTAAGGACTAGTCATCCTATATACAATGTGTGCTAAACTCAGCCATCAATCAGATGGTTCCAAGATCCCCTTTACTTATAAAAGAGCTGTAACAGGAAGCCTGTGGAAACTAATGCTATAAACTGAGTCTAATTAATATCCTCAATCTGAGAACTAACAAGCTGATCTAGGAATAAAGTGAGCATTCCATGTACTATTTTGTGCTTAATGTCTATGGAGATTCTCAGTCATCCAGGTCATGGTTGTCCGAAAGGTGCTTTTTCAAGAGGCAACTGGACTTTCTTGTTTTTCTTTGAAGACATTTTGCTTCTCATCCAAGAAGCTTCTTCAGCTCTGACTGGATGGTGGGGAATGGAAGGACTTGTATTCTTTGCAGACAGACATTTGCATTCTTTTAGAGAGTCATTGAGGCCACTTGGAGGTTTATATGTGTCCTTAAGTGCACCTGAATAGTGCAAATGGGTATGGACCCTTCTTGGAAGCCTCAACGACTCTCTAAAAGAATGCAAATGACCAGCTGTCTGCAAGGAATATAAATCCTTCCATTCCCCACCATCCAGTCAGAGCTGAAGAAGGTTTTTGGATGAAAAGCAAAACGTCTTCAAAGAAAAACAAGAAAGTCCAGTTGCCTCCTGAAAAAAACACCTTTGGGATATTTTGTGCTTAATATAGCAGCTGAAATGTGGGCTATTGTCAGGGGTAATCTCTGGTGACCCACAACTTTTTTTTTTCAATTTTGATGCCATTAAGTTGTACATTTTTACTGCCAGTTTTTCATTTCACATAATGTGGAGGAGTATTTTTGGTTCTTAAATAGTAACATGAGGGCATTCTGACCTTAGGAATAAAGTATGATCTAAATATTTTAATATAGCAAACAGAGATTACTGCTGTACTGTTTACTCTGGATAGTTGGTCATTAGTTACCCACAGTAAAGTTTGGGGAACATTTCACTAATAACATTACTGAGTTTTGATGTGTGTCATATGCAAAGTTATTTAGGAATTTATCATAGAATTATCTAGTAAAGTTATTTATAAAGGTATTTGTTTAGCTACCGTTCAAAGTTATGACGATGCTGAAAAAAGTGACTGGCCAATAAAGAATTCTATTCTATTCTATTCTATTCTATTCTATTCTATTCTATTCTATTCTATTCTATTCTATTCTATTCTATTCTATTCTATTCTATTTTATTCTATTCTATTCTATTCTGTTCTGTTCTGTTCTGTTCTGTTCTATCCCATCCCATCCCATCCCATCCCATCCTATTCTATTCTATTCTGTTCTGTTCTGTTCTGTTCTATTCTATTTTCTATTCTATTCTAGACCACTTTGCTTAGTGACAAAAGTTCCATTCCCAATTGAGGTCATAAATTAAGTACTACTTGTGTAGGATAGTTTTTTATGAAGATGTATGTGACCATGTGCCAAAGTGGGAGCTTTGAACAAAATAATACTTTGACCCATCCTGATTCCCCACCCCATACCAACAAAGAAAGCTTGTTAAAAAATTATGTGTGAAATCTGGTACATGTGTATTTATGGGATATACTTGGAAAAGAAGGAAAATTAACTTTCCCATTTGGTTAATTATTTTAGGCCATTTTCACTCCTACTTGGCAGTTATAATCCAACAGAAATCAGAAAATCCTTATCCCATTGGAGACATCTTTTCAGAAAGAATGTGTTTCTAATTTGTTCTGTGTGCAACAGGGAGCTGTTGTTGTCTTATTGTGATCTCCGGAGATCATATGTTTCTGTGCATGCAATTGTTATTCAAACACATACTGTTGATCCAAATGTTTCCTTTATCAAGGGCTTAATTTTGCAGAACTAGGGGATTTTTTTCTATACAGTATCCGTGGTACCAATCTTGCTATAGAGATCGCAGATGCCAAATAGCAGTACTGATCTTCTTTTCAAGGATACTAAGGCCAAAGAAGTCTGCTTTGGCTCTGTCATTCACAGATCGGGAGCTCCCATGCCCATCTATTCAGAGTTTTTGGTCCCTTTATCAAGCTTTAATGCTTTGCTTAATCTGACAATTTGTTCCAGGAAGAAAAAAAAATAGTGATTAAAAAGTGTCACACTCTTGTCAATTTATTCTGGATTGATTCGATTCAAATCAACTATGTTAAATAGAATAAGCAAAGTCAGATGGCTTATTTGACTACACACATTGGGACCTAATGAATATTGTCTATGCTTGGAAGTGCAGAACTCTTTTTAGGACTCAGAAAAATATTCTTCAAATGGTCTATCTTAGCCATTAGGTGAAGTGAGCACCTAACATAGGCAGTAGATGGTAGGAATAGTGTGGAAATGCTCCAGCCATTCCATCTGAATCTCTCCCCCATGCATTTTTTCTCTTGGAGGACAATTAACTGCTGCTTGGCCTATATAATCTACTCTTAACTAGCCCTGCAAGTCTGTAGGATATCCTATTCCATTGCCCATGATAAAGCAGCTGCCAATCTAATTAGCTTCTGTACATAGAATTGGAACTGGGGAGGGGATGAGGCCATCTTGTAGGAGATTAGCAAAGAGACAGCTGGACAGGGACAAGCTGTTCAAACGTAGACCTTTCAATCACTCCAGAGGCATAATCACTCAGAATTACTCATGCTGTACTTTGGCCAAATCCACAGGCTTTGAGGTGAAGGTATGCCTGGAGGTGAAACAAATGCAAAAAGTTTATGGATAAAAGGGTTTCAGTTATCGGCACTAGGCTAGGAATAGTAGCTTCTAGGCTGATAAATTTGGAGCATGTCTATTTTCTGTATCCAGCCCATCTCAAAAGGGAAAGATAATGATGGAATCTCACACATAAAACTGAGATGTATCTAGCCTTTGTTCTCTTTTAGTAACCCAGGCGTGTGCCAGTTGGAACATCAACCACTGACCTTTCATTCAAGACCTTCAACACATGGGAAATTTATTTTTGCCCCTCTGTATTTCATATTTACTGGGTATGAATGACCAGGAAATTAACATGATGGTCTCCTGAACGAAATATCAGGTTGTTGAAGGACAAAAACTAGACACAGTGTTCTACACAGAGTACATCTGCGTGTAGCCTATTTTATCCCTGCAAACAAAGCATCATTTAAACAATGAGAAGTCATAATAATAAGCTCAAGGTGCTGAGCAGCATAATAAAAAACATGATTAAAATCCAATAAAAGAATAATTAAAAGGAGCCCTGTTATAAAATTTTAACAAATACAATTAGTCAAGAGAGCCTACAGAGAAAGAAAGAACAAAAGAGAAGTTGGAAAATAGTGATAGTTAATAAACCAAAGAATGTTGAGTGGGTTATACATAAGCACTCGATAAATATTTGGTTTAGAGACTGAGAGCAGAAATAAGAATTGAACAAGGTCTGAAGAGGGTAAAGCAGTAGGAGCTAAAAAATTGAATACAGTATATATTTATCCTAATCAGGACAGTAGAAGATAACTACACTGGCTTGTAACATAACAATCAGTCCTTTGTACTAAGTGTAAATACAATTTGTAGGTTGCCTGGTAATCAAATTCTTTTACTATAATCACAAAGCTGGATATTGGAATCCTACTCTTTCCTTTCTGTTGTGAACAGAAGCTACAAATATTTTAGTTCAATAAATCAAATACTTCCATAAGAGGAAGTTTGAGGAAAGCTATATATAGAGGGTCTCATGTGCACATCATGGGCTTATTATTTTTGTACGATTGGAGTTAAACAGAACAAATTTGCATATACTCCTTTATATCATAATGTAACTGCCCAGAGTTGCCCTGTTGGGCAGATGGATGTCATACACATTTAATAAATAAATAAACTTGTTAGGTTTTGGCACAACATAAAGTATGAGACCATCCATTATGGTTTCTCATCATAGATATTGCTAGAGTTTGGAGTTTGGAAAGGCAGGAATGGTCAATCTGAGATGTTCCTGTTATTTTGGACAACTCTCATAATTGACCATGGATGTCATCTGTTAAGAGTTTGTAGGGACTGAAGTTAAACTTATCTAAAGAGTATCAGACTGTCCAGCTTTACAATAAAACAGGAGTGGGAAATTGTCCTAGGTGATGGCTACATAATGTTCATCTCTTACTTGGAAGCCTGCAGGAGGCCTTGTGATGATATGTAAAATCATTAGAAGGGGCTGAAGTGTATGCCTGTATGTATGTGTTTTGTCTCCCCCTTGTAATGGTATTTACGTGAGATAGTTTGCTTTGGCACAGAGGTTAAGTATGAAAATTTGATTGGCTTCTCCAGAAAACAGCAGATCCCATTCAACTTCTTAGAATGTAGGTGGGAACCTAGAGAAATTATGTTACTCAAAAACAGCTGCTTGGATACCAGTATTGGACTACGTGGTTTCAAAGTGCCAAGGTGGCTACAAATAGAGTGCTAGGCAACCACATGATTTGCAGACCACTAGTTCCAGATCCCTCCCTTAAGCTTGGTGGCATTCCTGAAAATTAGAGGTGTCAGCCACTTTATGTTTCAGAGGGTCGATTAACAGAGCTAAACATTTAGCTGTGGTAATTTCTAAGTTCTGCAGCACTGCAACCCAATGCTTGATGCCATACTTAGTGTCCTATTATTCTGTAATTAAGTTTTGGGAAAGCAAAGGCACACACATACACACAGAGTTATGAAAAATTTAAACTTTGTTCTGTGCACATTCCCTTTTGTATACGAGTGTGTGTGAAATCAATAAGGGAAGCCAAAATTATTCCAGCATTTTGAGCTGTTCTGTCATTAGTGATGTCTCTGGGTGTTTATCCTTTTCTGTGCACTACAGAGTGTGTAGCTCAATCCATAGATTAAACATGGTATTCATCAGCTGCCTGTAGCTGCAGATAATTATTTCAACTGCCATTAAAGAGAAAAAAAAGAAAGGAAAAAGGCATAACAGTGCCAAACTGAAAAATCTGTTCTCATCACTGGGTGTATCAGCTCCCTTGTTGGGTTGATCAGGATTTCTAAGCCAAGAGAGAGAGAGAGAGAGAGAGAGAGAGAGAGAGAGAGAGAGAGAGAGAGAGAGAGAGATGGAACCATACATATGCGTAGACAAACTTAAGACCCATCCCAGTGACAGCCCAGTTTTTGTCTCTGCCTTATGCATCTTCTCTGTATTCAAGACGTTTCTACCAATGAATGAAACCTGGAACTCTGTCTGCAAAGCTCTACTTGTACCTCGTCAAATGAAAACAAATGACATTTTGTCTCCTCAAACATCCAAAATCCAGTTTCAGTGCATGTAAAATAAGGAACTTCCAAATATGCTGCTCTAGCATATTTACTGATGTAGTTCTTTAGAAGAGTTGCAAGGAGTGGGGAGAGGGATAAATTTTAATTTCAATTCTAGTGTGAATATATTTAAATTATTCAAAGCTCTTTAAAAAAAAAAACAGTTTTGTCCCGAGGGCTAAACATACACATAATTTCAATGTGAAGCAAATGGCATTTGAAAGGCCTGTCCATAATGTGGTTAAGTATTTCTTTGCCCTGTGCTGTCAGTCACTTTCAATCCTAAAGACAATTTTCCCTCTTAAGTTGATCTCTCAATCAACTAGAACATTCTCCTTCTTTTTTAAAATGGATTCCATCTATACAAATAGTCAGCATGACAGAAAGATTCATGAACTCTTCCAAAGCATAACAAAAATAAACAAAAAAAATAGCTATTGTCAAGCATCGGGGAAATCAGGAGATTCAGGCAGTTCAAATGAGTATAAAAATGTATTACAAGCTTAAGCTCTCTACAAAAATCTGACCTACTAACAGTCAAGGGAAATGAGCAGGAATAAGAAGGCATGTCAAGGTTCCAACTAGTGAACCCAACTAAGTAAGCACCGACGAGATGATCCAATCTCTTTGTGCAAAACTTTATTGAGTACATCATTTCGGCACAATTGAAAGCAAAACCAGCTCTGGTTATTTTCTGCACGAACCGCTATAATTAAAAAATGCAATTCTCCCTCCCCCTATTAGGGCATGTCACATTGTCCAATCAAATATCAAAAGTTTGTTATAAGAAAGTGTCTTTGTGGGTTGGCAAACACCTGCTGAAATATTCTTGGTTCTTGTTGTCTGGAGTCTACATTCCATTTTCCCCCTCCTCTTCCTCCTAGTGCATTGGCAAGCTAAGAAGCAGTAATGGTAAAAATATCATGTGCATGCTTCAAGCTTGACAGTAGGCTGGACTTAGATCTCTTGCAGACGCACAGGGACTCGTGACTTATGACACATTTGAACCCTCCCTCAGGCTCAGCCTGGTCACCTCCTACACCTATATTGGTCCATGAGGAGAGAAGAGACCAGGGCAATGTTTTAGTGAGTACTATCACAAATGCCACAAAAGCAGGCTTATGAAATTTCAGAATTCTACATCAAGTTTGAAACCTCCCTAGCCATAACACTCAACTAGGCTAGAGAATATTTTGCTTCTTCCACTCCTCCCTGCTTTGGTTCACCTAGTTTGAGAAAACATTTGGAGACTGAAAAAGCTTGCATACATTTGGTGGCACTTTGCGGTCCAAGTAAATGTTGGATTTGTTATCTCCAGGAAGCTTCTTGCAACAGAAAAATCAAATACAGGATGAGAAACAGAGTTTCTTTGCAGCATAACTTAGAGCAATGTCATGTGTCACATGCCTTTTTTTCCCCCAGCCATAGCAACCAGGAGATAAATCCCAATGTAGTGATTTTGCAGATATTTTCCAAATAAGAAACACTCCTCAGATCTCAGAAAACAAGGCAAAAAGGCCCTTTATTTTTCAGAAATCATAGCTTATTCTGGGGAATAATTTACTCTAAGAATCTGACAGCCCAAGGCACATTTTTAACCTGAGCAAGCTAGGGAAATATCTTAACATGGCATTCCAGACTAGTCCGGATGATGATGTAAAGTGTTTGCTTCACTTTCAATTTGTCAAATTGTGTCTTGTTTCTACTAGAAGAGCATCGCTTTGTCATCTGAAAAGCAAACTTTGGCTCAGTGGCATAAGATCCATATACTTGTCTAAAATCTTGGTGCTGTAGAATATTAACATAGTCTCTGAAGACAAAGAAAAAAATGGGAACTTAAAATCACATATTCTAGGCATCCATCTAACATTACAGGCTAACACAAATCTTCCTTCACCTGTATTTTGCATTGAGCTTTCTGACTTCTAAAAAAAAATGAAATAAATTTCTATAGATTGGCTCTGAAGGTAAGAAAACATGCAGGGATCAAAGGCCAACCCCTTAATATTAATTTATATACTACCAGGGAGATCGTTGTGATATATGATTAAAAGCATGAGAATAATTTTGCTGGATCAGACCCAAAACTACAAGGTAATATGGAATAATGAGCTATTTACTGAGGAAGAAAGACAAAATATGCTGACATTATGATGATCTCTGCACACAGCTAATTCTTTGCATTCAACAATGCAACCTGAGGGACATTGCATATTTTTCTCAAATAATCAAGAGAAAGTAGATTGCTCCAACAGAGTTTGATGTCTAATGTTTACATTTAACAATTTCTAGTCTGTAGGACATAGCCACACATGAAATTTAAGCTTCCTATTCTCACTGTTTCAACCATCTCTATAATATATTTAGAAATGGGACTGTACAGAGAGGCAAACTTATTGTTTATATTCACCTATTCCATAATATGCACTTCAAAGTGCTTGCTAACAAGAATCCACATAATTATTGCTTAAAGGAGACAGATTCAGAGAGACCATGACAGTAAATAGCTCATTGAAGTTCTATACATGTGACAGAAAGACATAAAACAACATGAAAAGCATTTGTAATAATGTACACACTTATGCTAAAATTAAGACAATATTTTCCCAAGTAAAGCAATGGCAGCTGTAAGAAATTCTACAACAGAGTAGCTGCATCATAAACATAAAGAAGCACAACTGCCCATTGTGAGTTCAAGAGGAAAGAATTAGTTGAGATGGTGACAACTACATTCATAAATATTAGTAATAGCACTTAGACTTATACAGCACTCCATAGTGCTTTGCAGCACTCTCTGAGCAGTTTACAGAGGCAGCATATTGCCACCAGCAATTTGGGCTCTCATTCTACCAACCTTGGAAGTATAGAAGGCTGAGTCAACCTTGAGCCAGTCAAGATCGAACTCCTGGTGTGTGGGCAGAGTTAGCCTGCAATACTGCATTCTAACCACTGCGCCACCACAGCAATATTGAGGAAAAGGTGGATCAGTCTTGTTTCACTCCTTTTTGAAATACCCACAGCTTCTCCATTTACTGAGCTGCCTGCATTCCAACAAGCTTCTGCTTTTAATACAATGAAGGTAGTATGGTTATCCTGCCTTCCTGTAAAATGTTGCTCTTGGGAATCATGTTTGTTGAACAACTGTACCGTGTAAAAGCAGCACCTTGTGCCTTCACTTAGTTGTAGCAGAAGGAGAACTAACTGCTATTTGTAATGAGCATTTCCATTCATGTGTCTAAGAACGTGTTAGCAAGTGAGTAAAAGGGAAAGTAGTAGAAGGCAAAGATCAATAAATAATGTAAGTCTGGGGAGTTGTAAATAATGCCATGAGTGAGTAGTTTAGAAGATAAGATTATTATTGCGTGATATTAAGGATGTGAAACTGGCACCAATTCACTTTATAGGGTAAATGGCTAATAAGATATCTAATTATACATCCAATTGTCTGCTTAGGGAAAAAGAGGATTTTACTTATTTCTGAAAGGAAGAATCTGAAGATTTTGGCTTTTTATTCTTTTCTTAATAAAAAATACCCTTTTGATCCATCCAGAGCAATAAGGGGCTCTCTTCAGAAAATGCCTCGTTCTTGCTGCTCTTTGATGAAAGGCAGATGCTAGCTAAACCTTTTTACCATTTGTCCTCCATGAATATGGTAGGAATGATAACTTCTTTTGTACGAGTGAGCAGCCAATGCAGTCCTAGGCTGCATCAGCAGAGAAATAGCATCAAGATCAGAGTTCTATACTGTACTAGTGAAGCCACATTTGAAATGCTGTGTCCAGAAAAGAGCAACAAAGATGATAATGGGTCTGGAAGCTAAATCATATGATGAACAACTAAGGGAACTAGGAACTTTTATCTTAATGAAGAGAAGACTCAGGGGTGACATGCTACCAGTCTTCCAATACTTGAAAGGAAGAGGGGATCAATTTGTTCCTAAAAGCACCTGAGAGCAGGACAAGAAGCAAGGATTCATCAGAGGGAGAGTCAATCAGGAATTAAGGAGGAATTTCCCAACAGTGAGAACAATTAATCAGCAAAACAGCTTGCTTTCCAGAGTTGTGGGTGCTCCATTGCTGTAGATTTTTAAGAAAAGATTGGACAATCATTTGTCCAGGATGGCATAAGGACTCCTGCCTTGGGCAGGGGGTTGGACTAGAAGATCTCCAAGGTCCCTTCCAGCCTCCTCCTCCTCCTCTTCCAATTCTCTAAAACAAGTATTTACTCACTTTCAGAATTTCAAAAAAATTGGATGCTTTTAATATCCTTTAAATGTTATCAGAGCTTCATGTTGATTCTTCTCATCTATATATAGATAGATTTGGAGTGAATAAATAATGCCAAATTTCACGCCTCTCACTGTGCTTTTGGTGCCACAAGGTTTCCATTACTTTGCACTTGACTTTCTCTGTTTCTTTCATGTGGCCAGCCATTCGCCTGAGCTATGCTCTCTCTTGCACTAATGGAATGTTATACATTCATAGATCTGTTATGTGCCATCAACTCAGTGTTGACTCTTTTCTATTTATATTTTATTGATTTGTAATTAATAAGCAAAAAAAGAGGACAAAAATGAGCAAAAGGCAAGAATAATAGTGATGGAGATACATGCAGTTGTCAAAGAGAAGAAAAACAATGAACACATAAAAAGGGCTCTAACAAAAAAGTGAAAGAAATGTGACAGAGGAAACATCACTATAACTATATATTGTTACTACAATTTTATATATATATATATATATATATATATATATATATATATATATATATATATATATATATATATATATATATATATATATATATATATATATATATATATATATACTTTCTAATGCAAATATTATTCAAATAAGTATATATGTCTTATATATTTATATATCTATCTTTTTTGTACCTACCGTATTCCGTATAGATGAGTCCCATACTTCATTATACTTGTCCATACAAAGTCTATGTCTCAAGGCAAAACTCCTAGAGTCTAGCAAACTCCACTCATAAGTGGCAAGTGCAATCAGATTTTCAATCCATTGAACAAGTGGAGTCATGAATTTATCTTTCCAATGGTTCAGTATCAGTCTTTTAGCTATGTTAAGGGCAAAGAGAATCCATTTATTTTGTCTGGTTGTCAAATTCCATGTACTTGGTATATAATTTAAAAGAATATTATCCTCTGAAAAAAATTAGCTTTTGTTGCACAATCATACTTATATAAACCACTACTTTTCCCCCAAACCTGGTAAGCATAGGACATTGTAGAAGCATGTTTTAAAGAAGCATTATCTTTCTTTAAAATGCTGTTTTTGATAGTCCTTTTCTATTCAAATGTAATGGAGTTCAAGAAATTCTTTTTGTTGTGTAAGTCATAATTTGAGTTCCATTGACACTCTTGTTATAGAAGTTGACACTCTATCGCTGTCTAGACAATATAGGAACCTCTAGTTTTTTTTATTCTACTCATTTCATAACATGTGCATATCAAATTGATTTATTGATAACAAACATCTAAACTAGTAGTAGGCTTTTTTTTAGTTTTAAATGATTTAATGAGTTGTGTCTCTGGTGTCTCAGAAGCTGAAAGTTATAATCGATCCACCCACCTTGTTGCTGGTCATCCTTTTCTCTTCCCTTCCATCTTTCTTAGTATTATGAACTTCTGAAAGGAGCTGGATCTGTACATAACTTCAGCTTGATCATTGCAACTTGAATAAGAACTCTGATTGGTTTGTTCTTTGATCCCTTTGTTTTCTTCCCTATTCATAATAGTGTTAGAAGTTTTCTCCAGTATCAAAGTTCAAAAGCATCAATAATGTTTTTATTCTGCTTGTTCAAAGTCCAACTTTTACTTCCATAGAGTGTCATGGGGAAGACCATTCCCTGCACAATTCTAGTATCTCCCTGTATATTTATGATTTATTTATCAGATTTATATCCTACCATGTTCATAAATAGATTTTCAGTGGCTCACAAATAAGAATAGGTTAATCACAAATAATTAAAAAATGCAATACATACAGATCCCAAACAGTGCTTGGTGTCAATTTCAATCCTTCAGAAAAGCTTATGTCTATCTGTCTGTTTACATTTCACAATACAAGTGGGAATTCAAGTCATCTCTCAGCTCCCTGAATATAAGTTCATGGCCAGTCCAGTGGTATATAGCAATAGCAATAGCACATAGACTTATATACAGCTTCACAGTGCTTTACAGCCCTCTCTAAGTGGTTTACAGAGTCAGCCTATTGCCCCCAACAATCTAGGTCCTCATTTTCCCAACCTTGGAAGGATGGAAGGCTGAGTCAACCTTGAACTGCTGAACTGCTGGCAGCTGGCAGTCAGCAGAAGTAGCCTGCAATATTGCATTCTAACCACTGCACCATCACAGTATTTTCTTAGGTCAAAACAAACTTCTGTATACTGTGCGACTGGGGCAGGTTGTTTTTCCATTTTACAATGAGTGAATGTAATTCAAGCTTATGTTAATCAGCAATGTTTTTATATTTTTTTTATTTGCTGTCTCCTAATTTCTTTCCTTTTTTCCTTCTGTATTTTGTAAGGCAATGTCTATAAATTATTCTGTTCCTGCTTCTTTCTCTGTGGCCTACTTATCTTTGTGCCTTCCTATCGTGCTGTTCCAGTCTGCTTGTGCTACCTCTGGTATCAACAGGGTACACTACTAGCAAGGTGCAATTCTGATTAACCAAAAAGTGTTTATGGGCTCCTTCCAGCGGGAGGCCATGTTTGTTCAGTAGTTAATGCCAGCCTGTTGCAGCATCCTAGGAGATCCAGGCACAAAAAGCATTATCATCATGAAGGCAGGCCAGTTTTTATTCGGCTAAGTGCTGTCCAGAAGCTTTGCCAAAGTGTTCTGCTCAGCCTGAGCCCTCTAAGACTAGTGATAAGGGGTTCTTCCTAGGAGGAGCCAAAAGCTATTTCCACTCTCTTGGGATCTCACAAGCTCAATCGTGTGATATTCCAAAAAGGCAAATTAAAAGAGAAACATTTTCAGTTTTTAAAGTTTGGATTTTAAAACAAAGCTGGATACTGTATTGATTAGCCAACCTGTCTGTAGGGTTTTGCTAGACAGTGGATTGGATTGTCCTTTCTTCAGTCTTGTTATCTTTCCCCTGAAAAAGGACCAAGTCTTTCTTGCAATAAAATCCTTAAAGCTAACTGACCGATATTTGGCAGGGTTAAACTTCTCTGAAAGGTCTATCATTCCTGAAATTTTCATCCAATTCTGCCCCTCCCCTCAAAATTCAAAGAGCCTACAGATCAATCAAATATTGAAGTTTCAGACAATGTAATCTATAGATTAATCGAATATCAAAATCCATTTAAATTGGGTAGTCAAATGTCAATCACATCATGCCCTATCCAATTGGGAATCAAATTAAAGTTGATTTGAAGAATGGAGAGAGAGGGTGCTGCAAAAGTTCCAAGAGTGTTATAGTGGAGAAGTATACTGAAAAATATTCTTCACCCTTAATTTTCTTTTCTGGCTGAACAGTCTCCCTTTCTACCTCCAACTATCCTTCCATTTATTTATATCTCTCTTCAGTGTTATGCACCTTGCTGGGCTTATAGTTTCCCCCCTCCTGGAAACCCAGTTCTTTCTTAAGAGTTGCTCGTTGCAATGAATTTTTCAAGTTTCCAATCTCTGCATGAGGCTGGAGTAATTATAGGATTAAGTTGGTTAATAATGTGCATAGGGCAGCATACCCTCGCTACACCGATATATTAGAAAGAGAAAGGTATAAATTTGAACACATATAATTTGTGTCTTGGTGTGTGTGTATGTGTGTGTGTGTGTGTGTGTGTGTGTTGTATGTAGAGAGATATTGCCAAATTCTGTGCAGAAGCAAAATAAAGGTGCTGTATTAAAGCTTCAGTGATATGATTCAGAGTTGTAAAAGTAAAAAGATAAAGTTGAAGTAGCAGGTAGCGAATTCTAAAAGCTAAGGAGAGAACCTTTTATACCATCATCCCCTTGATACCTTTACCACTGCAGTGACATATTACCCCTGGTTGCTAGGTAGCACACATCTGAATTAGGACTAGTTCTTCATGAGCCATCGGGAAACCTTTTAAGACAAGATAGAGTAATTGGAACAGCATTAAAGAACAAGATAATATACACACATACACATGCACACATACTTCAGACATCCGTTAGGGAGCTTTGGGACAGCCCTTTTATAAATCACTGTTTTCAGCAAACAAGGACCTTAGGGGACATGACCAAGTTGACCTCAGAGATGGTGAGTCCACCAGAGGTTTTCCCCCATTTTCAGGAGGAGTATGTTTCACTTTTCATGCTATTTTATAGGCCAATAGTTTTAGCTTACTGGAGATTCAGTTTAGGTATGCACCTAATATTCTCATTGTTGACTAAGGAATAGATCAGGCGCTATCCCGTACACAATGTTTATGTAAGGAAATAAACATGGACAGTAAGGTAATTACATTAGTCAATCAATAATCAAGGCAGTTATATATCTAGAGGTCTCTAGATGGGATATTTGCATCTTACATTCTTTTCCCATGCAGGTTATTTGGAAAGTACATTCCCCTCCTATCACTAAACCAAGAAATGTATGAAATAAAGTTATGTGTATAGATATAGTTGCATGTAGGATTGACACTCTTTAAAAAAGAAAAGAAAAGCACATTGGTAACACAATGTGACAAGATCTGATTCTTACAATGTAAGCTGCCTATTATGTCGGCATGTACAGTATACATATAAAAAGCAAAGGTGCTCATATGGACAGTATCCGGAAGGGTGGACTAATTTCCTTCTTACTTGTATGCTTTTAGGGGCTCGCATCGAGCACTGTGCAGTCTCCAGGTATCTCCAGTCACATAGGAGGCACTATGGAGTGGTAGATAAGGACTGGGGAGGTCATCTCCTCTGTCATGGAAGCCAATTGGATGTCTACCGACCAGCCACACTCTCTCTCTACCTCATAAGTTGATGTTGAAGGAGAAGATCACTAAGTACATCACTCTGAGCTGCTAGGAAGAAGGTGGAACATAACTCTAACAAATAAGTAAAATGCATAAATTTGAGTCTAATCACAATCACAATTGAATCCAATCTTTCTGAGCCACCTTGTTTTTGCAAACAGGATTTGTTATAGACTGTGCCAAGATCTCTTAAGGTCGAAGCAACAACTTTTAAATGACTCCTTTGAGAAATTAGACTCAATACATCAAGTGTTGGAAAACACAGAAATAGAATTAATGTAAGCTGATCTTTATGCCACGTTAGGTTGGAGGGAGGATCACACTCTGTGGTGTGAAATAATAATGGCATATGGCTGAACTTACTTGAAAATGAAAGAAAGCACTGCAGTCATGATTACAAAAAACATTAACACCAAGAGAATTGTAGCAATTGGGCCCCCTAAGAGTAGCCTTTGATGCATGAAGATCAGCAGGGATTTTAAATAGGATAAGCTTATACTTCGTCATATTTCCTATCGGTAACACTTCTAAGTAAGCATGTGTCAGAAATCCATTTGGCCTCTTCCTGCTAGCATCTCATAATGCCAGCTTATTAAGTCTAATTTTAAAAAAAATCTCAGCACCAATGTGAATTATATATTCCATGCTGATGCAATTTGAATAAAACAGGATCTTTTTTTGGGGGGGTCTTGATAATATACAACCTCCACAGCATCCCATTCCTTTTCCATGCTGCTTACCTATTGCTTTCAAGGATTCTCCAGGTCCTGACACCACCTTAAGCGATAAGTAGGTCATTCAAAATTTTAGTCTGCAAGTGACATCAGGTTTAGCATATCCTGTAGCACCAATTTAACTTTATTTATTTATTTATTTATTTGTTTGTTTGTTTGTTTATTATTTTAGGTTTTTTAATCCCACTTTAATTATTTGTATAAATAACTCAAGGTGGTGAGCATACCTAATATTCCTTCCTCATCCCCTTTTGCTCATGACATCAAGCCTGTGAGATGAATTAGGATGAGAGAGAGTGACTGGCCGAAAGTCACCAAGCTGGCTTTCATTTTTGAGACAGGACTAGAACTCACCATCTCCTGGTTTTCCAATCTGTTGCCTTAATCACTAAATCAAAGTGCCTCTTGATAATAGGATAAAACCAAAAGTCAGATTTTAAGCCCATCAAAAAAGTTTGTATTCAGAGTGACACATTGACAGTTCTTAAGTAGGACAGATTTAGCCTTACTACAGTTCCTAAACTTCCCTTCAAGCATATTCACACCACCCTGGAAAGTGGTACCTCCATTCCAGGTAGGTACAACTTACAACTTCCCAGAAGGAAAGGCAATAAAGTTTCCAAATTACAGAAAGCAGTCCTTGCGTTTCACTTAGCATTTATCTGATCCTATCTAGAATGTTCTGTCCAGTTCTGGGTACCAACAGTGTAAGCAGGATTTAGAGAAACTGGAACAGGTTTTAGAATGGTCAACACAACAAACTGAGACATATGAAGAGAAATTGAAAGAACTAAGTACGTTTTTATATTGAAAAGATTGAGGATGTCACCCAGAAGGTCAAAAATCTATTTTCTGTCATTACACAGTGCAAGATAGGAAACAATGGACTAGTTCTAAGAAGACAGATTCCAACTGAATGCTAGAAAAATCTTCCTAACTGTAAGGGAAGATTACAGCAGTTTGACAGTAGAGACAATTATCCAGAGAGATAACTCTTCCATGGTTACATTCATGAAAAGGCTAGCCAGGAATGTTTTAATATGGATTACTGCACCCAGCAGAAGATTGGACCCAGTGGCGTAAATGGCCTTTTCCAACACTGTGATTTTATAATAAACTACTTAGGCAGTGAGTCAGAGTTGTGTGTGCATGTGATTTGATCTAAATGCAGGGCAACTAAATAGAGGAGCTTCTGCTTGGCCTCCCATTTAAGGTAATATAAGCTCAAGCAAGAGCTATTGGGAAAGGGAAATGAAAGGATTTTATGCAGTAAGTGAATCTGTGCCAAGCTGAAGTCAAAGAGAAGGGAAGGAGGAAGAAGGAAGGAGGAAAGGGGAAAGGAGGAAGGGGAAAGGAGGAAGGGGGAAGGGGAAAGGGGGAAGGGGGAAGGGGGAAGGGGGAAGGGGGAAAGGAAGGGGGAAGCGGGAAGGGAAGGGGTACATCTGCTCAGGCGATTCTGAATAAGACATCTCATATTTGAGCTCTCTCTCTTAACATATGTTTTCAAGAAACATATATAAGTACTTAAACTGAGCACAATAGATTTCCATGATGAACTAGTCAGCTGAAGTTTCAGTACCTGACCATCTTCCAATTTATCTATTCTTTTTTACTCTTTTATGGATGTCATCACATCCATTTGTACTCCCCCCCCCCATACTCATTTAATTTCCCCAAAGAGTTCTTCCCCTATGAAAGAAGCTTCCTGGCTTCTATATAAGTTTCATAGGTGTTTCTAATTTCTTCACAATTGGGGGGGAGGGGGGCTTTTCAGTGCCTCACCTGAGTGAGGCAGCATAGGATAGGGATTTTTTTTTTTTCTCTTCTTCTTATACAACAGCATGAGAAGCCCTTCAGCACTTTACTCTCTCCCTGATTGCCTAATCTAAAAAAAAACATCATGGCAGAGTTCCTTCAGGATTTCTTTCTTTACTGAAGTATGAAAAATTGAACAATAGAAGTTGGGCATTCGCACACACCACACACACACACACACACTATTAGTAAAATAATTCTGTTCGCCCTGCTGCATCCAGTTCCTGAGTTTTTCTTTGTTAAAAATAATTATAACCCAGTTTATTTTCCAGCAAATTGTAAAAATAAATAAATAAATAAAGCAAGTGCATTTTCACTATATTCTGGGCCAGATTTCCCATCATTCTAACATATGTTTACCTAATGGTGTGGATCTTCTTTTTGTGTTTGTTTATTTGTTTTTAAATTCTGTAATCTGTTGTATGTAAGCAGAATCATGTCTAGGGAAAATAGTTTTCTGCTACAGTATTTATTTAATAATCAACACTAACAGCCACTCAATACATTGTTATAAACACAATCACACAAAATTTGACTAAAAGAAATTCAATTTAAGGACAGAAATCCACTTCCCCACCTCCCCAAAGCAACTCAAATATGTTTTTTTGACAGCTTCACACATTTTTCCAAAGTAAATATAGATTCCTTTCCAACTGACTCAAAAGAAATATCCCATTTTACTTCCAACTGGGGAAAAAAGTTTGAATCAGAGAGATTGCCATAGTTACTGATAGAAGAGAAGCACCAGCACTGATGATGTTACCTAGTGTGGTAATGAAATGTCTGTAAGGAAACCAGCAACCTCAGAGAGCACCAAGGACCCTATTGCCATAGTTCCTTGGTGCAGCTGAAAATGCAAGAACATATGCTACATATAAATAGCAGTGATTCTTACAGCATCAGAATCTCTGTAACAGGAGAAGAGGACCAACTTGGGTTGGCTAGTTGGCCCAAGTAAACAGACACCCACGCCATAACCAGAGAAGGTAAACTTCTCTGGCAAAGGTTTCATCTACACAGAATTAAGCTCAAAGTGTATCGGCTGTTTGGGAATCCTTATCATAAGATCAGGAAAGGCTGAAGGTCTGTACTCATGAACATCAGATGGTACAGACACCATGAGGTCAGCATGATTATGACCCCCTTGGCATTCCCTTCTGGATGGCTGTAATCACAAGAAGAGATCAGGCAGCGCCATTCTCACAATCCCTGAGCCAAGGGTCACCCTGATAGCTCAATCCCAAGCTGCTTTTTCAACAAATGAATGGTGTTGGGCATCAGGTTAAACAAAAGTTAACAGAGAAGAACTAGGATATACAATATAGCTCTGCTTTCCCTTTTATCCAATGCAATGGTGTGGAAAGGAATGTCTAAAACAGGGGTCTTCAAACTTGGCCCTTTTATGACATGTGGACTTCAACTCCCAGAATTCCTCAGCCAGCATGCCTGGCTGAGGAATTCTGGGAGTTGAAGTCCACAAGTCATAAAAGGGCCAAGTTTGAAGACCCCTGGTCTAAAAAGTAGGCATTTTCATTATGGGGCCTACTATAAGAAGCTCAAAGAGCTGCAATGACTACCATAATCAATCTGACCAAGCACTTTCTCACATTTCGATGTGCCAGTGGGCTTGTTTCCTAACAGAACTCTGGGTTGTACCTCCCAAACATTTATTTTTATTTATTTTTGCTGGGAGGAGGGGGGTTGTCTGTGTGATGTTATTTTTGATACTCTGGTTTTGAGCTCTAGTTTTGAGATGGGAGGCCATACAAGTATCTTAAATAAATAATTTTCTAAAAATGTTGGTGGAACATTTGGAAAAGAAATGGGATTATAAACATTTCAAGGGTTGCCCATAGAAATGCTAGAACTCTGTGATAGTTCTAGGTTTCTTTCCTTTTCTTTCATTGTGATGGATACAATCCATCTCCCTTTGAAACCAATGGCAAAATGTGTCTTAAATTAAATGGATGCCTGTGAAGCATTTGGGTGTGTGTGTGAAAAGAGGGGTTCATAAAATATTATAAATGAGATAAATAGTTAATTTTTCAGGCATCAAATTCTGCCAAAATAAAAACTAATCTTCTGAGTTTTGTTATACTCCATGGCCAGAAAGTTCTTTGTGTTGTTGAATATTCTACTACAGCTTCACACATAAACCCACACACCTTTGGGATCCATTTCTTCATCTGTAATTTTTGATTTTCCTTCCTTCCTTCCTTCCTTCCTTCCTTCCTTCCTTCCTTCCTTCCTTCCTTCCTTCCTTCCTTCCTTCCTTCCTTCCTTCCTCACACAGAGCTAAGAATGATGCAGCTAGTTTATTGTAAGTCTTATGCTTAATGATTTTATGGAACTGGGCTAACTTTGGAGAGCAGCTGTTTGTTTTGATTCAATCAGAATCCATGCATTTTTAAAGTCATATAATAAAACAAACATACAGTTAATATTCAGCCGGTTGTTCTCTGACAGCAAATAAGAAATAACTTATGCTTTCAGTTTTGGCCCAGAAACTGAGGCTGGCCATCTGGAGACCCTTCAGGATTCAAGGTTGGGGGCCTAAGCCCCAAATTCCAGCCTTAATGAAACTATTGATCTTTTTTTTTCTTTTGTTCTCTCACTTAAAAAGACACACAGGGCATCAGTTACCATTGGCAGAAGAAGGGAATAAATAGATACTACGAGGTTTTTTTAAAAAAGGGCTTAAACATTCCAGGGAGAATTTTTAATCAAATAATTAAAAACTAAATGTTAACAAACAAGCATTTAATGTCTGAAACATAATTCAGGAAGGCACAACATGAGCCTCACGCAATTTACTTCAAAGCCCTGGGTACGATCCCAGATCTTCTCTAAAAAATGATTGAATAAATGAGGTTAATATTAATAGCTTTGGACTTCGCTCACATTTTGGAGTGTGGTCAGTGGAGTGCCACTGAAAAACCAGGGCAGCCCTTGTTCAGCTTTAATACATTATACCATTGTTCTGTAGGATAGCTAGTGGGGGGGGGGAACCCTAAGATCCAAGTAATAAGAAAGAATAAATTCCAACTTCTTTTTATATTCTAAAGTAGAACCTGTTATGAGATAAAGTGATTTTTCGCCACAATGATGGAAATAATAATAAAAAAAAGAAACGATTTCTAAGACCACAAAACTGTCTTCCCCAAAGTAGAGTAAAAGAAGATACGGTCCTGTCAAGCCAGTCACCTCCAACTAGCAGGGCTAATGCTTGAAACATCTAGATCACAACATCTCAAGGGCAGCAGATTGGAAAAGGCATGCTCGGGATATAGATTGAATATATGGGCTTCAAATATGTTGTTGTTGTTAGTTTCTCAAATAGAAATGTGCTCTGAAGCAATTTCATATGTGTCTTGAATATAGCAGAGTCCTGCCAGTTTTTCAATAGAGAAAATGACTCGAATCTGAAAACCATCCTGGCTTCTAATCTTCCTCAGCGGAAGCAAGCAGTTCTATTCACTTTCTGTACAAAACAAGCAAAATTTATTCACTCTCCAAGTTTCTCGCTGACGGATAACAGAAACAAATCCAAGTAGTTTTGTAAATTAAACCCTACAGTAGGTATGAAAGCAGTCTGATAAATCTATTTCCATTTATACTGATGAAGAGACCAGTTTTAGTGATTTCTGCCACACCCAGCAGGCTGTTTCTAAATGGCCTGGCCCACCTGAAATGGTGCTCTGTGGGCAGCAGGGAAGGAAGCCAACCCAAATTGCTCAGGCAAGATGGGGAGGCAGGGAGGGTTGAATGACATCCAAACCAAACAGGATGGTGAATTGAATGACTGTCTGGAAATTAGCCAGAAAGCCATCTCCTAGACATTAGTGGTATTTAGCCGCAGGTTTAACTGATAGCATAACAGTAAGCCACAAAATGTGGAACTTATCAAGATCAATCTCTGACAGAAATGTCACACTTGTGTCCTAAGACAAAGATAGGAAAACTGTGTCACATACTGTCCCAGGGTCACATATAGTCCTGAAGTCACATTTTTGTGGTCCTCAAAGCATCCTCTCACATGAAAGCTGAAGTAGTAACTGAAGGGAGGAAACAGTTGAAAAATGATGCAAGCTCTGAAAATAGGCATTTTCAAATGCCTATTTTCAAAACAGTAACTACGTGCTTCCACCTTAACAACAAACTAGCATACGAAGCCCCGAAGGTCTATTTAAACATGATCACCATCCAAAGTACCTTGCAGTAACATTGGACTGGACTCTCTCCTACAAGATACACCTAGAGAATATGGTGGCAAAAATCAATACTAGGAACAACATCCTCCAAAAATTATATGGAACTAAATGGGAAGCTTCAGCTGCCACCTGAAGCACTAGAGTTGGTCTACTCCACAGCAGAATACTATCCCTCTGTATGGCTTAACAGCTGTTATTCTAGTAAGTTAGATGCCAGACTCAACAACGCCATGAAGTTTATAAGCGGATGTATTAAAACCATTCCAACTTGCTGGCTTCCTGTTCAGAGCCATATAACACCTCCAGATTTACAAAGGCAAGATGCACTAGTGAGAGGATTCAGAAAAATTATGAACAACTCTCTCCTACTGATGCATGCTGATCTACCTCATTTATCAGCTGGAAGACTCAAATCCAGGAAGCTCCACAACATCTGCCCAACAACTTTAACATCAATTCCCAATGGAAAATCAAATGGGTCACTGAACACCCAGACATACAAAGAAACACACAAAAAAGGTAAGCTGAGCTGTAAACTGAGGGCATACGCTGGTCCACTATCTGATTTTTAAAAAAATATAAACGATACTGCGCTTCAATAGTTAGATGGCCTAGACCAGACATGTCAAAGTCGTGATGTCACGTGACATCGCGCAATGTATCGGGACGGTTTTGCCATTGCCGGCAATGGGGTGGGCGTGGCTTCCGGATGATGCGTCCGGCCCACGGACCGGCAGTTTGACACCCCTGGCCTAGACATTGGTATTTGAACATAGATCTTTTTAACATTTATATTTTATTGTTTTACTAATCTAGATGAAATATTAATATATGTTGCTAGTCCATGTATGATATACCATATGCTAAATAATATAGTTCAGAGGAATCCTCCAAAATGTATCATCCAAACCAAACCACCTGATGTTGTCCTAGCTACTTTATGGTACTTATTATTTTCTTGTTGTTCTATTTATTTGTATCCCACTTTTATTATTTTTACAAATAACTCAAGGCAGCAAACATATCCAACATACCTTCCCCCCCACACCTGTTTTCCCCACAACAACAACCCTGGGAAATGGGCTAGGCTGAGAGAGAAGGACTGACCCAAAGTCCTTTCATGACTGCCTTTCATGACTAAGGTGGGACTTGAACTCTCTGTCTCCTGCTTTCAAGCTTGGTGCCTTAACCACTAGACCAAAGCCAGAAATGTTTTACTGTCCATGGCAGCCAAAAGATTACTAGCTCTAGATCTAAAGCGAGCACCGGCAATATTTAGGCTTAAATACAAGGTTGTTAACTCATATATAGCAGGTGTCAAAGGATCCTTTCATTTTAAGGACTGATTATGGGAATCCAAGTAGTAGGTCTTTTTATCATTCTCCTCTATTACACTCTCACACTGAATACAAATGTCCAAAACTGTAAATGAAAATTGGACAGATTGATTAGAATGGGGAATCGGATAAAAATTATATTCCCTGCAATAATAACATGCCAATAAATGAACAGCGAGGAAAAGGAAACAAAAACTGGAAAACATTAAACCATTATATTTTCCTTTGAAAAGGAGAAGAAAAAGACAGAGCCAACCAATTAGACTGTAAATGAATGCTTGCATTAGCAATAATTGCATTAATAATAGACATAAAATAAGAAAATTAAAGAAAAATAACACAGAGACCAAAGAATTATAAACCTAATAACTGAAATTGCAAGCTGACTTCTTCTTTAAAAAAAGAAATCTGACTTTTCACTATTCTTGTCTCCCTTTTTTTTTCCTGAGTTTAAAGCATTAAACAGAATTAGATGTGCCAATGTGCCGTGTCACAGCATAGCCATAGTTCACGCAGAGGGAAAGAAAGGGTATTGGGGCTCTTCATCTGAGATCTAGAGATGTTCATCATTGCATTATAGTCTTTGGCCCCTTTGACTGACGTCAAATAACCTGGGTGCCACTTTGAGCTGCCATGTGGTGCTAATGGCTTTGCTGAGATGGAAGCCTTCCCACTGGAGGTAAGACCATGAAACTAATTTTAGGCAGCCAGTGGAACACCTGCAGACCAGAAGCTTTCAGTCATTCCAGCTGGAGCTCACATTTTATCCACACAAAAGATAATGTATTTCATCACTAATCCCAGGAGCCATGCTGAGTTCTTTGGAGGCCTCTGCGGAGCAGATATAGCAATGCTCCATCTAAGTGGACAGAGGCAGATTTTGGAAAACATTTTAATTTCCCTCCATGGGAGCAGAGGGACAGAGAATCTAGTGGCTGAGCATTAATGTACAACTCATAAATCATATGTGCTCATGTGCTCACTACAAAAGATCACAATGCTGAGCACAAATAGAAATAGACTTTAGAAACCATGTTTTTATCATGAATAATAAAGATTATAAAAATATGCACAATTGTAATTATTCTAAAACACTCAGAACTCAATGGAGATTACTTCTAAATCAAAGAAACACAGGAAGCTGCTTTCTACTGATTCAGATCCTTGGTCTGGCTGACACTGATAGGTGTTCTCCAGCAGGATTCTTTCCTACCCTAGTGTAGTGGTATGTGTGAATGACCTTGAGGGAAGAGAGGAAGAGATGCTACCTAGGGAATCATCAGACAAGAGGGGAAGGAGCCCACAGCTGGTTAATAGTCAAATCAAATATCTTTATTATGCCCTTTCACCAGCCTTTATAGTAAAAAGCAATTCATTATGTGGAAAGATAAAACAAATAAGACAATAAAATTACATTATCTAATTAAAGTTTCATACAGTTGTATAACTTGGCGAAGATATTTGGCCACCTGATATGTGAGTGTAAGGTTAGCACCCCTTAAAAATGATAAACATAAAATTTATCAATGTGGCCATCATATTTGGAAATTATTTAAGTGATCAGAGTACATTTTGGGGCATCATAAAAAGGACACTGTATGAGAACATGAGAGAGAGAGTTTCTAGCTCCCTGGATCCACAAGGGCAAAGTCACTGCAAATAAGGAGTTCCATGAAATCTTCCAACCAGTAGAGCTGATGTGAGAGTATCAGAGTAAGTTCTGGAGAAGGCCCATCTATTAGGGTGAGATTACTTGGTAATCTACTCGATATTCTACTTGGTCAGACTATAAAAAGAGATGGTGGGAGATTTGTACTTTCAGACCTGCAAGATTCTGTTAATGCAGCCTTACAATAAAGTAGTATTAGGTCATCTGATCATGTTTCCTATCTGGTTTACCTGCAAGGGGTGAGGTCTATTGAAGCTGTCAACGAGAAAAACTAAGACAGTGATGGCGAACCTTTTAGAGACGGAGTGCACAAAAACTGCCCCCCGCCCCCACTCCCCCTCCCGCCCTGCCTGCTCCGCCCCTGCCCGCCCCCTGCCCCGCCCACTCGCAGGGCCATGCACCGCTTCCATGGCCCGCCGCAGATCACCCAGGCAGCCCTGCAGCGCCATGGCAGCCAAGCCCTCCACCCACACCCCGCAGCATCATCTGCACGATATGGGGCACGAGGGCGGAGTCTTGTCCCTGCTGCCCGGCTATGTCTCCTCCAGGGGGGCTGCTGGTGAGGAGGGGGCTGTGGGGGAAGCAGGGCTGGGGCGATGGCACATATGCCCACAGAGAGGGCTCCGAGTGCCGCCTCTGGCACGCATGTCATAGGTTCGCCACCACTGAACTAAGACCTTCGGCTAACCAAGAAATCTTGGGCTTTGCATTTTATTTAGTTCTCAATTTGGTGAACAAAGACATCTGTTTCACAATGTTGGGAATATTCTCATGTATGAAATGTGGTGTTTTTGCTATTATTGAATTTAGTTATATGCTAACCAGTAGCCTGGAAACCTGCAAATTACTAGAGCAATGCTTTAACTAAATCCTGAAGGAAAACATTGGAGGGAAAACACTTCCAAGATTCTCCGAATCTTCAGACTCATGGAAAGATATGGGAAAGGATATAGTAGTAGCACAGTCCATCACTACTGGCAGTAAAGTAAATTCAAAAAGGCCATTAAAAGAAATTCAAAAAAATTCTCAAGCACACTCAGAATAAAGTTGTTAAGCCAAAATTAAAGAAATTAATGTCTGAGATATTTCAAAACCAGGACATTAGTTCTGCACTAAATTATGTGTAACTCTGTTTAATAATAATAATAATAATAATAATAATAATAATAATAATAATAATAATAATAATAATAATAATAATAATAATAATAATAATAATAATAATAATAATAATAATAATAATAATAATAATAATAGAGTTGGAAGGGACCTTGGAGATCTTCTAGTCCAACCCCCTGCTCAGTCAGGAAACCCTATACCAGTTCAGACAAATGGTGGTCCAGTCTCTTCTTAAAAACTTCCAGTGTTGGAGCATTCACAGCTTCTGGAGACAGGTTGTTGCACTGATTAATTGTTCTAACTATCAGGAAATTTCTCCTTAGTTCTAGGTTGCTTCTCTCCTTGATTAGTTTCCATCCATTGCTTCTTGTCCTGCCTTCAGGTTCTTTGGAGAATAGCTTGACTCCCTCTTCTTTGTGGCAGCCCCTGAGATATTGGAACACTGCTATCATGTCACCCCTAGTCCTTCTCTTCATTAAACTAGACATACCCAATTCCAGCAACTGTTCTTTATATGTTTTATCCTCCAGTCCCCCAATCATCTCTGTTGCTCTTCTCTGTACTCTTTGTTAATAATACTGTACTCTATTAATAAAGATTATATCCAGCAAATCTTTGGAATAACTAAAACACAAGCAGTCGCTTTACAGTATGTCTGAAAGTTAGCTGGACTAATGCAAATTTCACTGTGTTCCCATCTATCCCAAACCAGAAACTGACTGTCTAGTCCAGTATTGAGTGTGAATCTCAAAAGCTGCTACGACTTGCTCATGATTACATATAGCATTCTAATTAGTGGCTTTGTGAATAAAAGGAAACAAACAATGAGGTTCTGCAACCAACCCATGAAAGAAAGAAAATTGCACAGTGTATACATTAACAGGGGGATTTGCATCTTTCACTCAACTATAGAGGATCCCTTTATTCATGGGACTTTTCCACATGATCTAGATGTGCAAGAGTGTCTTCCATCCACACAGTTCCTTCACTGCATAACTGAATATCAATTATCTAAGTTCATGTGATGCCATTATTCTCAGACCAAATGCATCTACCTAGGCTCCCATATGGGAAATACATGAGGATGTAAATTTGTAACAGGGAGGCAATTACGACATGACACAATAAATGGGAGTTCCCTAGGAATGTGCAAAGCTTTGAGGAATACGTGTTTCAATGAAAGTTGACGCAAAGTGCCCCTTTAAAGCTTCTTCATGGTCCCTTCACTTTGCTCTGATACTGTCTCTTCTGCAATTTTCTCTGGCTCTTTGCAATATTGGAAGCATCGTGAAAGACTTCTTTGATCACAGGGCATTTATAGGACCCTCTCCAGGGGCTTAGAGGAGCCAGAGGAGATTAAGGAAAGACTCAAAGGCATCTTAAAGTAACTTGTAAAGCCAAGGTACTTCAACACTCGTCTTGGGGTCATGGCACACCGAGCCTCATTAAAGGTGAATCAAAGCTGCCTCACACCGTCCCAACATTCACACTGAACAGCAGCCCAATTTAAATGTAAGAAAGTGGTATGATGGTTTGAAAAGTGTACGTTTATCCTCTGAGATAGAAGGGCACTGAGTAAAGAATTGGACTCATGGAATCTGTTTGCTACTTAAGTCTAATGGGGATTATTCCAACTCTGACATACACAGAATGGAAGCTCAATGCACGTGTGAAAATAACCCACTATGTGTTATGAGGAGGAGTAAGTGCAAGCTCATGTAGGCATTTTTATTTCTCTATATCTATACGTTTATAAATCTAGTTAGCAGCCTGGTTTGCTGTGGCATCTTAACCATAACTCTTACTTCAACTTGTTTGATCATTCATTAAGATCACAAATGAGAATAAAAAGTAAAATTTGGGGCACTAAATTGTGTACAAAATTATGACACTCTTCTGGTAAGAGCATCTGGGGGTTTTTTTTTCCTGTTCATATACAGTGGAGGAAAGATACAGATAAGTGCCAGAATTGCTGTCTTAATAATGAACCATGTTTTGCTGTTATAGCTAACTGAGAACCAGAATTATTATGTGAATGTACCTTAGCTCATTGTGTGGGGAAGAAAAATATATTTGTGGTGAACAAGCTGTAGCGTATAAAACATTTAACATTTACATTTCCAGGTTTCACCTTTTTTCTATAGGTAAGCAGCTACAAGATGAAGAAGCTGCCTATTCATTATTGGATATCATGTCTGGATAATTCTAATAGCTGAAGCATAAAAAATGCTTTCCCCTCCAACAAGGAAAGCTTTCTAGGGTTTTGGAAAATGTGATTAGTTTTTGAAGTGAGGGAAGACAGATGACAAAAATAACAAGGAGTTCATGTTCAGAAAATGAATATAAAATTTCTTTTTTAGTATGCAAAACTCAAGTACCATTTTCCCCCAATTGCTGGGCATTGGCTTGTTCCTACTTCATATGCCAAGAGAAGCAACAGATGATGGAGTCCAGGTGTCGGCAACATCAGGCCACTACTTTGATAAACAGACTGAGCTGTCAGAAGTCCTGAGTCAAGAAGACAAATGCTGTTGACATACACTGAAAGGCCAACCACCAAACCATTCTTTGTGATCTAAGAACAACCTGAATTACACAGGTTCCCTTTATTTGCTGGAGAGCCACATGGCACGTACTTTCTTGCTCTCTCTTTGACAACGAGACTGTGTTTGTCTACAGTTTCCTGGTCTACCTGGCCTCTCCATCCAAACTCTTCAATATAATTGTTTTTTGATCTGAACCTTATTTGTTATCTTTACATTATCAAGCCACTACTTTGTACTGTACTCATTTTCAAATCATTCATTGACTATGCATTCATGTTCAATCTAATCTTCCGCCAACCCCCAAAATTATAAGGAATAGAATAGAGTTTCCTTTCCTTTTACTTTCTGATACATACCATTTTAACTTTCTCACCATTTGCTGGTAGTTCTTGCTTAGTTACCATTAATTCAGCAACCATTCAAAGTTATGAGGAGACTTATATCTGAACTACAAAACTGCAGTCATCGCAGCATTCCCATCATCATTTAATGATAATTCAGGCACTTGGCAACTGTTGTGCATTTATAATGGTAGCAGCATCCTGTGGTTGCATGTTTGTCATTTGCAACTTTCACTGCCAGCTTCCCAGAAGCAAAGTCAGTGGGGAAGCAGGCAGGAAATCACAACTCATGATCACATGACAAATTGGTATGGTCATGTTATTATTATTATTTTTTTTGCTTTATGGTTACATTGCTTACCAACAGACTTACTAATCCCAATTATGGTCATTAATTGAGGACTATTTGTATTCCTTGCAACTACATAATACTCACTACTGTATTTGCATATCTTAAAATAATACTTGCAATAGCACTTAGACTTATATACCGCTTCATAGTGCTTTACAGAGCCAGCATATTGCCCCCAACAATCTGGGTTCTCATTTTACCAACTTCAGAAGAATGGAAGGCTGAGTCAATCTTGAGCCCGTGAGAATCAAACTGTCGAACTACTGAACTGCTGGCAGTCAGCGGAAGTAGCCTGCAGTACTGCATTCTAACCACTATGCCACCATGGCTCCTCCATCTATTCATATTAGTTTCACAGACAATACATTTCATTCTTTTTGTTTCATTTTTTATTCATACTTTTTATCATTGGATCCTCATATATTATAAATCACAGTTTTTTTCTATACAAATTCATCAGCAGATAGGCCCCTAACTACTGACCTCTGTCACCCATCCTTCCCAACTTTTACACAATACTTTTGTAAGTTACAGAGGGTGTTGGCCAGGTTGCCAGACATAACAGCACCAGTCAGTTGAGAACATTTTGGCTATTATACCACAAGCACAGTCAAAGTCTAATTTTACTCCAAGCACATACAAATATGCTATCTGTAGATTATCTTCCAAACTAACATACTACTGCCTGTATCCCATTGACCAGGAAAGGCATGAAGTATATTGGCAACAGAGCATACAAAACAGTTAGACAAAACGTAACAGGGATGCAGGAAAAGAAACTTTGTTCCATAAAATCTGAAGCTAGCTTAATTTGATAGTTGGGTCTTTTGGAGGGGACTAGTTTTTTAGTGGGATTCATTGGAGATAATTTCTGATAGAGATTATTATGGTTCATGAGACAGTCAGACAGATGTTTAGACAGGATTTGGTGTTTTAAACCACCTATTGAGTCCTTCCTAAGAACCTGGGATAGGCAAATGTTATTTGATGGTATTACAGGTATCATAAAGATTAAAGGCTCAAGATTGACTCAGCCTTCCATCCTTCCGAGTCAGTAAAATGAGGACCCAGATTGTTGGGGGCAAAATGCTGACTCTGTAAAACCACTTAGAGAGGGCTGTAAAGCACTATAAAGTGGTATATAAGTCTAAGTGCTATTGCTATTGCTATCACAGAATGCAAGCTGTTCAGTAAAGCTGTCCTTTGCTATTGACTGATAGTGATTTTGTCAATGTTGCAGGTGTTCAGTTAGTGCTCCGGATGTTTTGGGATTGCTCCCAAGGCCCCTATTACTATTGGTACTACCTTTACTTTCTTTACTACAATCATCCTACTTCTGTTTGCAGATTTGCACAGTGGTGGGATTCAGCCGGTTCACACCAGTTTCGGTAGAACTGGTAGCTAATTTTTTGTGTCCAGGCCCAGAATGGACTTCTGGAAGTGGTATCCACACAGAGAACCGGTTGTTTCACATATTTGAATCCCGCCACTGGATTTGCATTTCTGTGCCACTGATGTACTGACCACAGCAGCTCCCAAGACAACTACAATTAAAGAACCTCTCCTGTACAAAAAACTATATAGATCATATAATCAAAATACCATTTACGATGTCGTTTATTTATTATGATATTTATATCTCCCACAATCCAGAAGGATTCTTAGTGGTTCACAGGAAATGTAGAATAATCACAACATCCATGGCTAGTTTAAAATTAGAAACATATAAAAACATCATAAAACCTCAAACATGATGTGATAGGACAGCAGCCATTAATTTATAAAATTAGACAGCATCCTGTCCCCAGAGCTTGGGAAATCTCCGTTTTCAGCTGCTTCTAGGCAAGTAATGTGGGAGCTAACCTAATCTCCGGGGGGGGGGCATTCCAATGGGCTGGGGCTGCTAATGACAGTAGACCTCTTATCTCCTGAATTGAGGAGCCCCCAGGAGCTTTACCCAGCAAGAGTGAATATAGAGGACTAGAGTTAACAAACAAGAAGCTTCTGTTTCATCAACTAGAAAAGTTTGGCTCTAATAGGAAATGGTCCATTTGTTGTAATTCTTGTAATCCTTTCACTTCGATTGTTTTGTTAAGTACAACCCATCCAAATTAGTGTCTGGAAAAAAAAACCATTAGTTTCTTTGAGTCAACTGTTCACAAGTCTAACACATCCCAACTCCCAGATTCTGGTTTGCTCATTTTTGTGCAACAACAAACAGTATTCTCAGCCAGCACAAAGAAGCAGGGGGTTGCTGATATATCTCTATTCTTCCCTCCCCCATATTCTGGGATCTTGTTTATCCATTATTGCCCATTTTCTTTCTTTCACTCTCTGCATGAAGGTAGAAATGAAAAAGACAATAGAGACAATGTTCCTAGAGAGGGCTAATTTTTTTTAGAGCTTTCTAGGATATCATCTCAAAAGAGGTAAGAGTTAGTTAAGCCACTCAAACACAATTCACATGTCACCATTGACCAAGGAGATTTACTTTAGCCCTAAATGAAACTGAATCTGCTCAGAACTAAAATAGGCTTCCATGAAGTTAACTGACTGGGTCAATTTCCTGTCTGCACGGCATGTTCAGTCTTGATGACATAATAAAAAAATGTTGTATGAACAAGGCCTAAGAAGGAATTGGATTTTTTTTAAAAAAAGGTTGCTAATGAAGTTTCCTCAGACAAAATCGGGAAAGATTCATGTGGACCTCCTAGACCTAGTTAGAAACACAAGAGCATTCAGTCAAGCAGAGGTTATCCTGAAGAGCCACAGCATATTGGTTATAGTAGGCATTGTTGTTTTGTATTCGAATGTGTAATATTTTTTCTCACATAAGTGCCCTATTGGGAATACTAAGGACCATAACTTTTGAGGAAGAGCATTGCTGTTCTTCTTCATACAACAAAATGCCTTAAAGCTTCCACTATGTGAAGCTGTTGTATCTGGAAAATTCTTACCCTGACACAACTTTTTTAATATAGGATCTTATGCATTATTTACCTGCTCCTTTTTTTTATTCCTGAAACAGACAGACAATGTTATATTGATATTGTGTGTCATAATGTTTATATAGGCCACCTTAGGTGGCTTTTATCCTAGAAATCAGGATGCATATTTTTAGAAATAATAGGCTGTACTAACAAAGAGAAGGTTGTCCAGTATACGAGTACAAAGTTATAATGAATTTATAGTCTCAAATGTCATTATCAACAGGCATTTGCAACAGATCACTAATCCAATCTAAATGGAGCATCATTACTAGATGGGGTAAGTATTTTACTTTATAAATTAATTAATTTTTATTTTATTGTTTTTAATGCCAAGGGCTGCAGAAGGCAAATGGCTTCAACTGAACATTTCATTTCCAGATCAGATCTTTGGTGTGTGATTATTTAGGTACGTTAGTACTTCCCCATAACTTTCATGTCTATGAAAAAATTGTTTTCTATGAAAAATTCCCAATAAGATCTGTCATATTAATTGATTTATAAAAATCTAATCATATTAATAAACAACTCTAGGCAGCTAACAGAAATATAGATAAAACCACAATATAAAAATTATGAAATACATCCAGCTGCTGCATTCTACATCATTTACAGCTTCCAAACTTTTTAAAGGCAGCCTCGATACAGCACATTGCATAAGTCCAACTGAGAAGTGACTAAGGCATGAGTGGCTGTGAACAGCATTTTCCAAGCCAGGAATAGGCATTATTGGTGAAACAAGGCCACGGCTTCCATCGGTTCCTCAAGCAGGAGTCACAAGACCAGAAGTGCCCCAACTTGAAGAGAACCCCATACAGAGTTAGTAAAGGAAAATTTCTGGAGAGCCATAAAATTCACAGTCACTCATTCTTACTAGGATTCAGTTTGAAGCCTCTTCTTCCCTATCCAACACTTCATAACCTCCATGCACTGGAAAAGTACTTTGACAGCCCAGGGCAGATATGGGCAACTGAGTATCAATAGCATAATGATGATACTTAACCCTGTACCAACAAATGACCTTACTGTATTCAGCAGTTTTCTGCAGAAGCTTAACTACTGTAAGAGTTGGGGAGAAGTTGAGCTCTGGAACACCTTGAAAAAATAAAGGCCTAAGCTATATTTCTCCCCAATGCTAACAACAATAACAACAACTGGAAGCAGCCTTGATAAAAGTAGTAGCACCAATGTAAAACTGTATTCCCTATTCTCAAACTCATAATCAGGTCCAGAAAGATACCTCAATAAATAGTACTGAGAATACCTAAAAATCTAGAGGGGGGGGCAAGGCAAATACACCCCTCTCACGCCAGATCTGCCAGAGATCATCTACAAACACAAGAAATGCTATCTTAGCCTGAACCCAAGAGAAAAAGATCTAGAAAACCACTTTCCTCCAGGATCATTTGGAGCTGTAAGCCCACTATCTTCTCTACAATGTTCCCTACAATGGACAGGTGGAAACCGAATGAAATGTCCACTAGGATTGAACCAACACAGTTTTTTTAAGGAGAGGATGAACTACCACTTCCTTCAAAACAGTATAACCTTCCATTCCTCAAAAAAAAAAATACTTCATTTAGATGCTCAACAGGTGGCCTTGGACAGCCAGGTTGGACAATGGCTTTAAAACCAGTTGGCAGAATTCAAAACCCTATTCAAGCTCCCTAATAAAAGTTTGCACCACCATTAGCATCTACAGAAGGGTCAAAATCTGCCAGATGACAGGAACAGTGCCATGCTCAAAGCCCTGCCCACTTTGTACAGATGGATGACATCATCACATGTACCAAAGAACAGAACTTCAATCATACACTGTTTCTCACATCTTGTAGATTTTAACCCCCCCTTGTGCTCTCTGTTGTGCACAGTCCTATGATATAGGGGAAGATATAAGGATCACGCTTCATGAGTACTGTACAGATATTGAAATATAGCAATGAAAATACTCCTAAACCAGTTTTTCATTTCATTTCCAAACTTCATTATTGGAGTTTACATTAAAATAAAATCTCCAACCAGGCAAATCAAAGTTTGTATGTATGTATGTATGATTCTAATTTAAATAGGAATGAAAACCCAGCACCATTTTAATTGAAGCAAAATAATATTCCCAGCCAATTTCCTCATTCATTTCATAGATTTATATGGCATGCTCAAATTTGGAAAAAAAATCCACTTGCCATTTCAAAAGGAAAAATAATCACTAATTATTACAGCATTCATGGAACTATTTATACTTACTTAACTTCAGACTTAGAATATCACAAACTTTGTGCTTTAGAACAATCCCTATTTATAGGATACCTAGCTTACAAGCAAAAAAAATTTTTTCTCATGATGTAGCTGTGGTTTGTTTTATATTCCTTGACTATTATAAAATGAAGATTATTTTATAAACAGCATATTGAATCAGTGAAACCACATAAATAACACGGAAGATAATCAGATTGTAGCTTTATGAAAACGTCCATTAGCAATAAAGTGAATTAAGAAGAATATAATAATTGTATAATGAGCAGGTAGAATCTCCTTTTCGCATTAATGTATTTGGGTCTGAAATCTCAACAGAAGAATTGTATTACTCCTTAACTGGCAAAATTAGTGTAATTTAATCAGAAGCCACAATTTCCACCAGCATGATGGACTACTTATCTAAAAGATTCATATGCCAACACTCGGTGTCTTTCACAAACGGTGAAACTGTTTGTTTGCCTCCAAAGAGTAATCAACACTGTGTAAATAATCTGAAACCTGGGAGCATTTTTTCGATAAATAGAAAAAAATACACATTATAAAATCAATAAGGCTGGTTGACAAATGAACCCAAGTGCGCATTTTTGACACACAGGTACAGAAGCAAGTCTACATTTTACTTTCACAAAGCAAATCAAGTCTTTAAGTTTTATGGAGGTGGAATAATAGAGTATAAGACATTAAGACTCCCATAGACCATACTAAAGATTTAGTGATGTAGTTTTCTAGTCCTCATGGTGATAAGCCATTTTTTTTTGTTTATGGTAAGCAAAAATTGAAGTTCTTCTTCCATTGGTTTGCCAGATGCTTTATTCAGAGGCAGAGACCCTCCAAATAATGCAGTTTTTAAAAATAATAATAATAATAAACTAGCAAACTTACATGCCTAGCAAGATCTAAATTTTATTTATTTGATTGATTGATTGATTGATTGATTGATTGATTTGATTGATTGATTGATTGATTGATTGATTGATTGATTGAGGATTGAATAGGAGAAGGAGAGAGGGAGAGACAGACAGAGGGGGAGAGGGGGAGAGAGAGGAAGAATTAAACCACTTCTACATAGAGCACGGATGTCAAACTTGCCACGTCACATGACATGTCGTGACATATCGTGACTTTTTTTGCATTGCCAGAGCTGGGTGGGCGCGGCCTCTATGATGCAATTGGCCCACGGGCCGGCAGTTTGACACCCTGAAATAGAGTATATTTAACCCTATGACTTGGTGTATTGTTTTTTCTGTCAGTCCATTTTTCATTTGTACATCCAATTGTTGTTTTTTCTTTTTAGTTTGTAAGCTATCCATACATCTCTCCTCAGCTTTTGGAAAAGGTGATGTGCATTCACATTCCTATGCCTTCTTCCCCATCAACCCTGTTCCCGCTTGACACTAGCTGCATGCACACTTAGTGCCTGCACCCATCCTGTGCTCTGCTGGTTGCAAGAAAATACAACTATCATTATGACTGAGAATCAGGAAGAGTTATACACATAACTGTAAGATAAGACGTTACAAATGTCTGCAATAGATTTATAGCTGGCAGTAAAAATGATGGTAACTTGTTTTTCACAGTAAATAAAATTACAATCGTACTACAGGAGGAGCCATTTTCAAATTACAGCTAGTTTCTCTAAATAGAAAAAAGAAAGAAAGAAAGACAGAGCCAGTCCTACAGACCATGGGAAAATAGAGGAGGAAAAAGGACATCTCAGCCCAGAGAGTGGGGAACCATCAGAAAGAGACTCAAGCAATTCTGCCTTAATTGCACCAGATATAAGTTGAGCAGGAAAATTACTTTGACGGTTTTCCTGATTCTGCTACACTATGCTCCAAGCAATAAAGTACTTTCAAGAAATCCAAGTGGCTCTTGTTTCCTGAGTTTGTCAACCTTGCAAGGGTTGACAAGACCTGTTCGGGAGGAAGATAGTGAAAAAGATTTGAAATCACAATATGTGTGTTTGTGTGTGTGTATACTAAGTATTTTTCTTTTTTTTTCTGAAACATCTCCCCCCCCCAAGGCTCCTCCCTCCCTGACACAGCTGACAAAAGTGAGAAGAGCCTGTGGCCTAGAGGTTAATACAGCTGCCTGATGTGCAAGCAGCCCAGGTTCGAATCTCAGAAGGGTATGACTAGCTGATGAGAGCTAAATAGCTCGAAATAGCTATACTAGTCTCCCTTTAATTCTTTGTTGGCAATCCAAATTTAATATATATTAACATATATATATGAAAGATAATTCCTTGAAAATTGTACATATTTATGGATTTCTGTACTTAACACTAGGAGCCACTGTCCCTTATTTTGGTCCTTCTGGACTGCCTTCAGAAGGTATAGACTTTCACTTAACTAGATTAAAAAAGCAGTGTACAGTTTGATTCAGATGAAGGAGAGTCATTAATATTTAACAGCGTTTGATACATGTTATGGAAAATGAAAGTATGCAGTAATGCCTTTTGATCATACTAATTGCCCTGTAGCCTTTGCCAGATTGACGATATTTTTCTGGGATATTCTGGACAAATAAATTGTAATTTACCTGCATGATATTTTGTTTTTTTTATAAAAAAAATTCTTCCCTAGACCTTACTCACATTATAGATAGTCCTTGACTTATGAGCGTCGCCTAGCAACCATTCGAAATTACAGCAGATCTCCCAGGACTCCTTCCAACCTGGATTCAAAGTTCTGATGGAAGCTCCCTCCCCCCAGCAGTCACGTGATTGCATTTTGGGTGCCTGGCAACTGGCACACATTTGCAGTATATTAGGGTCATGTGATCGTGATTGACAATGCTTTTTTTTGTCCCCAAACCAGCATTTACTTCAAGTTTCGGGCAAAACATGCCTATTCTGGGATAATGGATTCACTTAACAACCATCATATTGCTTAATGAATGTGATGTTTCACTTAATGACTGCTGCAAAAAAAGTTGTAAAATCAGGCATGGTCATGTGGTGACCTATTTAACAACCAGCGTGACTTATGACCCTAATTCTGAGCTTAGTTACAGTCGTAGGTTTGAAGACTACCTGTAGAAATGTGTTACGGTGCCTTGGTAAAACAAGCCTTATGCTAAGATGGAAAGAGTGCATTTGATCTTTCTGCCTTAAACTACTGGAGTCATTGGATCTTCAGAGCAGGAGTGAGAGGGATTCCTTTAAGGTGCAAGCCAGTCTTTCATGGCAAGCACCTAGAAATATCAAGAATGCCTAACATTGGGGGGGGGAGGTGTTGTTTACCAACTTTTACAGGACTTTACTTCTGATTTTGCCCAGTGCAAATGAGGCCATTGATTCAAATTCTAATAAAAGAGATCCAATGTGGTCTATTTGAGAATTAGCAACCTTTCTGAACTTGAAACTAGTTTTCTCCTCCCAGCCTCTGTTTCCATCACTTTGATCCTTGCCACCCCTTTGTTGATGGGATGCCTCAAATGTGGCATTGGGGGTCTGGTCTTCATGCTTCAGCAAAGCAAAGGCAGCACCTGTTGCATTGTCAATTTTCTTCTAGACTCCTTCTGCTGAGTGAGCAGAACTATCAGGTCATGAAAAGTAGTTGTTAACAGTAAAAGAAGTGAGTCCAACAATGAAGCTATTTCTTAGAAGAGCATTTCATCTGATGTAAGTTACAGACTGATTGTAAGAATTTTGAACCCCTGCAGAAAGCTCACAGCCTCTAACCCTAACCCAGATCAGGTCAACACAAATTTTCTTTCTTTAAGTTCTACTGTACATTATTTACATTCTTCATTTGCAAATAGCCAGACACACTGTCAAAACCTAATGTATGTACTGTGTACTTTTTATACAATACGATGTTCCTGTCTGTCCCTCCTGCCATGATCTTGAAACCTGATAACTTCCCCCCACCCAAAGTAACACCCCTGAGATAGTAAGGGTGGAAAGGCAGGCAGTAGATGTCTTAAACTGGATTCCTTACAACCACAACAGGACACATCTGTCAGAACCTGATGAATGACCTCCATAAAGTCCCACAGGTTGATTCTTTTCCTTTCTGTGTCCGGATCTCCCCCCCCCCCAAGAGTCATGTTCTTTGGGATAGGTGTTATACGTCCCCACAATAATAAGACTTCAGGCATGTGGGAGGTTTTTTTTAAGACATTACATCTCTTATTCAGATATTTTTGGTGGCCACAGTGAAAACAGATGTCAAAGTCTAAGTTGCTTCATGTCATTTGTTTGTTTTTTGGCTGCCCTTCTCTCCTAAGGCACACAGTTTTTCTTGCACTTACTGTTCTCTTCAGAAGTACATGATTTTACCACCATTCTATGTAAATAGCTACCATCTATTCTGGAAACTGCACAACTGTTTTGAAATCACATTTTCAGTTTGAATGGGAGTTCTAGCCCTCTTCCAACTACTGGACATTCACATTCATCTGTCATCATCATCCCATCATTGGGAAAAGAGAAATAATGTGATATCAGTACAATATTTGCATTGTCCTATCAACAGAAAATTGGTTTGACTTGTTGCTATTTGCAGATTTTATGTATAACAATTCTTTGTCTTCTTCTATTTCTCTCCCAAGCAATTTATGGCTATGATCCATGCCGTTTGTCCTTCAGCTGTTCTTCCTCTAGCTTCCCAGGCTACCTCTTAAGGAGCAACTGGATTTGACTGAGGTTGTGTATAAATGGGCAGCAGATGTACATAAGTAGTAAGGTGCCAAAATTTCTGCAGGGGCTTGGAAGTGGCTTTCCA
>JALGBA010000833.1:270000-330779 GCA_023970755.1 Azemiops feae
CTGTACTTGCCATGAGAGAAAGCATTGAATGGAAGGTTTTCTTCTGGGATCCAGGACAGCTTTTCAGCTAGGGTTGGGGCAAGGAAGGATCATCTCCTCTGGGTGCCATGTCCTGCTCCTGCCCTCTTCTTAGCTATCCAGGCCAAACCAGACAGAAACATGATTGGATGAGCTAATTCTACTCTATTTTATGAGGCTACATTAACAGAAGCTTTCCAGTCTGAAGGTGCAACCTTCCCACTCCTATTTTTAACCACCTGATCAATTAGGGTGAATTTTGGCTAAGTTTCTTTCTCTGACCGTTAAGCCACGGGGGGGGGAGGGGGGGTCCTGCTTCTCTGAAGATCTGATGGCTTCCAAGGTAGAATCTCTTCCTCTCGTTCCCCAAAGTCATCAACACATCCCATTACATCTCTCCTTCTAAACCGGAAATACTGAAAACGTATTTGTAAATTGAACATTTTAATATCAGTTATCTTTACAAATAAAGATAAACATTTCATTTTGTAATGTTTATCTTTTGATATTGTTCACTACCTGAGTGCATTAGGATTGGGGCGAGTTATAGTACATACATTTAGCACATACATACACTACATATATACATACATATATGCATCTTATTGGAAGAATTCAGAGATTCTTTTAACGGGGAGCGAATCCACAGCCTTGCATAAGTTTCCTAGAGAGTATCTGCTGTCAAAGTGCATTGATTGAGAATGTTATTCAGTCTGAGAATTTTAACTTGCCCATTTCTAGCTTCCAAGGGCCATCATTTCCCATATGAACTTTTTTAGCAACAAAGTCTGCAATCAGGGGCATCTGATAAGAGTAGTAGTTGGGGGGGGGGGGAGAAAGAGGCCAGGCTTTAATCATGTGTTTATGGCTGCTATCTTCACTTTTTTAAAATCCCTGCCCTATGTCCTTTCTGCAGCTGCATAAATGCATTAATGGGAGTAAGTTCTACTGAACACAATAAAACTTCTGTATTTGTCTACTGATTTACTGCATGTGAACCATCTAAGAACATACTCTTTGGAAGACAATTAAGCAGTTGGGGAAGAAGGCCTTTTTCTGTAATAGTAGGCCAAGATTAATAATATTCCCTTCCTGGAGAGGTTCAGAGAAGATGAAATCCAAACTGTAATATCTACTGGTACATCAAGTATCTATCAAGTACATCAGGATGGTTAAAAGTGCAACTATTTTCTTTTTATTTGGGGTGATTTGGTTTAGGATATTTTCTTTCTTCATTTTATTCATGTGAAAGATCAAGGATAAATACATCTAAAGAAACAACCTGTCCACTCCAGGAAATTTCAATGTAGTCCTTCTGGATCCATAGCCAAAATGTTGTGAGATTAAAAACCTGGATATTGTGACATAAGTAATTTTGAATTCAGTTCACAAAAGGGTAGATAAGAACACCAAACCTTCTTAAGATTTCATACACACACACACACACACACAAAGAACAAGTATAAAATATCCCCTTCCATGGTGAAACTATTGTTATCTTCAATTTTCTCCCTAATATTGGCTGAACTGGTGTGTAATTTTAAAGATTTCTGCTTATTTATTCAGTTTATTGTTGCAGGTCTAAACTTTCCTTAGTTCTTTCAAATCAAAAGGTGCTGCATGGGCTTTCAAAAATGTCAGTCGGGATATTTTTTTAAAAACAAACAAATAGATGGTTTAAAATATTATATTGGAAAAGATTTCATCCCATAATGCATTTTCTCCAGTTATATGAAACATTTTATAGAACATGACACAGCTACAGTAATGCTTCTGCTAGGATCAGATGAGATCAGGTGTGACAATACATTCTATTTTGTTTCAGTGTCATGCTGCATAAGTAAAGATTTGTCTCTCAAAACAGGTAATAACATGTCAGTATTTTGAAAGCAGCCCATTTAAATTAGTAGTTTCTGCCACTGTTTTCCCCTTTCCCCAAGGGATTATTACAGAAGCTCATGAAGGACAACTGAGAGCCAGACAGACAGATAGAGGTGTTTAAATAAAGGGAGAGTGTCAAATAAGTGTCGGTATCTCATGTGGGTTTTTTTTTTTTTCTATAAAAAATATGTTTTGCTTTTGTTGTTCTGCATTATTGTTCATGTAATATGATTAAGAGGAATCAATTGATGAATCCATGACTTTTGTTGTTTTGGTTGAGAGAGAGTGAACAAGAGAAATTGTGTTGCTGTAATAAATGGTATAAAACAACTTTTACATTCCTGGGGAGGAAAGCTATGGCAAATTTAGACAGCATACTAAAAAGCAGAGACATCAATCACCCTGCCAACAAAAGTACGTATAGTCAAGGCCATGGGTTTCCCAGTTGCAATGTATGGCTGTGAAAGTTGGACCATAAGAAAGGCTGAGCGCAAAAGAATTGAGGCCTTTGAACTATGGTGCTGGAGAAGACTCCTGCGAGTCCTTTGGACTGCAAGGCGATCAAACCGGTCAGTCCTAGAGGAGATCAACCTCGACTGCTCTTTAGAAGGCCAGATCCTGAAGTTGAAACTCAAATACTTTGGCCACCTAATGAGAAGGAAGGACTCACTGGAGAAGAGCCTAATGCTGGGAAAGATTGAGGGCAATAGAAGAAGGGGATGACAGAGAATGAGGTGGCTGGATGGAGTCACTGAAGCAGTAGGCATGAGCTTAAAGGGACTCCAGAAGATGGTAGAGGACAGGAAGGCCTGGAGAAACGTTGTCCATGGGGTCACGATGGGTCGGACACGACTTCGCAACTAACAACAACAAATATCATAACTGGCCCTAAATCCTTCAAAAAATCAGACCATAGAAGCATAAGTAAAGGAGCCAGGTCATATACTGCTCTGCCTGCCTCTACAAAACTGTCATAGTTTTTTTTTTTCAAAGTAGAAGAAATAAAACATTATTAGGACAATGCAAAGCATTTTGAAAAAGGCGTTTTGCTTTGTACATATATTATTGACTTATACCCCCACCTTTCTCTCTAGTACAGGGCTCAAAGTTATACAGTTTTATATACCATATACTATGTAAATACATAAAATATATAAAACAGAATGGAATTATGACAATGAAAATCAAAATTAAACATAAAATCATTATAATAATAATGAAACATCAAAAGAGATGGAATTTTTATTGTCTATTTAAATGCTGGGAGTCATGGAGAAAATAACTGAGAGTCAACAACCACTTAATAATCAATCTATCAAATGCTGGGAGAGGGGAGGGCAAGTGCACCTCCTTAGGGATAACATTCATAGCCTGAGAATCCCAAAGGAGATGGTCCTGTTCTTCCAAAACTCAAGCATCTCGCCATAGGAGCATCTTCAGAAGGACCTTTTTTGCTCATCTAAACCATGGTACATACGTTCCTAGTGGGGAAGCAATTTCATAGATCAGACAGATTATAAAGACTGGCATCCTTCCTTAGTTTGGCTGATACTACAAAGGAAAAGAGGCACCCACCAGTTACCTCCTTCTTCCCAGCAACCACCTGGTTTCAGCTTCCCCCAATATTCCCTTCAGCCAATTACTGCTTTAATACTTGCTTGTAGGGCTAATTCTATTTGCTTAATGGTGATGGTTCATTTATTTATTTATTTATGTTGAAAGACTTATATAGCTGCCCACATTATAACCATAACCTTGGGCAATGCACAAAACAGCATAAGACACCCTCCCCAAACACTCAGAATAAAAATCAATTTAAATACTCAATACAAACTCGTGGTGCCCTAGGGCAACACTCTCCCATACTGAGCTCCAGCCCTATCCTAACCCCCATACTCATGGGAAGAGCCAGCTGTTGCTCAGTCTTTGGGGGGAAGGCATTCCATAGGCCAGGAGCAGCTATGGAGAAGGTACACTTCCTAGATCCTGCTATTTGACAATGTTTAAGGGAAGGGACCTGAAGTGCACCCACCCTATCTGACCTGGGGGGATGGGCAGTTACCCTCAGGAGAGGCAATCCCACAAGTAGCCTAATCCCTTGCCAAGAAGGGCTTGAAAGGTAATAACAAACACCTGGAATTGTACCTGGAAAGAAACTGGAAGCTGAAGCAATCCGTGAAACAAAAATGCAATATGAGCAAATTGTAAGGATGCTGCATTCTGGACCAGTTGTAGCTTTTGGATGGTCTTCAAGGGCAGCCCCATGTACAGCACATTGCAAATTTGCCTAGTTTACACCAGAGCTTCCCAAACATTCTCACTTCAAGGCCACCTTAATGTCTCAGCAATTTTTTTTTCATAATACCCCAGACTTCCCAATCTGTGTGCCTGGGCACCACAGCACACAATATGGGAATGTAGACTTAATAGAGACAGCAAACACATAAAGGCAGTGGTGGGATTCAAATACCTGACCAACCGGTTTATTATGTGATGCAGGCCTGGGCCTCTGATGCCTAGAACAGACTTCCGGAAGTGGCATCATGCACTTCCAGTGGGCCGTTCTAGGCCTGGGAGGCCTCCTCCAGGCCTCTGATGCCTAGAACAGACTTCCAGAAGTGGCATCAATGCACTTCTGGTGGGCCGTTCTAGGCCTGGGAGGCCTCCTCCAGGCCTCCGATGCCTAGAATGCACTTCTGGAAGTGGTATCCATGCACTTCCGGTGGGCCGTTCTAGGCCTGGGAGGCGTCCGAGGCCTAGACTGGACTTCCAGAAGTGGCATCAATGCACTTCCGGTGGGCCATTCTAGGCCTGGGAGGCCTCCTCTAGGCCTCCGATGCCTAGAATGCACTTCCGGAAGTGGTATCCATGCACTTCTGGTGGGCCGTTCTAGGCCTGGGAGGCCTCCGAGGCCTAGACTGGACTTCCAGAAGCCAGCCGGTTCTCTGAATTCAGGTAAATTTAGCTACTGGTTCTCCCGAACCGGAGCGAACTGGCTGAATCCCACCACTGCATAAAGGCACTGAAGGATACTTTAAATTCTTGAAGGAACCAGTGATACTAGGCTAGCAGCTTGCACAGTATCTAACCGATGTTAGGTATCAATGTTTCCCTCTAAAATATGAAAATATTCTGCAGCATCCATTTCAGTTTGTTGTGGTGCCCCAGAGCACCATAACATATAGTTTGGGAACCCCAGGTTTATATTACAATTTTCAAAATATAGGAAACTTTGCAAAGCAGATTTTTTTAGCTTTCAAAGGCTTCTAGAAGATGCAAAAAAAGAGAACTGAGGACAGCATGAAGCTTGAGAGTACACCTTATCATTCCTGTTTAGGAAAACATGTGAACTCAGTCATTTAAGGTTTTTGGAACAAACCATAGTTAGCATAATTGAAGTTCAGCATGATGCATTAAGCCATACTGTATACTTAAGCCAAGATGCATCATCAAAACCATGCTTTACTGCTATGTATTTAGAAATCTCAGGAGTGAACCATTTTTGGTTGTTGCATAAGACTATTTGCATCAGGCCTGTGTGCAGCACTGAGGAAAATATGTTCTGGAGTCTGGGAATATTCACACAGCATCTATTGCAATCTCTCTACAGTATCTCCCAGGATCCCTTGGCTGCTCTCTACAGTATAGCTGCAGTATGATTCCAGGAAAAGACACATTTGGGTCAAGTCGGCAGATGCTACATATGATCCAAAGCTTCTTTTCCCTTGGGAACTGAAGGACTCTATGTAGACACTGACTTGACTCATACCATATTCTCCTTCAAGCGGACCAGATGTGAGCCCTGCAAGGTACACCAGATCAGGATACCAATCTCCACGGGAACATTAGAAGTATGTTTATCAAAATAAGCAACAGTAACAGCATCTTCCAAGCCTAGTTTTGATTTACCTTCCCTCTTTCTTATACTCCAGTGAATCAAGGAGGAACCAGCCTGAGTCACTTCTGAATAATGTCATGCTTCCCTCAAGTTAAAAAAATGTTTCAGCCCTCTTTGCATATATAACATTTATTGTCTATTCCCTTCAAGGCCATCTCTCTGACTGTCTAGACAAACTATGGGGATGTTCATAAAATATGAATATCTACATATAAGGCCATGTAGGCTCCTTCTGCTCTGCAAAAACAGAAATATATTTTGACCTGTAACCTCAATTACCTCCAAAAGTAAAAAGATGACTGTAATCCATTGTTTGGTTTGCAAGAAGACTCACTTCAAAAAGATAAACTATTCGGCACAATGGGACTTGTTCTCAATTACGCATGCTTGAACCATTAGAATCAAGGGAATCTAACTTTATAGGGTTTAGAATAATGTTTGCTGGGGCTGCAATTTAAAATCATATCCATCCAATGTTCGGAGAAGCATTTCAAAATGCAAAGCTGTAGAGCCACATGGCAAAATGCATTTATACAATAAAGTGAAACACTTGATAAAATCAGTATTTGACAGATACCAAAAGAATGTTTACAAAAGAAATTGAAAGGTGTGGGATTTATTGAAAAGACATCTGTCTAGTGTGGTATGACAGGCTAATAAAAAAGGGTTGGCTAAACTTTTTTAGATGAACAAAACTAATCAGATTTTCAGAACATATGCTTGGTATTTTTTTTAAAAAAATGTTCTTTCTTTTTCTCCCAGAAAGGGGACAGAGAGAATTTATGAGTGCTCCATTATTCACATCATTTCTAAGCTTCTGTCAACACTTTTCTGAGAAATATTACTTGTTTTCACCAAGCTGTTTCTTAAAAAAAAATACTTATAGATATTCACAGTCCAATCCTTGACTCATCGACTCAGAAATAAGTCCTTTTGATTCAATGAGATTTACATTCAGGAACATTTCTCATGACTGTTTGATTAAGAAAATTTTTCCCAGTCTCCCAGAGTTTTTTGCAGGATATATCATTCCAGAGAAGAGGTGTGCAAACTGGAGCCTCAGTCTTTATTTCTTTATTCGTTTTTTACATCTACATCTCACTTTTGTCTATAAAGGCTCAAAATATAACATAGGAGCCTTGATTTTAATATTGTCTCTGTGAGATAGGTTAAGCTGGCTCCGATTAACCAGGAAGATCCATGGCTGAGTAGGGATCTGAAACCAGATCTCCATGATCCCATTTTTCTGGAAATGTGTCATTTTTTTTCTTTACTGGCTCTTAAATGTATGACAAGATGATACTTCGGGGAAAAAAACCCATGCCATTTGTGGCTCTAAGTATGAAAGTTCTTTGGACAGATTAAACATTAACGCAAGCGCAGCTTTCTGCAAAGAAGTTCCCGAAATAGAAGTTGGTGAGGGACCCATTTCTTTGGAAGATTTCTGGAATATCTCTTTCCAAAGGATTTCTATGACAAGTATAGAAGTGTTGTCCTGATCTGAATTCTTATCTTCTGTAATGCTCAGTTTAATTTAACTAATGCTAGATTTTCTTACACTGATTTTCCACATCATTGACCCCTTAAGTGAGCTGCACTGACCCAGGATCAACGTCTTGTCCCACAATACTATCAGTTTTGGAGATATTTTCTGCAGTTGAACTCATAAATATCCTCCCCGAGATGATGTCAGCTATGGCCAACATGCCGGTGCCTCTACCAAAAATCATGATGTGAGTCACATGTTTTTGCTTTAAACATTCCCAAAATATAGAAGCCAGCCATTTTAAATGCCGGAGGAGGAGGAGGAGGAGGAGGAGGAGGAGGAGGAGGAGGAGGAGGAGGAGGAGGACAATAGAACACTTCTTTCTACATGAGCCTGACTTTCTATGTGTAACATGGAACATGAGTTTTATCTTTGAGCTTCATGAGACCTCAAAAATGCAGATAAAGATTAATCCCAGGCACAATTGCTCTAAATAAAGTATCCCTCAGTATAATTAAATTTTCTTCACTATCATTTCTGCAACCATTGTGTACATAACACTGAGATGTTATTGTGCTGTTATTTTTAATAAAATTGATTGAGAATGTCATTTCTATGACCTACTTTTAGCACCTACTTTGAGCCATAACAAAATTAGAAAGTGGCCATATAGAATAAATATCTTTGTTTTCTATATAATGGATGCAATTATTTTGACAACTTATATCTGGAATGAGTGCCATATGAAAGTGAATCTTAATATGGCATGGATCAACTTTGGATCAAATAATGGGAACAAATCAATTGAAATATTCTTCATATAGCATCAAATTAGCATATCTAATATCTCCATAAATGAATGGAAAATGATAAATATATTCATTTCTTCCAGGTTATATAGGATCTGTTTTTATTTTGTTTTTTAGACTTAAGCAAAGGGAATTGTAGTCATATTTTTCTCTTTTGTTAACAAACTGAATTTTCTGTCGATGTCTTGTATAGCATAACAATAAGAATGTTGAACAGAAATTGAAAAAGAGACATGTTAAAGATCGTGTTATGAATTGACCAAGGAGAGATTTTAGGCACTTTGTGGGAAATCTGGAAAGCCTCTGATATCCCACTGTATCCCTATGGGCAAAAAGAAAGAGGGAAGAAAGAAAGAAAGAAAGAAAGAAAGAAAGAAAGAAAGAAAGAAAGAAAGAAAGAAAGAAAGAAAGAAAGAAAGAAAGAAAGAAAGAAAGAAAGAAAGAAAGAAAGAAAGAAAGAAGGAGGGAGGGAGGGAGGGAGGGAGGGAGGGAGGGAGGGAGGATGGAAGGAAGGAAGGAAGGAAGGAAGGAAGGAAGGAAGGAAGGAAGGAAGGAAGGAAGGAAGGAAGGAAGGAATGAAGGCCTGGTATTGAGAAGCATGAGCAGAAAGATAGAACATCACTCAAGAAAATATCATCTTGGGATTCCTTAAAAGTCTATGGTACTCCACTATATTGCTACAGAACAATAAATGAGCTGATAATCGAAGGACATCAACACAATGAAAAAAATATCAATCAAAAAGAGTTAAATTGAGAATTGTCAAAAAGATCAGTTGTCAAGTCAACTAATGTGTTCATTGTCAGCCAGCCATCTTCTCACAGGAAGATTATTGTTTTGCCCTAAAGAAGAAAATCATGCAGAGCTTACTTTTGTCAACATCGAACCTTGAGCTTCTTGGCAGGTGTAAGATTTGAGCACTGTTTAATTTTTTTTAAAGAAAAATAACAGTAGTGAAACCGCAGCTTTCTTCTAGTCATGTTAGAGGACAAAAGTGGAAACAAAGTCAACAGGAATAGGTAGAGTTTGAGGGGACATACAGAGATTGAAAGGTCATTTTTTTATTCAAAGTTGTCTGAACTTAAATTCAACAGCAACCATTTCCACAATTCTGTCCTTTTCAATTCTGTTTGATGGAACTCCCAGTATCCAGAGCCATCATGGCTGGGATAATAAGGCTTGTAGTCTAACATATATAAAAATCAGCAACTGAAACAATGTATTTTATTTTATTTTATTAGTTTATTTTTTATGTTATTTTATCATTTTATTTATTTATATAGCTGCCAATCTTCTAACCAACTCTGAGTGTCTTCCAATCCAAAGTTAAAATAACATTTAAAACCATATTAAAACTATGCAATTAAGCACATCAAAAGATTAAAAAAAGATTAAAAACAACAAAATCTGGCACAAAGCAACAACAACCCTGAAACTTTTGATCAAGAGGCAAATCATCATGAGCACAAATGCTGCTGGGGGTCTGGGGGTGGGAGCTTCTGAATGTCAGCTGATAAGTTCCACCTGTCTGGTATTCCTTACAAAAATTGCTATGGACACCTCTGCCAGCATACAGAAAAGGGAACTTTTTTCCCCCTTAGTTTTTCTTGGGCCATCATAAAGTTGATTTTAGTGGTTGCAGATTTTTCTTGCTCAAATAGATAACCTTAGTTAAGGTATCACCATGTTAATTGGCCACACAGACGTTTTATGAGATGATAAAGTTATACAAATATGAGGAAAGATTACAGTCATTCTTTCTATTTAAAGAACTTCACAATGTACAAGGGACCCATCAGTATGAGGTTGCTAACATAGGTTGTAAGAATCAGAGCTACAACTGCATTTGATATTATGTCTCTCTGGCACTATTAAAGTCTCTGGGGGATTTCAGGCAGCAGTAACACAAAATGTTTCATACGATCTGGTTAAAAGAGGGAAAGTTCCTTACAAGCATGTTGAGCTGAAACGTAAAAAAGAAAAAGAAAAAGAAAAGAAAATATGGCTTCGGCAGTTTTTTTTCCCCCCTGAAAAAAATCTATTTAAACTGTCATTTGCCTTACAGGCTTGCGAGGATGATCTCCTAATCCAGCACTTCTCAAGTGGAAGTTTTGAAATTTTGTACACAATAATTGGTAAAAGTTACTTTTTATCGAAAAGTAACTAGGTATGCATCTGTAATTTCATGAATTCTATGCTGCCGAATAACTAAGTGTCACTTCAGCTCATCTTAAAGCTATGTAATGCTTTTAATAAACAGTCAAAAAGAAGCCACCAAACAGCATCTATGAGATATCAATCAATGGAAGAGTTTTGCATAACTGCCCATTGCTTTGTAGTCAGAGAAGTAACTTAACTTTTTGCCCTCTCTCCCTATCATTTCAATGACCTCCCAAAGGTGCTTTTTTCAAAAGGCAACTGGACTTTGCTTTTTCCTTGAAGACATTTTGCTTCTTATCCAAGAAGCTTCTTCAGTTCTGGGTAATGAAACGTCTGCAAAATGTTTTATGGAGATTCTCAGTCATCCAAGTCATGGTTATCCCAAAAGTGCAGAACTGAAGAAGCTTCTTGGATGAAAAGTGAAACGTCTTCAAGAACAAAGTCCAGTTAGCTTTTGAAAAAAAGCATCTTTGGGACAACCATGACCTGGATGACTGAGAATTTCCATAGACATTTTGCAGAGATTTCAATGACCTTTCCTCAAGCTTTTTCTTTGGCCTCTGCAATTAAGCAAAATAGATGTGCTGTTATTCCAGATGTATGTATGTATGTGTGTATGTATGTATGTATGTATTTATTTATTTTGTTTGTTTGTTTGTTTGTTTGTTTCTTAACCTCCCATCTCCTTCAGAGATCCTTTCACTGAAAAACCATGTGACACATTGTTAAATTCTACGAGGTTGGCAAACTTAAGGAAGAAGAAACCACTTAGACCTCTGGAAAGATCTTTATTGCAAGTAAATTAACGTAGCAGAATTTTGAAAGTCTAAAGGCTGGAGTAGACTTCTGCTACACTGCAGTACATGGAATGTATATGGCTATTGTTCAGGGATGGTTACATAGGCGTTCTTTTTATATCTCAGTGAATGTTAACATTTCCCACTTGAATGTGCCTTGCCTTCTCCCACCTCCCAGCAGGAAGTCGGAATCAGCATGCGGGGCGCGCAGCACCGCACAATCCAGGATTCAGGAGGTGTTTGTGTTGCGACCTCTGCTTACCCATCAAACCCTTTGCGTCGATGGCTATAGGCAGTTGCGGGCCACTCTAAATCAGCCTTAACAAAGGACTTTTCTAACTCAACGTGAAACTACGATAATTAAGGTGGACTTACTCTGAAGCTTTTCTCATATTTTTCCCTACCCTTGATTCAGGAATCATTTTCTCCTGTAATGGTCATGCTCCCACCTTCATGTTCCCAAAGTTTGTTATATATTCCATCACTCACGCATGTATTATTGTACTCCACTGTCTGTACTGCTGTTGTTGTTTAAATAAATAACTACTTCAATAGCATGAAAAGCATTTGAAAACCTCTGCACTAGATCTCAGAAAAGAGATACTTTTATTAGTAGTACTCAGATTTTTTTCCCAATCTAAATATAGTAGCCCTACTTTAACCAGAAGCAGCAATGCTGCCATCAGATGAACAGGAATAAATCTAACTAAACAGTGGTATTTAGTGCCGAGTTCAAGTACTTCAGATCGCACAGCATGACATGGACCTGGAACCCATTGAAGCAAACTGAGTTGCTTCATCTGTGGAAGAGTCCAAAAGAGGAGTATCTATGTCACAGGAGTGCCTGGGTCAAATGCAATAGCAATAGCCATAGCACTTAGACTTATATATTGCTCCATTATTCTTTACAGCAGGAGTCCCCAAACTTTCCGGGTTGGCAGCACGGGGGGAAAGGGAAGGGCAGGCACCTTTATGCACATATGCGCAAACACACTAATGTGGCTGTGCCTGCAGGCGCGCAAATGGGGCTGTGAGCATGCGTGCTCCGCAAATGGGGCTGCTAGCACTGGCGCAAGGCTCGCGGCTCAGCTAGCACCGGCACAAGGCTCACAGCTCACAGCTCGGCTAGCACCGGCACAAGAGGGAGTGAGTGCATGCACACATGTGTGCCAGCCACTCACGTGGCCTGGTGGCCAAAAGACCATTGCCCGGTAGTGGGCCGCGGCCCATAAGTTGGGGATCTCTGCTTTACAGCACTCTCTGAGTGGCTTACAAATGTCAGCATATTGCTCCAAACAATCCAGGTCCTCATTTTACTGACCTCGGAAGGATGGAAGTCTGAGTCAACCTTGAGCTCCGTCAGGATCAAACTGCTGGCTACAGGCAGAGTTAGCCTGCATTCTAACCACTACGCCTCCATGGCTGATGCAGGCTGAAAGTCAGGGCCAAAAAAAGCAGGGACTATAGGAAATGAATATTTCAATTTTTTCAAGAACACTCATGATTTTGATCTTCCCTGGCAGCTTTGGCTCAAATAAATATGGCCATAAATGACCATATGTAGTGCAAGCCTTTGAGACAAGAAGCTCAACATTCAAATCAAGAACAACCCGATTGGCCACTTTGAAGATCTGTGACCTCAATGCCACAGACCCATTGAAGAAAGAAAGAAAAACGTTCTTGCAAAAAGCTATGAAAGTGGAGTGGCTTTAAAAAACATCTTAATTAAAAAGTAATCTAGCTCAAGTGGCTGATCTCAAAACAGCTTAGCCAGGCCTGACCTGTTTAGTACATGGATGGGAGACCCGTGGGAATTGCGAGGGCACAGGCCGAACTTGAAAGCCAAACAAACCAAAAAACCAAGGTGGAAAAAAGGTATGATAAACCACTTCAGTGTTGTTACTAAGGGTTCACATCCTCTCATAGGAGATTTTACTTCTTTATTGGAAAAGAAAAAGTTTTGAATCCATCTCTAGGCTTTCTAAGGTTGCTCTTTTTATTAGGGATTCATCCATGGCTTGGGAGAGCAGAGGTTGCAAATAGATTCACAATCCCTCCCTAGCATGCCTCTGTTGACTCTCTCTCAGCACCCAGTCAGAAAGATATAAGATCAGAGGGAGACATTTTCTCCCTCAAAAAGGTACTCCGAAGTGAAAAGGGAGAAGCTATGAATCTTTCCTCAAGCCCAAGACTGAAATGTTAATGGAACCTAGCCAATGTTTGGTTGGTTAGATTAGAGTTTTTACCTGGCACTTTTATTGTTTTTCTTTTGTTTTTATGTATGATTTATACTTGTTTGCCACCTCAATTTTGACCGTCGTATGCATTTGCAAAACAAACAAAACTGAATTTTGATCACATGACCATGGAGATGCTTCAATGGTTGTAAGTGTGAAAAATGGTCCTAAGTCACTTTTTTCAGTGCCTTTGTAACTTTGAATCATCACTAAATGAACTGTTGAAAGTCGAGGACTGACTGTGCTTGGTTAAGATTTGCCATGAGGTACACTGTTTTTTGAGTTCTTTGAGTTAAGCATGGAATATTTTATACCCCAGGGCAATTCAGTTTGCATTTCCTCAACCAAATGTAGCATCCTTGTTTGTATTTATTATAAATCAGTTTATATTGCCCCAGTTAATATTTGCTTAGGGTTTATGTTGATTTCACAACAATGCAATCTATGGGTTTCATCTTTATCTTGAAGGATTAGATGAAGTAAGCTGCCTTGTAATAATTTAGGTTTATCTTGTGCCTTACATTTTTATGTTCTTGTAATGGCACTTTGCCTTTTCCCCCTTTATTTAATTAAATATCTCTTATTTCACAATGACAACATTTTTATTGGGAAGTTTATTTGCTTAGCAGCTGTCACAGCAAAGCAATGCTTGCCATTAAGAGTGTGTGTTTATTTTTAGCAGCATAGACAGAAAAACTGATACACACAAAGATAATGAGAGAATGGTTATTTCAGAGACTGTAACGTTCTGGAATGAAATGGCTATTGCTTAGCCTTTCTTGAGACACAGTTACATGAATGTCACTTTTATCATGACTTTTCTTCTTTAACAAGAAGCTTTTTCAATGATACCTCTTCCCCTGGTAAAAATTTTTGAACATTGCAGTTTCCTTCTCTTTATTCACTGCCTCTATTTTGTTAAGCCAATGGACTATTGATCATCAACAGTCTGGACTAAGTAGCTATGCAACCACAATATCCTAATGGAGAGCAGAGGCTCTAAGCCTAATTCAGAAGAACAAAGTCTGAAGGCAACTATAGATATGTCAGGATCCCACTGGAACTAATGCTAAGCACATTTATTTCTCTGTTCCAATGTGCTTTAGCAGGTCCATCAAGGTACTTAAAACTTCAGCAGTTACTTGGATAAATAATCTTCAGTCAACATTGTTTGTCCAAATTTGATCATTTCTTTCCATGTATCTTTTAGCTAGAATTTATAATCACTTTCCTTCCATTTATGGTTTAACAGCTCTCTGCAAAATAGTCATGATTATCTCAGTCAAGCCAATCTTTCTGATGCAGAATGTAGAATAGTAAAATGAAAAAATTAGAAAGGTTAGAGTTAGGGTTAGCAATTGAGAACATATACCTCCATTGTTAGCTGGTGTTTCTTGATTGTGATTCATGTTGGAGAACTGGAATTTAGTTCTGCGATTCAAATTTAATTAAAATAATGAAAATATGTCCCAACAGCACCATACATTAACAATTGTTGGGCTGAGTCAATTTCATGGAGGTGCCCTTGAAGAACCAATAGTGAGACATCTTCATGCCATAGTTTGTAAAGGGTGAGAATGTGCTCCAAGTATTTATTTAGGGCAGCTCTGGGCTTCTGTAGTAGAAGATTGCAGAAGGATTGTAATAATTCCATTTTAGAAGCTGAGAGAGGATTCAGGAAAGAATTCATATCAAACCAGTGTATTCTTAACAAGCAAAAAATATATAGAAGTTAAACTTGGAGAATATTATAAAATTTTATAAGACTATAAAAGTTTCATTGGTCCAGGTATGACTTCTCTATGATAGCATTATAATAACAGAGCATTTGCCAAATAAGCTTCCCTTTGCATTGTAAAAGGAGTTCACATGTCAAACCAAAAATAAAATCTAACTCAGATTCTTATTATTTTGGGACAAATAATAGATCCATGAGGGTAATTTCATTCCCTTAAATAAACAGATAGTACATACAATTATATATTGAACCTGTGAAATGCTGAGGGTCATTCTTATAGCTGTAAGTAGAGAACTAGGGCATCAGCCATATTGAACTTAATTCTCACTAACAGAGATGAAATGATAGAAGGTGTTGAAGCCACAGGAACCTTGGGGGGGAGTGATCATGCAATATTGGAATTCAACATTATGCAAGCATAAGCAATAGAACATAGTCAAACTAGAGTCTTGGACTTTAAGAGAGCTAATTTCAATAAACTTAGAGAGAGCTTGGGAAGGATTCCATGGATGAGAATCCTCAAGGAGAAAACAACTCAAAAAGCTTGGGAAATTTTTGAAAAATGAGATTATAAAAGCCCAGTCTAGCACAATACCAACGAAGAAGAAAACTAACAGCTCTCAAAAGAAACCAGCATGGTGCATAAAGAACTCTCTGATAAATTGAAAGAGAAAAAGGACAAGTATAAAAAGTGGAAAGAGGGGCACATAACTAAGGCAGAATATCAGCAAATAGCCCGAGTCTGCAAAGATGAAGTGAGGAAAGCTAAGGCTCAAAATGCACAGATACAGTGTAGGCGGTACATTGCTCAATAGTAGTAACTGTGAGAGGGATCTCAGCGTCCTAGTGGACAATCACTTAAATATGAGCCAGCAGTGTGCTGCAGCTGCCAAAAAAGCCAACATAGTTCTAGGCTGCATTAATAGAGGGATAGAATCAAGATCACGTGAAGTATTAACACTACTTTATAACACCTTGGTAAGGCGACACTTGGAATACTGCATCCAGTTTTGGTCACCACAATGTAAAAAAAGATGTTGAGACTCTAGAAAGAGTACAGAGTATAGAGAAGAGCAACAAAGATGATCAGGGGATTGGAGGCTAAAACATATAAAGAACGGTTGGCTGGAATTGGGTATGTCTAGTTTAATGACGAGAACGACTAGGGGGTGACATGATAGCAGTGTTCAATATCTTAGCAGTGGCCACAGAGAAAAGGGAGTCAGGCTATTCTCCAAAGCACCTGAAGGCAGGACAAGAAGCAATGGATGGAAACTAATCTAAGAGAAAAGCAACCTAGAACTAAGGAGAAATTTCCTGACAGAACAATTAATCAGTGGAACAGCTTGCTTCCAGAAGTTGTGGGTTCTCCAACACTGGAAGTTTTTAAGAAGAGACTGGACAACCATTTGTCTGAAATGATATACTGTAGGGTTTCTGCCTGAGCAGGGGGTTGGACATGAAGACCTCCAAGGTCCCTTGCAACTCTATTATTGTTGTTGTTGTTGTTGTTGTTGTTGTTATTACCTGTAATACCCGAAATCCTAAATCTTTGTTTATTCCCAATAGCTGGAGATCATATGATAGCATAGTCCCATTCAACTGAATTAATGCAGAAAGTGGGAGGGGGACAGGGGCAGTAGACAAAGTATCAGAAAAAAACTTAATCTAAGAGACAAGGTAGTCTTTTGTTATCTAGGTTACTCCTACCCTTTTCCAGCCAAGGAACTGTTCTAATCTTTTAAAAACATATATTTTTATTATTAAAATAATAGGGAAAAAAGAAAGTGAGAGAGAGAGATGCTAAATGTTGATTTGTTTTTCAAAAAGCAAAGTGAAAAGACACATGCTGCCGGTGCATTCCATTTGTGGCCTCAATGAGTAACCGCAGTTTGAACATTTGTACTTTACACTGAACATCAATAATTGTTATTAATTATAGTTTAAATTCCAGAAACTGTATTCCAAATCTGTCTTGCTGTGCAACTATTGCAGAGGCACCCGGGCACCAGGGACCATTTCTGTGGATGGGGCTTTGGTTGTTTGTGCAGCCCGGTTGCTGGCATGCTGTGGACTGATGCTGGTCCACGGACCTGAGGTTGGGGACCCCTGAATTATTGTATAGAAGGGAGCTTGTTTGAACTTGGTTAAACTTCTATAGTGAATATATGCAATTTCTCCGTTATCATTATTCTCCAGTTTTTGTCTCTTCTGATATCATAGGAAAAATTTATCTCCCAATGTCACCCAGGTTTGTTCTTGCTGCTGTCAACATGCATCTTAGTAAACTGCAATATTTCATTGTTTTCTGGAATTATACCTCATAAAAATAACTGTGGTTTCAGTTCAAATTTTATTTTAGGACATGCTGAACAGTTTTATGTATTTCCTTCTGGTATTTTTGAATTTTTTGGCATAAGCACCAAATGTGGTAAAATATTCCATCTTAGATGTAGCATTTTTCCAGTTATTTGAAAATAGAAGATTTCTTCCTTTACTGAGTAGTTCCTGTTTTGTCTTCAATTTGTTTTCTGAATCTGGATATGTCATATTGTACATGTAATTAAGGTGGATGTTTGTTTGTTTTTACTATAGTTGTCCTTGGAATGTCTATGGAGATTTTCAGTCATCCAGGTCATGGTTGTCTCAAAGTGCTTTTTCAAGAGGCAACTGGACATTCTTGTTTTTTCTTTGAAGACTTTTCACTTCTCATCCAAGAAGCTTCTTCAGCTCTGATTGGATGATGGAGAATGGAAGCTTCTTTGGATTGTTCTTTGCCAATCTGCAGATTTTTATCCAAATTGGAATCAGTGTCATATAGAATATAAAATTCATCTTGGATATTCTACTCCTTTTGGTTATTGCAATAAACTTTACCCAGGAAAAATTTCAGCTTTTCCCTTTTGTTTTATTTTTTTTCCATAATTGATTGCAATTGTTTGAAACATGTTTCTTCTACTTCCTGTCTAACAGAGTTTTAAGTATTTCACTGAAACTTTTGTTATCTCACAGTTATACTATTTCTTGATACAATCAAGTATGCATTGTTATTATCTTTGTTTTCTTTTCATCAGTTTTACAGCCAGAAAGACAGCCAAACTCTTTAATTACTACCATCAATTGTGGTATGGAGTTTTATGATTATGTACTTGTTAATGCTATATCATCTGCACAGCATTCATCTTGTATTTTTCCACTTGACTTTTGATTCTAGTTGTTTATCTTTTCAGATCTTCTTTGCTGGAATTTCCAAAACAATTACAAAAGATAAATAAAATTAAAAGTGAACACCCTACAAGATTTCTTTTATCTAGAACCTCCCATAGAAATATCCATTGCAAATTATGACATAGTAATAGGTTATTCATCATTGTGCCACAGTGGTTAGAATGCAGTATTTCAGGCTGACTCTGCCCACTGCCAGCAGTTCGATTCTGACAGGGCTCAAGGTTGACTCAGGCTTCCACCTTTCTGAGGTTGGTAAAATGAGGAGCCAGGTTGTTGGGGGCAATATAATGACTCTGTAAATTGCTTAGAGAGGGCTATAAAGCACTGTGGAGTGGTGTATAAGTCTAAGTGCTATTGCTATTCTCAATCTAAAAGGTAGTTTCCCCCCTTAAAACCATATTATGATGACATTGCGGTCTGCACATTCCATTGGGCATCCTGCACTTCTTTTATAAGTAACATAAGAGTCTTGGAGACCCAAATCCAGTCACTTCTTGAGTATGTTTGATATTTAGCTGGAGAAAAAGTATAGTCTCTTGTGTTGGATGTTTTTTGCCTCCAAACATCTATCAAAGTCAAGTCCTAACCCAGGGGTCCCCAACCCCCAATCCATGGACCAGTACCGGGCCACGGCATGCCAACAACCGGGCCGTACAAACAAGCAAAGCCCCATCCGTGAGATGCAGGCAGCACACAAAACCACACACTCTCCAGTCCGTGGAAAAACCTTTCTCCATGGAACCGGTCCTGGTGTCCAAAAGGTTAGGGACCTCTGTCCTAAACTATTGTAGTTCAGATTTCTTTTTAATGTCTCCCAATACTAAAGCTTATAAAAACTAAATCCAAAATACTTGATTGGGAAATCCTGGATTAAGTGTTCTTTTGAGAATGAGTTATGGAACAATTTGTAAGGAAATTTCAAAGAGAATCCAAGTCATTTGATACCTTCATGAATAGTCTCTTCTTTCCTTAAGCTTCATAGAAAATTGTGCAATGATCAGTTTCCATTTCATTCATCCATCAGATATGCGACCTGTTCTTAATCTGGCATAAGGTTAGACCAGATTAAGAAATAGATGCTGTGTAAATCTAAAGCTACTTTTATTAGAACAGCTATAACAGCAGAATCTTCCTCCCTCATTTACCTTCCTGTGAATGGGGTAGATGGGCTGTCTTAGGTATTTTTGTAAACCACTTTCTTGGTCTGAACTTAAGCCATGTTCATCTGAATGTTGCTTTGATAACCAATCTTCTCTCTGTCTTTCAAGGCACTTCTCTATACTTTCTACGCTATTAGAATATATATTTTTTCCATCCTTCCTACTTAAAAAACAACAACCTGCAATCCACAAAATCTCCTACTGAGTAACAGGAACATCTATTCATTTTCTGTCAACTCCTTTGTCACAACTAGGTTGTGACATAAAAGTTAGAAGATGTCTAAGAAAATCTGCCTTATGGTCCTGCCTCTAACATTTGCTCTGTGTTACCAGGACACTGTTTAGAGGTACATACACATAATTTGTGTGAAAGTGGGTAGATTACAGATACTTTTATATAGTAGATTAGGCCATTTGTATTAATCTTTTTACAGCTCTGTAATGTTTTCTTTTTATAAAATCTTTCCATTCATGGCCACCGCAGCATGGAACTGTGGCCATGCTAGAAGGCTACATTGGGCTCTTTAAAATGCTTGATCTTCACTTAATACCCACAAGACCATAACATCATTCAGTGTTAGGCAGAAGAAAAGCTACCCATTTACTCATGAGTCATTTCTTCCAAATATCTTACAATCCATATTTTAAAATCAGCAGCGCACACAAAAAAATGGTCAAGAGCTTGGATTTCCATTTGACCTACATTCTCCTTGAAACACTGCAGACAATTCTAGTGACGGTGTGGACAAGAATAAACTCCCCAATAAGGTCATGAGAAGTTGAAAGACATCTGGAGATAAGCTACACCTTATTATCCTTCCAATATACATTCTTGATCTCTTGGAAATGGAATTGTACCACTTCTTGGATTGCCCAAGTGCTTAAGTTCGACAATGATGCACAGTATGTCCGAGGTTCACTTTTATACTGTTTTTGAGCAGAAAATTATTTCTTTGTGTTTCTTTGGTGTGTTTTTGCTCTTTGAAATTTCCACTTTCCATTCTGTGCCCTATTATCAGTGCCTGGACAAAAATAATAACTTGGCTTGACATTCACTGTATCTTTTAGATTTAAGCTTGCACCTTGCATGCTTAAATTCTGCGCTACTGAAGATTTCAGCTTTTTCATCCTGTCTCCTCATCATTGTGCACTTCCCATTAGGAAGACAATCAGCTTCCGAACTCTTCTCTATTCACCATCAGAAGCTTTGTAACTTTTCTCTCTGCTACAATAGCTAAAACTACACCATAATTGTTCTACAGTGGCCAAGGCAGAATAATAGGATTTATATCTTTTCTATATCTTAACACTATTCTTGGCTTCCAGCATATAGCCAGAAATAGGTCCCTTTCTTCTATATACAATTTTAAGCACATACAAAGTACTTGTGTTTTGAAGATTTTGTTTTTAGTTGACACGGCAAATGTATATAATCTGGGACTGTGCATTCTTATAGTCAAACAAGAAACTTTATAGTGACGGGGATTCACAAAAGAATGTCCTGTATAGCTCTTTGCTAGCTCTATGGGAGTGGAGAGCCTTCCTGACTACCGTAGCTTTTTTTATAAGGTAAGGAGAAAATTCATAAACTTCACTGCAAAATTCTGCTACCTTATGTAAATACCAATACAGTAAAGAGCATTTTTTTTTCTTACAAAACAGAAACAAAACATGATTCTCACATCTTTTACTTGGATTTTGGATTATTTTGGATTATTTTGGACCAGGAGGTTTTCTGGGGTGTGGTTTAGGTAGGCACAGATAGTGAATTAGACAAATATTGGAAAGAGTCAGAAGTTTCAATATCTGCCTCAGGAAGAACCAAACAAAAGAACTCAACAAATTCAAATTCAACTTATGGCCAGATAAGCAGGTGTTATAGTTCTGTTGCAGGCAGTTAGGTACTGTGGATCCTGCTTCTTAGCTAGGGCAAGGTTCATTTCAGCTGGACCTCTGAGAAGATAGACTTATAGTCAGCCATCCTCAGATCTCAATGGCTAATCCAAATGTTGAAAGGATCTGCCAGGTATTTGTCTAACTTCCTCATGGGAATATTCATATCCAGAGATGATCTGTAGCTCTCCAAATGTTATCGATCTACACCTACCAGCATCTTTCACCATCAGGCATGGTAACTGTACTACCTGTAGTTGAGCTGACCAACATCTAGAGGCCAACCTCTCCTTGTAAGATCCAAGCAACTTGCAAGATACCCAAACATGATGTAGTAAAATGCTTTATGTTTTCAACAGCAGATTGAGGAAGAAATGTATGGGCCCCAGAGCATATTCTTTTAAGAACAACAAGCAGAAGCAGGACATATAGCTTTAGGAGGGATAACCTAGCAGTATAATAACTGGCACAACAGCAAGAATAGTAGGACTCATGCTATCAATGGATTTACAGATGCCCTATTAATATACTGGACTGATACAGTCAAAAGACTGATACTGGATTGTAGGGATAGAAAACAACATTCAAAGATGTTTATTCACTGGGCATTATTAAGAATTATGCATATTACTGTCATTTCTGGCTCTAAGGATATAAGAGAAATTCAGAAGTGAAAGAGGATGAAGAAAATGGCTATCATAATGCAAAGTGATATCAGCAAAGAGACAGAAAAGGAGGGAGTAGGATACCCATGTTTATCTCCCTGGTCCATTGTATATAACCGGCCTTTCCTCTGAGAAATGTAGGTTCTCTGCTAATTTCCTCCCCACAATAGCCACCTTTTGAGCTATACCAATCTGAGAGAAACTAGCTCAGTGATCCAGACAGATCCATGATCAAGTGAGGACTTGAACTTTAGATATAAACGTCCAGTTAAGTCCAAGCAAATCCAGCCCAGTTTTAGTGTAAGAGTTGCTTAGCATCTCTGTGTCTAAATAAAAAAGAAAGTCAATGAGAGTTTGACATTTCCTGCAATCTCTTTGTGTGTGTGGGGGGGGGGTATGTCTGTCTCTGATGGTTTTCCTCCTTTTTCCTTATTTATCCATTTTATCTGCCAGATGAAGGTTGCTATTGTTCCTGCAAAACTAACTTTTGTGTTCCACATGGCCTGTTCACAAGTAATTTCTCTCCAAACTAGAAAAGAGAGAAGATGGGGGGGGGGAGACTGCTTACATAACGTATGAGTCAGAGACACTAAACTGATAAAATAATTAGCCTTAAAATGCTGCTGATCTCAACTTGTTGTTAAGTAGAAATGGAGTGTTTGGGTGTCTATTTTCCTTTGGTTCTTTCTCCTCCTCCCCCTCCTCTTCAAATAAATGGGATTTTCACATGCAAGGTCCACAGAAGCTTCTCAACTGCCCTAGTAAGTGGATGAAAACAAACCAAGAGCAACTTGGCATTCTCTGCTCCCATAACGGAAGTCTGATAAGAAGGAAGGAAACTTTTTAGCTGCAAAAAGTTAATCACTCTCAATGACCCCTAATTATTTCAAAGCAAACTGCTGTTAACAGGGCAATGGCAAAAGGCTCCTTCAAAAGCTGGTCACTTGTGGCTTCTGTGAGTGTGTCCCCATCTGCACAGCACAAAATAGTCTGACTTCTTCTTCAGTGATCCTACCTATCAGAGTCATTTCTTGCCCCATTTTTTCCAACTACCTTGTGATCTGTCCATTTCAAAGAACACCCGTGACCTCATCGTAGGCATATGAATACCAAGCTATACTATGGTTTGTCTGATTTTAGCTTAAAATAATCTGTTAATCTAGTCATTGTGGTTTGTAAGCCGTGCTGGTTAGTGGGTTTAGAAATCCAGCCAAATATTGTTTATTCAGTAAACCAGGGGTCTTCAAACTTGGCCCTTTTATGACTTGTGGACTTCAACTCCCAGAATTCCTCAGCCAGGCACGCTGGCTGAGGAATTCTGGGAGTTGAAGTCCACAAGTCATAAAAGGGCCAAGTTTGAAGACCCCTACAGTAAACCATGTTTAAGCAAACTTATACTCCTTAGTCTCCAAGGTGCTTTTTCAAAAGGCAACTGGGTTTTCTTTGTTTTCCCTTGAAAACGTTTCACTTCTCATCCAAGAAGCTTCTTTAGTTCCCTTCAGTTCAGTTTCAGTCTTCAAGGAAAAACAAAGAAAATCCAGTTGCCTTTTGAAAAAGCACCTTTGAGACAACCATGACCTGGATGATTGAGAATCTCCATAGACAATTATACTCCTAAGCAATTCCATGACAGTCAACTCATTTCTCTGCAGGGTTACATAGAAATAAGCTCTATTGAACTTGGGCTTATTTTTTCTTTAATTTGGGTAGAATTGTTCCCTTTTAGTTTTAGTTCCCAAGTTTAGTTCAAGGGTTTAGGATATTTCCTAACATTTCAATTCATCTTTAAGTGGCGTGCCTTGGTTAAATTTTGTACTTATTTTGTGTATATCTGTGTTTGTACATCGATGAGATAGAGAGACTAAATACACATAGGCACCTATGCTACTGTTTAGCTTAAAGGTTTCCAAAGTAGTTTATTAATATCAGTAACAAACAACCATGTCCTGTGTATTGAGGAGCTGAGAAGGACCCTATTCTTCGGACTTCATCCTGTCCTAGGCTAAAGGAGAGGAAGAAGTGGCAACAGCATAGCCCTGAGGCTGGAAGCGGCATATCTGCTGAACCTGTGAACACGATGATCACAGATATAGACAATGAGTTATACTGCTCAACAAAGAAGAAGAGATCTCTGCTGCTCGGTCTTTGATCTGCCTTCTTAGTCCACTTTCTTGCAGAGCCACTGGATTTATGACCCACTGCAGCTGGTCCCTTTTCACAGACACTGAGAATCTCACCAAGCTGCTTCTATTCTCCCAGATTCACACTGTGGTGTTTCAGTCTCACCCATTTCACTAACCAATCCTCATGTTCCTCATTTTAACAGGCTACCGGGCAGTTTTAACAGTTGACATCCTACAGTAGTTCATAATTTGTAGAGAGACAGATGAGTAGACCCAGATCCAGAGTAGCCCCAGCTTTTGTTTTTGTGTATATGTTTCAGGCATCAGTCCTGTTAGAAAAAGGTCACCCTAGTCCATTCTTAATGATGGCTTAAATGCCTGATGCTGACACTTGGCTTTGGCTAACTGAACTGCAAAGCTGAGGATTTATGGAATCAGCTCTTTCCATGCAAGTCACTGAACTGCTTTCATATTTTAATAATATCCTGTCACACCTGGTGACCTGAAGGATAAAGTCTCGATCCCTATTAGAGACTCCATTAGCTACCCAATGGCTCTGAAAGGACTATTCTTTAGGCAATTGCCTCCTCGAGTATCAGCTGTGAAACACCTTCCCCATCAAACTGAGTTCCTAGGGAAGGCTTGTGACCAAACTCTGGTAAATGGCATTAAAGGCTAATTTCAAGATGATGAGTGATATATATCAAGGATTTTTTGAAGCAAGAAGTCGTGTTTCTTTCCTTCCTGCTGCAGGAAATGAATCAGTTGCTAATCCTCTGCTTCTTTATCATCTTAGTCCCAATTAGATCACCAACTTGGTGCAAAGGGAATTTTATTTTTGATGAAAACTCTTTTTTGTTTGTTTGTTTTGGGTATTTTGCTTTGCTTACTGGCGAAATGCAAAAGGGAGTTAATAGGACTTAGTACTGCATTTTTTATGCATTCCCCCCCCCATAGGCTGAAAGCAGAATTTGACCTTTAAATGGCAAGTTGGGAGCTGCTGTGTAAAAAGTTGATGAGACCAGGACATGGAAATGGAGGAGGGCAGGGCTAGATTTGATTTAATCTAATTTACATTTAAATATAATTAAACTAAATGCGACATCATGTATGTAATCCATTCTCCTTCTGGGGCGTAAAAATACCATAATTCAATGGCAAATTCCAGCAGAGCTTTGAGGGCCCCATTTATAGCTCTTGAGGGGCCCTGTGGCCCTGGTGCATCTCTTTTTATCACACAATATATGTGCAGAAGCTCAGACTTAGATTTCAAACATCAGAGGATTTCTGCTCTGGAAATGTCTAAATGGTAGCACAAGTACATTATCCTTGACAATGGTAATTATTTAACGGGGCACTTCAGCAAATACTGAGATAGACACAGTACAAGTGGAGAAATGGATTGTCACATAAATAGACATTAGCATTCTCAAGTAATAAGAATGGGAGCAGAAAAAGAGGTTTAGATCTGGAGGTGGAACTCCTCTTTCGCTATTGCACATTCAGGTGAAGTATAGCAATTAAGGCAGAATGTTTTTGAAATATTCTTCATCGGATTTATCTCCCTGAATTCCGATGTTTCCAAATCTTAGTGTTTTCAAACACATACATGATCCCCTGCTGTTTTGCCTGTTTCTCTCCTTCCCCCCCCTCTTCCCCACTTCTTTCTGGATTCGGTAGAGGATGTTATATTTACTTTCACTTATTTATATTCACTTTCCTGAAATGATTTGCAAGAGTGCTTTAACACATTGTCAAACATACACATACACACTGATAATTTGGATGCCACAGATTCCAAAGCACACATATGTAAGTGGGTAGAAAATACAAGGAAAGGAAGAAAAACAATGGAAAATAATGGAGGAGATTCCAGCTACTCTTAGATTTAGGACCCATGCTACATTGCGGACTGTGTGAGTGCATCAGTGGTGACACCTGGCAACTGCCTGGGCAAGTCCCTGCAGTTTTCTTGGCAAGGCGTTTTGGAAGTGGTTTGCCTTTGCTTCCTTCTCAGGGCCAAGAAACTGGTCCAAAGTCACACAGCTGGCCTAAGGCAGAATTCAGTCCCTCAGTTTCTAGTCTGATGCCTTAACCACTATACCAAACTGGCTCACATAGCTCATGTTTCATCCCAAGCAATGTATTTTCAGAAAACTTGTACATCAACATGCCTATCCAGAACCCCCAACATTTTGCAATGATCCTATACTGGGGAATAGGAATAGAAATGTGACTTGGAACTACTCACCTTAGCTTGGGCCTACACTTTGGAGGAGTTTGACATACATACATACATACATTTATTTATTTCCCACTTATATGATTTTGTACAAATAACTGAAGATGGCAAACAATTCCAGGACACCTTCCTCCTCCTATTTTCCCAACAACCACAACCCTGTGAGGTAGGTTGGGCTGAGAAAGAATGACTGGCCTAAAGTCACCCAACTGGCTTTCAGGGCTAAGGCAGAACTTGAACTCAGATAAGGCTCATCCTGCTTTCTACCCTGGTGCCTTAGCCACTAGATCACACTGGCATAAAGCTCTTTGCAGTATGGTAATGAAGCTTCCATCACTAAAATAGAAACATAGTCGAAAAATGAAAGTTAGTTTAAAGGCTGAAACTCTAGCCTTAGTTGAAGTTCATAGTCCAGGAATTCTGGAATTTGTCATCCCAATCCAGGTTGAACATGACTCCTGTTAGGAGTTTGCATTTTATTTTGGGAAGAAATATCCGATTGCTCACTCAGTGGCTTTCTGATGGGAAATTGACCTGTTAGGACCAAGCAGAAGCATAACAATGTACTGCATTATGTACATTTTTGCAATTTCATTCTGTTTTCATCACCATCATTCTAGCCATTGTCAATCCACTACAGGACGAAGGCCTCTTCTGCATGTTTCCAACCAATATGGTCCTGAGTTTTCTTTTGCCAATTGGGCCCGCAATACTTACTGATGTCGTTGCTCCATCTTCTTTTAGGTCTCTTTCATGGACCCTTTTTAACCAAGTGGGATCCATCCTATGACTGCCTTGGTCCACCTGCTATCAGTTCTTCTTGCTATGTGACCAGCCCATTTCCATTTCAATTCTTTTACTGTTTTGATGACATGGTATACCTTCGTTTGTTCTCTAATCCATGTGCAGGTTTTTCTTTCTTGTCTTGTGATGCTGAGCATGTATCTTTCCATGGCTCTTTGTGCCAATCATAGCTTTTGTATTGATTGTTAGGTTAATGTCCATGTTTTTCTGGCCTATGTTATAGCAGGCAGCATACATTGATCTAAGACTTTTCAGGCATAGAGGGAGGTTGTTCTTGAAAATTATGCTTAACTTGCCAAATTCTATTTTATGCTCTTTAATTCAATAGTACTTACAACCCCCTTAGGTAGACCAGCTTGTCAGTGGGATTTAGACTCCAAGGGTAGTTTTTTGCTTTGTGGGGAGGATTATTCCAAACCTAAACATCAGACAGATTTGTAATGTCAAGTGGGGAGGAAGGGAGGATTTTGCCTGAACTTCTATAGTAGGAGAAGGAACCTGAACCAGGGACAATGTTCTGTCAGAGGCTTCTGCTAAACTGGAGAGGGGAAACAGCGAAATAAGCCATCCTCCTTTGCTACCCAAACTTTCCCATCTTCTGGATCTCCCTTTTGTCAACCAAACAAATTTTGTTCTCTCTCCAGGCATTCCTTCTGAAATGTCTTCTCCTCCGCTCTCCTTGTGTTCGAGACTCAGAACTAAGCCTTGCCAGTTTCTCAGCTGGCCCCCCTGCAGCTGTTCCTTTTAATAGCACATTGCTGTGCAAAATTTTAGCAAGTGATATTCCCTTCAGTGGCAAGCATCCTCGGCTGATGTCTGAACATTGAACTGTTGTAAAGGGACAAGACTAGACTAGGCCTTTTTTTTTTTCCACCACATTGTTTGGCAAGCCTCCCGAGAATTGCTCTTTTTCACTTTCTTGAAAGTGAAACCAGCATTGATCTAATAATACAGTCCTCACTAGGCACTTCATGCCTTCCAGCAATTTCCAGGTAGACATCATGGAAGACTCGGCATAATGCTCTATGACATCACCTCCCTATAGAGATGGGTGGTGAAGGAGGGGCGGGAAGGGGAGCAGGTTGGCCCTAAAGGAATAATACCACGCATCAAACACAGCCTTTCTCTGCTTAGGTACTGGGTGAGAAACCTTTTTGCAGGAATTGTAGGGAAGACTCTCCTGGAATAAGGGCTCGAGCATGAGAACCATGCCAGGGTACCAGAGTTATATTAATTGTGACTCTCATGTGTGAGAGCCACACCATGTACCATGCCAGAGTTATATTAATTGTAGGCCACATTCATAAAATGTAAATGGAATTGTATTCAATTTAGTTTTCATCCTATTTTTCAGAACATTGTTACCTTCCCACTGAAGTGGAGCCTATTTACTTGGATTTGCATGCTTTCGAACTGATAAGTGGGCAGGAGCTGGGGCAAATAACAGGAGCTCACCCCATTGCACAGTGCTCAGGTCTCAAACCTAGGCTGTCAGCTTTCCAGCTGACAAGCTCAAGGTCTTTAATCGCTAAGCCATCGGCATATAGTCATGCTAGCCACCTGACCAGAGAAATGTTTTCAGACAATGCTGGCTCCCTCGGCTGAGAAATGGAGATGAGCACTGTCCCTAGAGTCAGATACAACTGGACAGGGGAAACCTTTATGTTTAACTTTTACTTATTTTTCAGACTGGGTCCCCAGTATTTGGCTTTAGGCCACAAAAGAATTGCACACCCCTGTATTGAAGAGTTCAAGGGCCAACCTTGGCATGAATTGTGCCCCCCCCCCCAATATCTCTCACTAGGACTATTACGGCCCCAATTATACTTTTCTGAAGTGCAGGTCAAGAATTATTAGCTCAATTGTTGGGATATGGTATCAGTCCATAAATGTTTATTCTTGCGGTTCAGGAAAAATACTCGTTGCTCTTGATCCATTAAGAAACCAGCTCATCTTTTGGATGACCCTACTTCAAAACAAACTTCCCTGGTTAGAGTGACATGAGAAATGGACCAATAAGCAGGGAGAGACTCTCTCAGAGCAAATGTGGAATGGAACATGGAACGCACCATGTGATGCGCTTCTTTTAATTTCCAACATGTCAACAGATTTGAGGAAAACATTTTTCAGTAAGCACAGCTGCTATCAATTTGGGTAATGATAGTCCATCTCCATTTTTTGTTGTTGTTTTTGTATATGTTTATGCAAACAAAGCAAGCAAATTCCGTCACAAAACAAAGATGGTATAATTTTAATTCACAAGCTACTTATATTCAACACATGGTCAGGATAAATACACACACATGTGTGTGTGTTTGTGTGTGTGTGTGTGTGTGTGTATGATTTTATATAGGATTGATATATGATTAAATTTTACAGCTTGAAAACCAATGAAAACGACCAATGAGGGAATATTAATATCGCTATTTAAAAAGAGGTATCTTGACTGTGACTATTGCAGCTGTAACTTCATTGGATAATATTTTCATTTGCATATTCCTAGTTCTTTTGGAGTTTTGCCTTAATAGTGAAACTGCTCCAAGTTGAAATTGCTTTTGGACTGTGTTGAAATGAGATGAGAAAGACTTTGTTAATGCTGGTGCAGCTAAGGACCATTAAGGTTGTCTTCTTCATGGACTGAAGATGAGATTAAGGCATCATAAAACACGGCAGAAAAAAAAAGTTATTCCCAGGACATGGTTTTGCAGGGATTAGCTAAAAATGGAGAAAGTCTCCTTTGACTCTTTACTTTTCCCCAAAGTTTGGTGATTTCCCTACCTGGAAATATGGATCTCAAACCAGAAACCTCCTACATTTAAAACATATGCCAAGGACATCCAAAAATGTATATAATCTCTCCCCAAGTGAATTAGTGCATTTTGATAAACCCAGCACCAAATGGGAGGTGAAAAAGATTTTATATAATTTCAAGACCAAATAGATGTCTTTCTATTGGACCTTGAAGTTAGAATAGAAGGGTCACTATTATATCTCTATCTCTATCTCTATCTCTATCTCTATCTCTATTTGTCTATCTGTCTGTCTGTCTGTCTGTCTGTCTGTCTGTCTGTCTGTCTGTCTGTCTGTCTATCTATCTATCTATCTTATTGTCTTCCTTCTTGGATCTCGGACATACAACTAGCCAGTATTTGAATCCATGCTATGTAGTTCAAGAGCCCTGTGTTATTACTTTTCTAGGAGGATTTTGATTATTTCATAGGTCATCTCTTTGCAAAAACATAAAGAAGTATAAAAAGGGAGCACAGCCATTATTGCCAAGAGACTTAGGAGCTAAGTAGAACATATTTATCAATGATAAACCTGCTTAATTCTCCAACAGACTGGCCCTGCTAGTAAAAAAAAACATTATGTATGATATCACTATGATGCTAGACAGCAATCTCACCATCAATAACCTGATGTTAGTGGATACTGTACATGTTAGGACTATCCCATAAATAAGTTATTGCAGAGTCTACATACTACAGCCACATTTTTCTGAATCTCATGCAGCATGCCCTTGTTAAAACAAATACCTAGCGTATTGTTCCCAGGACATTTCATTCTCCATTTTGATGTGACTACAATGCCTCTGGAAACTAAATATAGTAAAGGACATGTGAAACTCCAAAGATTGGCCAATAAAAATAGCTAGAGCTGTTGAAACAGCAGGACTAAATAACAGATTGCTTTTACAGGAGGAGAAGCAGTGAGCAGGAATACATAGAGCCAAGTTATAGCTGTGAACTGATTCACAGCCTTTTACTCTCATACTTGTACACATACTAAAGCCTTGTTTTTAACAAAGTCACTACCTGATTGTTTCTCCATGGAGCCCTATTGTAGCACAGCAAACCTTCTTAAAGGGAATTTAAAGAAAGATAGGATGAGCCAAGTGTTCTATCTCAAACTCAACACTAACTCCAAGGATCAGCATCTCTGGTTAACTTCATATTCCTTTTTTTAGAGATGGAAATGAAAGGGATTGAGACACTTTTTTTAAAAAAAAAATGACCATAAAAATATGAAAGTGAACATGTTTTTTCATGTGCATATTCACACATGTGGGAATGCAATTTCCAAAACATTCCTAAATGCCTACTCAAAACTATTTGTATTATTCCATAAATTGTTTAAACCAGCAATCAGAATTGCAAAGACATTCAATAATTATAATTTAGGATAAATTAGGGAAACCATCATACAAAATGTTTGACTCTAAATCTAAACATCACATGCTACAATTAAGAATTTAATCTAAAATAAGGAGGAGTTGACATGAATAGTATTCAGATTTCATTCCAAAATCTCTTGAAAAAAATTTCCGTTCCTGTTTCAAATCCGTTTGTCTTCATACTATTTCATTTCAATCTAAGGTTAAATAAGAGTATTTAAAGATGCTACAACATAATATTATACTGTCCACTCAGCTATAAGTTCCACTGAATTCATTTACTCCTAGTCTCCAAAGTGTAGGTTTTCCATTTATAGCAACAATTACTTTACTCTATCAAATGCATTTCTCTTCCGATTGTTGCATTAAAAAATCCTGAAGTTGAAATCATTAAAATGCTTTCTTATCTCTTGACAATATGTCTGTGCCAACTTCAGGAAATTTAAATATATAATTTAGGACCCTGATGCCTTCTCAACATTCTTCAGTTTATTCAGAATTAAAGGCTTAGAACAGGGATGTCAAACTCGCAACATCACATGACGTGTCGCGACGTATCGTGACTTTTTTCCCATTGCCGGCAATGGGGTGGGCGTGGTTTCGCCATGACACATCCGGGTGGCAGTTTGACACCCCTGGCTTAGAAGGTCATTGATCTGAATGTTCTGTCACAAGATGGATCCTATATCTACTTACCACACAAAATCTAAAGCACAGTTTTCCTTAAGCAGAGCTTTTTTTTCTATTTATGGCCCTATTCAGAAGTTCTCAAAAGTATACATGGAAAGACTAGTCTTTGCTCTGCACTGGCTTCCTTTCCATAATGAAAGGAAAGCTTGAGTATACCGTGTAGTCATGTTCTGCCAGATGCAATTGTAATCCTCCCCTTAGTTAAGTTCTCAGTTGAAGCCATGTTTGACTAAATGCAGTTACATTTTTTTTCCGTCAAGCCATGTCACTCCATGCACTCAGAGTTGAAGGGAGCAGATTTAGTGGGTGTGCAGCTCCTCCATGGATCCACTTTCATAGTACCTGAATGGTCTTTTTGCATCTTGGGTATATTTTTCCTCCACGATTATTCAGGTCATGTGCATTTTAAGTGGCAACAGAAAGTGGATATTTGAGAAGTTTGAAGAAATGAGCGCAACTCTCAGGATCTGCAGAAAAGATAATGGAACACTCCAATAACTAATCTTCATATGGAGAACTTTTCCAGAATTAGGTGAAAAGGGATATGTTCTTAGGTTCCAGAAATTAATGAGCCTATTCCAGTATTTAAAATGTTATTTACTAATGAAGAAGGTTGAGAGAACAAGCCCACTAGTTCCAGCTCTGATCTGATTGTCATTTGTAAAAGGGTCTTCTGAACAGAATATCATTTGGAGTCTCTCTTTACAGATTTTGCTTCAGATGCTCACCCTGCACACGAAGAGAGTAATGGGAAGCCAAATTTGTACACCTCTTGTCATCCCCTCTTATCACATGCAACTCTTTGAATACACAAAAAGGCTTATGTGACCATTTTGACCGTGATATTAAAATGCCGTAGAGATATGGGATTTCTTCTTGATTACTTCAATGATCTTTCATTTTAAAAAGTTGAGAATTTTTACCTTGCTTGACAGTTTTAATTAAAAGCCAGTAAGAGTTCTCAATCGGTAATTAGATGTAGGTCTCAGGAGAACTAGGTGGTCAGATTTTGAAGGATAAATGTGAAAGTTCCTTTCTGTTTTTCCCCTAGCTATCTCTTCATTCTCCTCCTTCAGCATCCATACCCCTAATCAAATGGACCCTCTGAGCCAAGTCTTCTTGCAACTTTATTGTGTAGTTCTAAATAAGGGAGGATTCTTACCTCTTCAGAGTGCAGGTGACCACCACATGAGAACCATTGTTCTTAATGGTGAGGAGATTTAAAATCTAAGTGGGAAATTAAATCTTCCGTATATCCAAATTTCCTGAAAGTATTTTTCCCTCCATTTCCTGTATTTATATATGTGAGGGCTTACCCACCTAATTTTAGATATATATTTTTTCCAAATGTAAGAAAATGCCTGTAAATCCACTGAAGAATAATAATTGGAAACTGAAGAGGAATATAATTCTGAGCCTTCTTGCTTCAGAATTCAATCTGATGTTCTGTCTCCGCTTCCATAGGATCACTTTGCATGGACAGCTGAGTCCATTTATGGGCCAGTACTACCTCACAGGAAGTTTTGGTGTGTTGGCTCCATAACATGGCGTGGCTTGGAAAAGCTCTGGCTGAAACTTCAGAATACTGCTTCTTGTCAGATCTGTTAAGATTGGACTACAGAGACCAGTGTCTAATTCAAGATAAGCTGCTTCATAAAACATGTTTATGCCATACAGCACCTACCTTTAATCCTCAGAAGACCCATTAAAACAGATCTCATTTCCCCCTTGCCATCCTTTACAGGAGCAATAGGCGATATTATATCTATTAAAATCTTGTGGGCACATTTCTTAAGATATGCTATGCTTTCTGCCTCAGTTGACTTTTGTTTTTCTTGCAGGTACATTTAATAATAATAACAATAATAACAATAATAACAATAATAACAACAATAATAACAACAACAATAATAACAACAACAACAACAACAACAACAACAACAACAACAACAACAACAACAATAATAATAATAATAATAATAATAATAATAATAATAATAATAATAATAATAATAATAATAATAATAATAATAATAATAATAATAATAATAATAATAATAATAATAATATATGTTCTGTCACAAGAAGCAGTCACAGGCTTTATTTAGAAGTATGTCTGTTTAATCAGAACAAAGACAATTATAAAAGTGGGGGTTTTGTCAGCTCTATCAGGTAGATCAGATCAAGAATTAACTCCATCAGAGGGATAAACTATTTTTCCCAGAGTACTATAATAAGAGGTAATAATAATAATACTCTATAATAATAATAATAATATAATATAATAATCTTGTACATCTGATTTTGCTACTTCCTCCCTTTCTTATACTCATGTGAATTAGGGAGGGGTTTCTCTAAGATACACATATTTTCTGTTTGTTTTCAACTTAGTCTATGTTTTCTTTCTTGTCACTTTGGTAGGGGATCAGGCCTATTTCTTTATTGCACTTTACATATATAGAGAGGTCTTACAAGGCCAGAATTTGTCCTTTTGGTAAATATTTTGTAAATGCCCCTCTCTCCCTCACAGCCATTTTGTAAATGAACAAGATCCTTACAAGACAATTATTTTGCTAAATATAATTACAAGATGTTTCATAGTTCGCATTTTGCCAACCACTTGAAAAAAGTTTTTTTACTGAAGAGATAACCTGTAACCTTCTAACTGTGGCTAAATGAAAACATCTTATGTCCTCCAGAGGTAAAGATAATTGCAGCAAAAGTTTTCAGAAAAACAGATTTTCTTGAGAATTCATCTTTTCTGCTTTAAAGAGCTTTTGAATAATCCTGCTCCCAAAATGAAGCAAACGGAGAAAGAGAAATTAGGATTTACAAATGTTGGCCTATTTCTTGACTAAATTAATTTTTTTTTAAAAAGTTTCATTGTGTCTTTGGCACCTATTTTGTGTAAAAGCTTAGAAGACACCAAACATAATAATTGTCACCTTTTCTTTCATCTTATTATTGTAGTTTAGGCCTACCACACATAACAGCAGTTTCCACATAGTTGTACTTCTACCATAGTTGTGTCAGCATCTAGGGAGTATTTTCTGGCAAAAAAAAAATAATCCTATAATTTTACGTAATATATATCTGGATCTCCATATGTTCATTCAGGCATCAAATATCTGGAAAATGAAATCCTGGAGCAAAACAAAAGGCAGCAAACAGATAGGCTTCATGTTGTTCCAGCAGATGTGCAAGACATAAGCAGCCAAACAGCCTTGTGTGTTCTTCTCTGACACAGTTTCACAAAGTATAATTCTCAGCTAAAAGAGCCACTAGGAACTAATGTGGCTGTGGAGCAGAAGACGTGCAATGGTACAATCATCCCTCAGTGGGACCAATTCTGCACACTCCATTTTTAAGTTTGGAGTGCTGTTAATTCAGGCTAACTTCATGCAGTGGAGAAGGTTTATTGAAAAGAACTCTTCTTCCCTCTTGGCATGCTAGCTGGAAGTTCAAATAGCAATCTTCAGAACTCCTACCAAGCACATCAGAAGTAGATCAGCGGGCTATTGGAAAATAGACACAGAGGCTCAAGAGGTTGCTTAGCTTTGTTTTTCTCGGCAAAAGTGGCCACAGTGATTTTTGCTGCCCTGCAAAGTGAAAACAAATGATCTGTGCCAGATTGCCCCAAACCTCTACTGAGGATTGCTTGAATGGAGAATGACTATATAAAAATTTTAGTTTGGACTTTGTGCTACTGTTATCTTTACTAGGGAGTCTGACACACCTATCATATATCGCTAAACACAAGGTGACAAACATCTGGGTTTTCCATGTGGCAGCTGGGCTGCCAATTGCCTGTGGCACATCCCTTGATGCCTATCAAATACCTTATACCAACTGTCTTTTTACATTTAAAACAATATTTTTCCTTTTCTTAAAAAAAAATGGGATGCTAGTTTGCTGTAAAACAAAGCTTTGGCCTCCAACATCACCTTTTGTGGAGGAAAAGAACCTCATATGTTTCCTTAGAAAATAAAAATGCTAAGTAGGACCAGCCCCTTCATAATAACCCTTCAGCCATGAGTGAATTCTTCCAAAGTGATCAGGGGTATGGGAGGTGCTGTGAAATGTGGAAGACTTAAGTATGCCATTTGTTACTTACATGTTTTATTTAGAAATAGATCTTCTGTACACTCAATCTAACCAAAATACATTTAGAGGCACAGTAATACCCTATAGATACCATCTAGTTATATAGTCGCTGATATAATTATCTCATATTAAGATACTCAGAAATGTCTTCACATTCAGGATTTAGGAACTCGGCAAAAAATAGTTATCTCACTTTCATGACCAAGCAACAACCTATGTCATTGCCTAGTGGTGATACTACACTTGTCCTATATCTCTATGAATGTAACCTGCTGGGGCTCTTTGCTTAAGGCTTGGGGTTGACTCACCATATTCAGTAAAACAAGCATCTTGGTCTTTTCCAGAATGGTAAACTCTTTGGGTGCTTCTTCCACCATTGGAGAAATAGGCAATCCTCGAGGATCTATTAGAATCCCTTTCCAGAAACAGAATTCCATTAATAGAGGTTTCTCAGCTCACATTTAATGATCCTCTACCCCATTTTTTTCACGGTACAGCCTAGCTCCCCAGTGCCTGGGAGTAAATATATTCTTAAATAGTACTCTTTGGAATGATGGGATTTATTATCAAGTTAGCCTTCATCTGAAGTATTTGATATCCAATTGTCTGAATCATTTAGTCTTTAGTGCTTTACTTTTTGCTTACACTAATAATTTGTATTCCATCCAATCACATGATTCTGTGTGATTTGCATCAATGACATTATGTCATCCACAGTCAACACAACCCCTTCAAATATCCATAATATGAATTATTATTATTAACATTCTTTTGTCTGCTATGTTTTTGTTCCTGCTCTGTTTTCATAATCTTTTTAAATGTTTGCAATAAATACCTAAAACCATTATCATGATTAATTATTAGTTAGGGCACCCAGAGTTGCTTGTTTGGTGATATGACATCTATATACAGTAAATTGGATAAGTAAATAAATAATTATCAAAACTCATAAACATAAACATAAGTGTCCAGTGGAGCAAGGCAAATATAAAAAAGAATGCTGTAATGTTATGATGCAACCTCTACTTCTTTGTATATATCTTGTGATGTCACACACACATATACACACACATATTTAAGGGCTGAAGCCACCATTGCAAAGTTGTGGTGAGGTTTTTGTTGTGGTTATTCTGATAAAATCATTGGGTTCTGAAGCTGCCAGTGAACAAACATTCACACAGAATGTAAAATCAGATACTAAAAGGTCTGAAGTAGAGTGGGTAGGTTGGACAGAGTGATTTTCAATACTTCTCCCTTCTAATGGACTTTTAAGATTCCCATTCCTGGACCTATAAAGTTATTGGACTGACAGGAAGAAAAAATCAGGGAGACTGCCTAGTTTTTTTAGTGAGCAAGAAAAGGGGGCTGAATATTGCATAAATAAAATTGTAATTTAAATCTTGCCACAAAATGATTTCCAAAGGTCAATGTGTTCATTTAAATGGCTTCCAAATTATTAACCTGGAAGTAGTAAGCAGCGAATCATTCAGAATGAATAGATTTGCTGTTATTTAAGAATAATGACAGTGCATGATAATTTGTATGTATAATGCGCTATAGAAACATTTCCCAGATAACAGTTACTTAATTAAAATGATCATGAAATGGGTGTTGCACTATCCCAGACTCTGTTTTGTTTGATAAGAGGCCTAAACTGGACTAAGGCAGTGAACTCACTGAAATCTGCAAGTGTCTTGGAAAGCAATAGATTTATAGCCCATTCGCTGGCTTACTCAGTTCAGCATTAAGATGTACAACGAAATAAAAGTTTGGAGGATCAAAACTATCCATAGAGACCACAGTATATGAAGACACTTATTGGACAGGGCAAAAGAGGGTTGAACTTAACACCCTAATCCACCCCATGGATGAAGTTTGGCAGAAGAAAGAAACATGGCATTTTGCCATTTATATGTCGTCCATATCCTTTGCTGGTCAATCCAATTGAAAAATAATGAGATTACATTGTGGATATTCCTCAGTTCGCCTTCTAAGAGCCAAATGCTATGTTGATTCCCATGCAGAATTGTTCCACTCAAGCCAGGAGCTCTCTGAAGCCTAGAACAAGCCTGGGAATCGACTCAACTGGAACACCATTTAAAAAATGCTCCAAATGGATACATTGCAAATAAAAGCAGTATTACAAGCTGGCTATTCCAGTAATGTGTACCTTCGCTTTGTCCAAGATGAGATCAGCCAAGGATTTCCACAGGGAAGGCCACAATGGTTGGAAACAATAGGAAACACATTACCGTGCAGCTGGGGATACAGATGGGTTACACGGAGAAGCCAATGCCCAATGCTTGCAGGACTCCAACAATGAAAATGGTCTGGGCTTCACTTCTTTTAGCTATTGTTTCTTCTGTAACACATGAGATGCTCCTATTTTACATCCAATATCTCACTAGGCAGGAGGATGCTTCCTTAAATTCTAGTTTACATTGTTTGTGGTTTCATAAATCAAAGAGAAGACAAATCATACATTGTGGAGTTTTTTCCCCATGCTTATGGTATCTACAGGGAAGCATCAGCAGACAGTTAATGTCCTGCCTTGATCCAGAGGTCACATCCATTTATTGCAAATTTACTTTTTATGTGGTTCCCCAGGCCTTAACTTCCTTTAATAAGGTTGCATGTGTTGTGTGTGTTAAATTCTTTTTATTGTGTGTATTATCCTATGCTTTGAGGATTGCTGTAAAAAACTTAAAGGTTTGTAAAGTAAAAAGCAGTTTTAATTGTTTAAATACTTATAATAAAATGACAGTATTTATTCCATTGGTTTTTTTTAATTGGCAATTTCTTTCCTTCCTTCCTTCCTTCCTTCCTTCCTTCCTTCCTTCCTTCCTTCCTTCCTTCCTTCCTTCCTTCCTTCCTTCCTTCCTTCTGTGGAAAGCCTTCAGGGTTGTCAAGTGATATAGAGATCTATAAAAGAATCAAAGAAATTTTGACTATTCTGTGAATTAGATATGAGATAAATATCTGGACATATATCTAGACTAAAACAAGTATTACTTCCTTGGAAGGAAGATGTAATGTTACACATCAGTTGCTTTATTTTAGGACCTCAGATTTTAGCCTCCTCCTCTTAGGGAAGGGGTAATATTTCTGGGGAATGAGTAGAATAAAGGAAGATGAATTTTGCCCATGAAGTATCACCAGACTTTATTCCTTGACTAAAGTTCTTTAGCCTCCGATGGGCCAGCAACTTATGGTACGTCTTACAGAGGAACTGAAATTTCACAGAAAATCAGAGCTGAGTTAAAATGAAAACCAGGCATTGCCTATCCTAAAAAATAAACTCATATAAGCTTTTTTTTTAGATTCAATGAACAGATAGAAAGCACTGGATAAGAAGCGCAGGAGTGGATTGGGACTGGAATCAGCAGGGAGGCAAGCAGACTGGCAGAGCAGAACATAGGGCAAGAGAAATGGCTGAAATTCTAACTCAAGCTATACTTGTTGTTCTTAGGCTAAGCACTATGAGGAATGCTTAGGCCCTTGCACATGTTCATATGTCATATGGAGGTTAATAGCAATCTATTACCATGTGCTTCTTCAAGGTCACCACTGCTCACCTGTTATGCATAGTATCCAGCAGGTACTTCATACGTTCCCCTCAAGACGTTATGCAAGCAGGTGGATCATCAAGTACATAAGAACAATAATATGTGGTGGGGACCTGTGCTTGGCATGGGGGTTGGTTTGGTTTAGAAGAAGCACTTTGGACGTGGCAAGAAAACAAGTATGTTACCGATGTGCAGTTTTATGTTTGGTTTTGACCCTGGTCTTTAAACAATTTGGCCACAAGCAAATCTCAGTCCTACCAAAAATGAGTCTATTGTGCGTTATTTTCTACAATAATATCGTAATATTCATTACTTTTCAAAGTAATGCTACCATAATTATATAAATCAGTTTTAAACTACAAATTAAACCTAGACCTTTTGGAGCCACACCGTCTGATCCTGCCTTTTCTTTAGCAGCCACAGATATTAAACTGTACAATGGGTTTTCACATAATCTATGTTCCGCAGAGCAGTGGTAGAACAAAAGCACAGAACAGAAGAGACGGCATTGAGGAAAGTCATAGGGTTCTTATCCTTCATGTTTCTCTTTCTATTTCAGCAAAGGGTTCAAACATGAACACATGAAAGCTCTTTTGTGCTAACATCAAATAAAGATTATTTGTGCCAGAATTGACAATAAGGTTTCCAGAGGGTTTGTTGTTTGAATAGGAATCCTCTAACCTTAGTCTATGCAGAGATCTAAGCCTTCCAATAATATCAGAAGAATCCCACATGCTCAAACATATGCCTGCGTTCACAATAGATTAGACCTGGTCATTTTCACCTTAAAAACTGAAAGGGTAAAAAAAAAAAAAATCCATCCCTGGTCAAATTCACCATTTTGATCTGTGTATGTCCTACTATACCTCAATAATAGGGCATATACCTTATATGCACAATTTCCCAGGGACAGTCCTAATTATTGGCTACTAAAAAGGCCAGGAAGAACACACCAATTTTCTACAATCCAGGGCTCCTATCTTCAGGATTCCCCTAGCAGCATTGTACTGCTGAGAATTCTGGGAGTTGAAGTCCATGCATTTGGATAGCACCTATATTGAAGAAGGCTAGAATACACCTATCCACCAAAATTTTATTTTTTCCTATTTCGGCATCGATTTTCAAAATTGTTGTTGAAAAATAAAATGGCAGGAAAAGTGTTTATAAACCTTTTTTTTAATAAACTTTATTGGTTTTTAAAACATAAATCACATAATAGTTGGTTGACAGTGTGTTTGCCTGGCTTACATTTACAAAGGAAAATCGTCAACAATTGATATCTATAATCCATAATCCACATATTCACACAAATGTTTCTTTTTTCTTTTTTTCCCCCATAGATATTCTCTCTGATAATTCCCGTCATCAATATTCTTAATTTTCACTTTAATATTTAAATATTTTCCCTTTAATCAGTATCATGCTTGATCAATGTGTTTTGCTGAATCGAAGCGTTTTTCCCTCTATTTTTCCCCAACCAATCATACAATTTGTTCCAGATTTCGTAATAATCTGTTTCACTGTTATCCTTAAGTTCTAATGTCAACCTATCCATTTCAGCACAGGATAAAACCTTATTGATTACCTCTTCTTCTGAGGGTGTCTCACTGTCTTTCCATCTCTGTGCAAAGACTAATCTTGCTGCTCTTAGCATATGTAATAATAGATATAGGGATCCTTTATTGTATCTATCTTTAGTGATACCCAGCAAAAAGAGTTCTGGTTTTAGCTCAATGTTCTGCATTAGTATCTCTTCTAACCACTGTTTTATTAAATGCCAAAATTTTTGTGCTTTTGAACATTCCCACCACATATGGTAGGTAATAGGTCCCTAGCAATTCTTTGCATTTCCAACATTTTGGTGAGGTCTTTTTATCCATTTTGGCTAATTTCACAGGGGGAAGGTGCCACCTATAAAACATCTTGTATAAATTTTCTTTGTACGCAGTAGCTAATGTGAGCTTCCTATTCCTTTCCCATAAATCCTGCCAATTATCTAAGTCAATACCATAGCCGAAATTTTTACTCCAAATTAACATTGTGTCTTTTACTTGCTCTTCCAACATATCCCATTCCAATAAATATTGATATATCCTTTTTATCTTTTTCTTCCATTCCTAATAGAATTTTATCTAATTCTGTATGCTCTAATTTTATTCCACATTCTTTTTTATCCTTCATATATCGTGATTGAATTTGAAGGTACACCCACCATTCAAGTTCTATCCCTTCTTCTAATAACCTTTTCCTCGATTTTAATTCTCCTCCTTCGTCCAAGATGTCTTTATATGTGATCGCCTTTCCTGATTTCATGAAATTTGGATGTATGAATATCTCCAATGTGGATACCCAATTAGAGATTTTCATGTAATTACGTTTTTTAATTCTGACCCATACATCTAGTAGTGCCCGTCTGGTGTAATGTTTCTGGAAGTACTGGTGAGCCTTGTGCTTTCCTTCCCAAAGAATTGCGTGCCACCCTGTCTGCATGTCATGGCCTTCTAAGGCTAATAATCTCCTATTTCTCAGATGTATCCACTCTTTCGCCCAAGTAAGCGTGGCTGCTTGATAATATTTTTCCCAATCTGGGAGGCCGAATCCACCTCTTTCCTTCGAATCCTGTAAAAGTTTGAATTTAATTCTCGGTTTTTTCCCTTGCCAAATAAATTTAGATATAGTTTTATTTAAGTTTCCGAAAAACTCCTTTCCTAATCTAATTGGTATACATTGGAATAAAAAAAGTAATTTAGGCAGTACGTTCATCTTTATTATTGCGATTCTTCCCATGAAAGACAGCTGCAAATTTTTCCAACTATCTAAATCCATTTTAATTTGATCAACTAATTGATCATAATTATCTCCTTTAATTGTATCACATCTCTCTGTCAATTGAATCCCTAGATATCTCACCTTCTTTGTTATCTGAATGTTTAATTTCTCAACTAGCTCGGTTTCTTGTAGTTTCGTCATATTTTTAACTAACATTTTAGTTTTTTCTTTATTGATCTTTAAACCTGCTACTTCTCCGTATTCTCCCAATACTTCCAACAACCTTGCACTGGACTTCAAGGGCTCTTCCATGATAAAAACCAAATCGTCTGCATAGGCCTGTAACTTAAATATTTCCTTTTTAGTTTCTAAGCCTTTAATTTGTTCTTCTTTCCGAATTATTCTAGTCAAGACTTCTAGAGATAGTACAAATAGTAGTGGTGATAATGGGCAGCCTTGTCTTGTACCTTTTTGTATTTGGAAACTTTTAGTGGTTTCTCCGTTTATTACTACTTTCGCTTCCTGTTTCGCATAAATTGCTTTGAACATATTTATAAACTTTTTGCCAAATTCCATATATTTTAGCTGATTCAACATAAAATCCCATTTAACATTGTCAAATGCTTTCTGTGCGTCAACAAAGACAAGTGCCATCTGTTTTTCATTATGGGTCTCATAATATTCCAACGTGTCTAGTACAATCCTGACATTATATCTTATCTGCCTCCTAGGCAAAAAACCATTTTGATCAGGGTGAATAAATTCAACCAGAAACCTTTTCAATCTTTCTGCCATTATCGCCATAAAAATTTTATAGTCCGAATTAAGTAATGATATGAGTAGTTTTGGATAAGTGTCAAATCAGAGTTTTCTTTAGGTATTAATGTAATAATTGCCTCTTCCCATGAAGTCGGGATCTTTGCTTTTTTTAACACTTCATTAAATACATCTAGTAAGATTGGACCTAAGAGTTCTTGGAGGTTCTTGTATATTTCAGATGGTAGTCCATCTGGGCCTGGCGTCTTATTACTTTTTTGCTTTTTGATTGCCTCTGTAATTTCTTGAAGTGTTATATCCTTGTTTAGGACATTTTGGACTTCTTCTGAGACCTTCGGAAGGTCAGCTTTCTGGAGGCATTGTGATATTTTATCTTTACTAATACTTTCTTCATCTTTATAAAGTTTCCTGTAAAATTCATATGCCACGTTTTTTTCCCCTTCACTCTGATAGATCATCTCCCCCTCTTCGTTACATAATTTACTAATCTATCTTTTGTCATTTCGTTTCTTTAGTCTGTAAGCCAGCCATCGCCCAGGTTTGTTCACGTGTTCAAAAATTTTTTGTCTAGCCTCTTTTATTTTTTGCGCCAGTTCCTCCTTCTCCATAATGTTCAATTTGTGTTTAATTAGATCTAATTGTTTTTTCAGATCCCGACTTTGCGGTTTTATTTGTAGTTGTATTTCCAATTTCCTGTGTTCTTCCTCTAAACTTTTTTGGCGTTGCCTTTTTTTTCTATTATCACTGGACATATACGCAATTGCAACTCCTCTCATGACTGCTTTAGCCGTGTCCCATAGGTTTTGGCTGTTCATATCTTCTTTCTTGTTTGTTTGGAGGAACATACGCATTTGCTCCTCCATCTTGAATTTAAATTCCTTCTGATTCAAAATTGCTCTTTTTAGGGTCCATCTCCTTCTTTTCTTCTGTCCTATAAACCTTTTGCTTACTTTGCTTATTTCTATTTCTTATTTTGATTTTGCTTAAGATATACATTTGATTTAATTTTTGCCTAATATATATGTTTCTGCAAGCAAACTTGGTGTGAATGTGTGAATGTGTGTGTAAAGAACTAAGTCACATAACAAATGACTCAGTTCTTATATCGGTTCAAAATTTAAATTGGATCAATGCATATTAAATTTTAAAAAATAAAGAATTTCTGTCTCCCCCTTCTATTTGCCTAGTGACAAAACACGGACCCCCATTTCCCTCCAACAACTTAGAAGACAATTATTAATAAAAGATACAGTACCAGACAGAAGGATAACTCCACTTATACAGTAGAAGGCATGTAATGAAGCTCTCAATTTGCCTAGAAACCTACTCTCCTCGAGGGAACCTTACTTCTGACATCCTAGTTCTGCACTATTGTAGGCTTAAACAGGAGGAAATATTGGCAGAGAAAAGGGATTATTGCAAGGCAATGCTGATGGGGAATCCCCTTCCCATACTTCTCCTTCCCCTCATTTGCAGATATGACCTTTTTCTCAGGGATAACGCCAATTACAGGTAGTCCTTGATTTACAACTACAATTGAGCCCAATATTTCTGTTATTAAATGAGACATTTGTTAAGTGAGTTTTGCCCCATTTTACGACCTTTCTTGCCACAGTTGTTAAGTGAATCACTGCAGTTGATAAGTTAGTAACACGGTTGTTAAGTGAATCTGACTATCCCATTGATTTTGCTTATAGGCTAAAACTTCCATTTTGAGGGTGAGAGAACAAGTAGTTAGACTTCGTGTTGGAAGATGGATTACAGATCTAATCAGTAGTGGTCATCTTGAACATAAGAGAAAGGGATAAATCCCGCAACGAGTCCCAAGTACGTCTGGGAGACCATCAGAGCTAGGAAAACTTTTTATGCTTGCCTCTGATTGAAGGGACTCAGCAATCTGTATGAATAATCCAAATGGAGCAGAAATATTATGAAAACCCTGACCTCTGTGTCTGGCAAAGAATTTTTAAAAATCCCATATTTTACTTTGAGATCTTTTTTTCTATTCCTAGCTGAAGCCACCTAAGGAGAAACTGCAGAGCCAGGCAGCCTTTCTGAAGCCTGGGCTTCTTTGCAAGTCCTTGCTTAATCCTGGGGAAAAGCATTTTGAGCTGCCTAAATCCAGGTCTCCTTGACAGATTGGACTTGATCAGCAGGACCAGGAAGGGGGCAGAGACATGTCAGTGTCTTCCACTCGGTTGTACTTACAAGTCCAAGGAGGCTGTTGTTCCATCACTAGTCCAGGCATTGTTGATTGTTATTCTCCCACTACACTTTCAATCCTCAATGCTATTTCCCCAATGGCTGCTTGTTTCTCTTTCATTGCTATTTCTCACTGACAAGCTTTCATTGTGTTGCCATTTCAGAAGTCCACAGTTGGCATACCAATCCCTGTGGAAAGACCTCATGTAACCAGTTTTGGGCTATATTTCTGTAATTTCCTGTCCCAGATTGGGATTGGAAGTCAGCAAAGGATCAAATTCAGAAGAATGTTGTGGCCAGGGAGACATGCAGAAGCCTTATTCATAAATGAGACCAGAAATCCTTAACTAAACCAATCTAACGCTTCAAGAAAGATCCAGAGGGCAAAGATAAGAGAGCAAAGATCAAGGTGTAGTAATCAAAGAGTCACTATGACAGTCATAGTTCAATACATAAGAGTAAGCAGCTTTACCAGTTCCCCAGCAATAGATTGCTTCCAGCAATGAAGTATTCTCAGACAGAGAGCTTCATGTAGGAAGATATACCCACTCTACTCTTATTCAGCTGGTACTCATTAATATGCTAAGGCTATTTGAACTGATTTAAGTCAGTCTTACCCTGACTTTGCTCAATTGGTGCTGCTCAAGCCTAAGATCAACCAGACATGCTGGGATATCACATCGGATCTTATTTCCCAGGACAGTCTCTCTTGCAGATGAGCATTTTTAAAGCATGGATTCCCCAAGTGCCACAAACATCAATTCATTCCTCCCTATATAGCACAATTAAGTTTATATTGCAGTTTCACCCACCATACAAATCCTCCTTCAAAGCAAAGGATTTTGGCTTTCCATTCAATAACAGGATAATATGGATCATTTTCTCCTATACAATTTTATACTTCTTTTGTAGATTTTTCACATATTGCTTTTGAAGCTTCTGAGACATTGAAATCTGAAGGCTAGGATCTTAAAGAGATATGCTCAGGGAGTTTCTGCAGAATCAAAGAAAAGAACTCGGCATTGTGGGCAGGAATCTTTTTTTTTTTTTTAAAGAAAGATGGGAAAATCTACTTTTTGTTCAACTGGTTTTACAGGTAACTCAACCTCATGTTTTGCATGCTGCAGCACAAAGCTATCTTCCTGTTCTTGAAGGATAGGCTGAAGCATTCCAGAGACCTCTTTAGCTGCTCCAGTTTGGAGGTGATGTTTTCATTCTTCTCCCAACACAAAACTTCTCATGTGGGAAATCTAGTCTTTCAGTGACACCCTGGAATGATGGAGTTAGGTACAGAGATCCTCCTCAGTTCTTATTAGTCACCTAGGTCTGCTGTGGGCACAACTGACTTGTAGTGCTTTTTCCAAGACCTGTCAACCTGTGGATGGGGTTGCCTTTTCAAAGATAAGCATTCAGTTGACCCACCACAGCTTTTTCACAATCTCTCATACTTGGAATTGGCACCTTTCCTCACATGACAATAAGATCCTCTATACCAACAATATTGTAACGGGCAATGCTATTGCCTGGCCAACCAAACTCATCTCTAAGCCAAAGCCACCCTAATCCTGATCAGTTACTTTGCTCCAGATCCAGTTGTTGTTCAGATAGGAATGGTGGCCACCAGCTGATTCAGCAGCTTCCTGAAATTTCACTCAGAAACAGCTCAGGTGTTCATATTTCTGTTGCAAGCTCAGCTAATCAATCTCCAGCTGCACAGTGGAACCAATCTGCAGAGGAACAAACTCCAGCAGCTCTACCTCTTTCCTCAGGATCACCAAACATCCACCTTCAGTCTTTCCAATCCTTCCCCATATCATCTCTCTTCACACAGTTCTTCACCATGTACTATCCAAATCAATCTTTTCCCCACGAAGTTTTCATCACCTTCCACTATCTATTCCTTCCAGAGTCAAGACAACAATCTACATCTACTTTATTAACCACACATCATTCATAACCTACTATAAATGTTAGATGCAGTGCACTAAATTGATGCCTGATGCTGTCTTAAGGCTTGCATTTTTAAGAAGCCATATACCAGAAATATTTTGACTAGCTGGTCAATGGAGCATGCATGGGCCATACAATGAAGTAGGCGAAATCACTTCCCAATCCTACCAGGCCACATGTTCAAGGTAAGAATTGGTGGTTTGTTTTCTCATCCATAGTTGATACTAGGAAGGAAGGAAAAGGACTATGTAATGCAAACTGTAAGTAGAACCTCATTGCTAAGGTGTAGTAGAGCACAATTGTGTGTGGAGCAGCACAGTTTACGTCATGCACTTTCCTGCTATTAAGGAAAGCATATTAAAGAGGCTCTTTGGTTGAAGCCTGAGCTTGCAACAGTCCAAAAGAAAGCAGTGCAGGCCCTGGACTAACCTACTTCCTCTTTCATAAGCTTGTGCAGTATAGCCATAAATAGGTGCTGAGCAGATCTGTTGACAAGACCTCTTATCATATTTGCCAGAGGCTACTTTTTTTTAGTTTCCATGATTGGATTTGATTATTAGATGTTTGCATTCACAGAAGAGCAATAAGCATTCTAGAGCTAAGTAGGCACGAATGGTTTATTTGGAAATAAATAGTAAATTCCATGAGCAACGTTTTTGAGTAAGCATGGCGAGGAGTGCATATTCATTGGCAAATATTTATCCCCACCCCAGGCCATGCCATTGGCATCCTGGATTGCAGCAATATGTTAGGCGAGATTCTGCTGCAGGGTCAATGAATGCTTAGGGTTATTTTCCCCTCTGGTGGGTTATTCAGTTGAAATGAGCAAACACACATCCATCCGCCAATGGACCCTCCACCTTCTGCAGAGCTTTTGTGCCTCTGCTCAGAAAAGGGGCCCTCTTCTTTCTTTCTCCTGTCATGTTGCAGGTTTAAGTTACAGAAGAAAACCTAGGCCCTAGACAATGAACAATCGAGGTCTTATTTGTAACCTAGAAATACTGAAGTTTGGTGTCTTTTGAGTTCTTTCTCGAGTTCCTGAAGGTGCTTTAAAGGACCTCATTCTCAAGGTTCTTGTGCTCTTTAACACTGCTTATTAGAAGTCAGGCAGAGAATAAGAGATAAATAATTTCTTCCCTTCCATCTTCCCTGCTTCATACATGCCAGCCGGGCTGATAAGAAAGGCAGGCAAAGAGTGCTGGGAGGAAAAATGGATGATAGTTTCAGCAACTTGTAGATAAATACCCTGTGTTGACCACAGGAACTGGGATAAATCTGAGGAAGAAAAGCCAAAGAAGAAAATGGCCTGCAGGCAAGAGAGAAACTGGAGCAAACTGGGGATTGTCCACAAAGACATGAAATTCAGACACTTTCAAACAAAAGTAGTTCCTTGTGACCTTGAATGTGAAAGTATCAGGGAAAGAGGAAGATGAAACTACCGCTAAAAGAGCTATTAAAAAGAGCAGAGAGACCCAATTTTAAAACAGTTCCTTACCATAACATTAAGGGAATGGAAGGGAACCAAACAGCACCCCACCACCTACCCCTTGGGCAGTTTCCTCTTATGAATTCCCTTAATGATAATGTAACAGCAACATGTCTAGCTAGGGAATGAAGAAGTTTCCAGGGAGGGTTGCACAGACATCCCTTTATCTAAATCTGGTTTCAGTTATTGGCCCAGCTCTGGAACTGATGTTTAGCCTGGCAGTTTTAATGGCCAATCAGCCCATGAAGAAGCTACAAGACTCACTTTCTCATTGGCTAAAAAAATAACACATTTTTAGTCCTCAGAATCTGTATATAGAATGAGCTCGAAACTTATTCAGACCTCATAGTCTTCAGTTTATATGTTTTCTTACAATCTCACTGCACATCACATTATAATTTGCTGGCAATTTTTGAAGATGCTTTAGGTTTTGCACATTTTCAGAGGCTGTGTGTAACCCTGGGACTTTGGACTATATATTTAAGTAAAGGGTGGTTGCATGCTAACGTGAGGCTACCCAGAAGGGCTGACCTCTGATTAGCATTTCTGCTTTGAGTGCTAGTGTTTAGCTATGTGTCAAATAGGTGAAGAGGGAGAGGAACAAAGGAAACCTTTTAGCCATACCCAGCCTGTATGACAGATTTTGCTATTCTTACCATAGGCCTATTGCTGAAAATGGCAGCCTCTCCCAAGACTAGCATATGCTCCAAGTCTAAATCACAGCCACATAAAAGTCAAGCATTTGATTCAATGTGACTGTTAAGGTTGATGATTATCCGAATTATCTGGGTCATTGTTTTCCTCCTGAAATGGAATTTTAATGCAGAGATTTAACCTTGCCATGTGAAGATAATGTTGGGTTGCTTTTGTTCATCTCAACAGTGGAAAATTAGATCAGGATGTGAAAGAATTGGACTTACTCATACAGCACAGTTAGATATTTGTAGGGCTGGACTCTGACTCAGGGAAAAGGTCAAACACAAGGGAAGTTGAGCCAGAATTTCACTCACCCAAAGCAGGAGAAATTACCCCAATTTGGCTCTGTTTAATTCCTTGCCACAATTTCTCAGTTTGGGTCCCAGAGGAATAGCCATGGCACAAAGGAGGGAAATTTAAAAAAAAAAAAAGTTTGCTGCTGGCTTGTATTAAATACCTGCAGGAATAGGAGGGAAGGGAACACTGAATTCTGAAATCAAGAAGTACATCTTCCCAGTAAAGTGATGCTTGTGGGCACATCATCATCAATTGCCCAATCCCAGCCTTTTGGTGGGCAAGTGAGATTGGGGAAGATAGCAATAGCAATTAGACTTATATATCACTCCACGGTGCTTTACAGCCCTCTCTAAGCAGTTTACAGAGTCAGCATATTGCCCCCAACCATCTGGGTCCTCATTTTACCAACCTTGGAAGGATGGAAGCCTGAGTCAACCTTGAGCCGGTGAGAATCAAACTCCTGGCAGTTGGCAGAGTTAGCCTGCAATACTGCATTTTAACCACTGTGCCACCATGGCAACTGGCAAGACAGTAGGGGAGGACTCAAGGGTGATGAGACAGAGGCAGGTATCGATCAAACTGTGCTTCCTCAATAGTTTTAGGAATTTGGGGAATATGACAGACATGGTTCGAGGAAATAGCTTCTCCAGTCTCCAGGCAGATAGAACAAGATGCATATTATGGAGCGTGAGGTGATTGTTCCAGCTTGGGAACCATCAGAGTCCCCGTCATGGGGTAAGGAGTCCTGAAGGACTGCCTTTCTTCACATGTTTCTCCCTGTCATATCAGATGTAGCAGGAAGGCATATTTTGGGTCTTGTCAAAAGATGCCATCCTGCCTAACCCTAGCAAACCTAAACGTTACGTGTGATGGGCAAAAGCTTGAAAGGAAATTTGGATCTTTGTTATTATATACTGTAAATTGACAGTGGTGATAATATTAAGTACACAAATTCCCGCAGTGGAAGAATGGATGGTAAAAGTGATGGAATTGGTGGAGATGCCAGAACTGACTCTTCTAATTAAAGAGAAGAATTTATCCACTTTTGTTTCCATTTGGAAACCACTTCAGGATTTTGTATCCAAAACTCTGACTTTTGATTTTGAAGATTAGAATGACTTTGATGGTATAGAAATGGCTTGAAACACTTAGAAATGAAAAGCAAAAAAAATGAGGCTATAACTTTTTTTTATATTCTACTGCATTGAAAAAAATTAGAGATCGGTACTTTTTTCTTCCTTTGCTACTTCTTTCTGAACTTCTCTCCCCTCTTTAATTCTTTCAAGTTTTGTTTCTTTTTGTATTTTATCTTATAATAAACTAATTAAAAAAAAAAAGATGTCGTCTTGCAGGATCCAGGAAGTGAGCCTTTTTAGTCCAGGCTCCTGCCCTCTGGAACATCTCATTAGCGGAGATGAGATTTGCCCCAGTCTTTCCAGAAAACATTTAAAACATGATGCGTGGGTCAAGAAGTTAGTAAAGTCCAGACAGTTTACCACAACTTTAAGGGGAGGGGGGGAGATAGTTTTGGCTGCCATTTTATTTTCTCTAGATTACATTGTGTATGTTTGCTCTAGCTATCCATGTTGCTGTTTTGACCTCAAACTCTGTTCACCATCCAGAGTCACTTTGGTAAGAATGGTGACTACAAAAGACTACGAAATAAAAACATTAATTAAAATGTGAAAGGGAATGGCTAGAAAAGGTGGCTAGGGAGAAAATGGAAAGAGATAAGTAGGTACAATTAGATTATCATCATTTTATCAGTTAAAAAACAAAGGAAAGAGATTGGCAGCGCTGATGTTAACCAGTCCTGCAGTGAAATGTCTGTAAGCAAGCAACCAAGTTCAGAGAGCAACCAGGACTCCAAAGAAAGAAAGCCTGAAGGAGGCAGATTTATTTACTGACTACACGAGGAATGCCCTTAGCAAAAACAGAATTCCTTTTTTCCTAATTCTTGCTGGGAAGCAAGAACAGGTCCAGAATTCTGCCAAGTGGCTTAAACAACTGGCTTAAGCTTTTTCAGGAGCACCAGGTCTGGCCACAAAGGATCGTGGCTGACCTTTGCACAAGCTGAGATAATATTTATCTATACCATTTATCTCTTTTGTCAAAGTGAGCAAGGCTAGTGATGAGCAGGGTAGCGTCTTAGAAGAACCCCAATGCCTCTACATCACCGCAGGGTCTCCTTCTGTGTAACAGCTGGGATTTAGTTCTAAGGATTAAGAAAGGGATTTAGTTTGAGAAACAGAGACAGGTGGCAGCATACAGGTATTCTGGGAAGCAGCTGTGAGCATGGAGAAAGAGTGGAATACAGTACTTGTGAGTGAATGGGAGACCTTTAGACAGCTGAAGAGGGTGGCTCTTGAGGAGTGAAGTGAAGATCACACATGAGGGTATATCAAGTTATAAGAACCCAGATAAAAGCAGGAAAGGCCATGAAATTTTGAAAAGAAGGAGAAGCAGCAGCTTCCTATCTGAATCTTGCCAGGATAAAAACAGGATTTAAATTGCCATGTGACCAGGACAATTAAAGAAGTAAATCATTTGGGCAGCAGAGCATGGAATAGACATTAGGGGGTCATGAAGAGACAACAGATAATAATAATAATAATAATAATAATAATAATAATAATAATAATAATAATAATAATAATAATAATAATAATAATAATAATAATAATAATAATAATAATAAGAAGAAGAAGAAGAAGAAGAAGAAGAAGAAGAAGAAGAAGAAGAAGAAGAAGAAGAAGAAGAAGAAGAAGAAGAAGAAGAAGAAGAAGATGATGATGATGATGATGATGATGATGATGGAAGGGACCTTGGAGGTCATCTAGTCCAACCCCCTGCTCAGGCAGGAAACCCTATCCCATTTCAGACAAATGGCTGTCCAGTCTCTTCTTTAAAACACCAGTGTTGGAACATTCACAGCTTCTGGAGGCAGGTTGTTCCACTGATTAATTGTTAGATTAATAAATTAGTCTAGGTGAAGGAAGGCTAGAAATTGTAATGGAACAAAAAGACACAATTTGGTAATAGACTGGATACAGACAACAATGAAGAGAAGTTTTAAATAGAACCAAGGCTACCTTAATCTTAGTGTGTTTACTTGGATGGATGAATAATGACATTTGGCCTTTAAGTCTGAGACTACGATGAAACATTCAAGCAGAGAATTCAGAGAAGCAGTTAGAGAAATGGGATTAGAGGGTGAAGGAGGCTTGGGTCTCAAGTCATAATGTTGGCAAGTGTGCCTGACACTAAGAGTGCACAACCTTTCTCCAGCACTCTTTAATGACATCAAAGTTGGCTGTTTTTCAGGCCTTGGCCCACCTTTAGTGCTTCAGCCCCTCTGCTTTAGATCATAAAGACTATTTTCCCAGATGCACGCCACTGGACACAGGTCTCCAATGGTCGTTTTGTTCATATGATTTCGGACACCTTCAATTCCACCCTTCAGATTGCAGTAAATTGTATCAATTCTTGTTAAGACCAGCCGTACCCATATAAACAATTTCAAAGCTAGCAGGTAACCAAGGTTAGGCATTGCTAGCATTTGGATAGAAGATCACAAGGAAATTCTAAGGCTTCCAGCTAGATTGGGAAAACAAAAGGGGAAAGCAAATCTCTTCCATAATGTTGCCCATGAAAGCTGCATGGATGTAGTCAACAGGAGTCAGGTTCCATTTTACTTTTTTTTTTTTTTTAAGATACAGAATATCTTGGAAAAATGTGGGGACACAAGTAAGAAGACCAACGTTATCTCCTGCTTTTCAGTGGTTACCCGTTTGGAACCAATGCATAGGGCCAAAATAAAGACTTAAGTGGAGAAATAAATAAATCAGCCTACCTGTGAGTCACAGTAAAAATACAGTATTTGGAATGTGGCAAAGAAAAAAACAATCTTAATAGTGAAAATTGCATAATATCACAAAAGCAAGATTTTAATTGGTCCCATGAATAATGTGGCAACTCAATGCAGCTTGGCAAAATGGCCACAGAAAGAGAAAATGCAGCACAAGAGGGACTACTTTCTCTCCAAAGATAAACGTACCTAATTATTCTGCAGGCTGGTGTGATTTTATGGCCCTGAAAGAGGCCTAAGCAGCTGTGTGCCATTGATTTCTGGATTTCATACAAGCCGAGGGATAGTACGGTTGCCTTTAATTTGACAGATAATAAATGACAGTGCCTGAAAGGAACCCAAGTGAAGGCTAGCAAATCTTGTTTCTCTTTCAGATGGACTGTTGAGCTTCATGTACACCTTTATTTGCTACTCCCGGGGTAGGCGGGCTTCAGGCTTGTCAGTTCTCCATTATTGTCTTAATGTGTACCAACCACAGCTAGGGGCAAAAGAACTGCAAGCAGCCTTACCACTGAGCAGCTGGGAGCATCGGGAATTTGCCTTTGGGAGCAGAACTGATCTGAGCACACAAACATCATCATCGTGATGATCTCAAACTCTCTTTCTTCCCATAACTTAATGCTGGTGGAGAAATCCTTTGGCTGCTGTTGCAAAAAGGTCACTGGGAATCAGAAACATGACGTGATCTTCTGCTAATCTGCCAGTTATACAGTAATTAGTTCCTACCTACATTCTTCTGGCCATCTCCATTCTTCCCATCTCTATCAGATCTTTCCAGTACTACTCTGGCCTGGATGTACTCATGAACTACATATTCTGATTAGCATTAACTGACCAAATTCCCTGGTTGCATTTTTGTCATGGTACTTGCAATGTTTTTCATTTGGCCAAGGTATTGAAATGGGGATTTTTTCTGAACACAAAGCATATACTCCACCTTTTATATACCTCTCCATTTTGGGTCTCTCTCTCTCTCTCTCAACCACTCAGGTGGAAGAAATAGGCAATTAATCCTCAGCAATGATGTCACATTTTATGTGGGTGTTCAAAAGATACTCTTGAAAGGCATCCTCTCTTGCATCTTATCCTTTGGCATTCCTTCACCAGGGATCTGCTGTCTCTCATCACCACTGCCTGTCTACAGCCGATCCTCCCCTCTGTTTGTGAGGGGACTACAGTTCCCATGTTCACAACTACAGTTTTAAATTGGCTATAAGCATAGTGCAGGGGTGGGCAAACTCATGAGGCTAAGCCTTTATCTGGCTTTGTGCAGTTACTATCAGGTGTCTAACACATCCATTTTGCCTCTTACTCTCCTACACAATGAGAACAAATTACTCAATTAAGAATTTTTAATTGAGAAGTGGATCTTTAAGGTTTAAGGCTAAATGCCCCTTTCCAAAGACGAAACAGTAGCAAAAATGTTGGTCCTGCCCATTTTGGCGATACTAGGGCATGTTCAGAGGACCACAAAAAAAGTAGTGGCAGTTGCCCATTCAGGCACCTTGTCTAAAAATTTGCCCTAATGATGATGAAAATGACCCCCAGAAGGACCAGTTCTAGACATTTTGGTACCCTAGGCAAAGTCATAGTGTGGTCTCCCCTTTGGTTTGGCTCATATTTCAATTTTGTTATACATTTCAAAAAGGTGCTCTCTTATTTCTTTTTTTTTTTCCTTCAGTGTTTTTTAGCTTTATGCTTACAATTTTCAGCCCTGGACAATGTTTTTTTCTTTTCTTTTCCTGAACCTTTTCAGCACCCATTGATGTCAGATGTCAGTAATTCTGCAAAATTGTATTTAAGCCATGAGCTGGCACAAAGAGTGTGCCACTACTGTTTTTCTGGGCATAACCTTGGAGCGCTAATAGTCATAGAACTCACTCTTTCAGTATCTTCTTGCCAGATCTTTGCCTTCTTTCAGTTATATATTATCTGCTTCCTAGCTGTAATAATCATTTCTTTTTCATGACTTGCAACACCTGGTTAGTGTACTGTTCACTACCACTCAAAACGGACTTTGTGGGTAAGTGTTTTCAAAAAACAAAGAAAGAAAGAAGTGTATGTATTTATTAAATTTAGATGCTGTCTATCTCACTTTGCAAAGCGAATCTGGGTGGCTTAGTTCTAAAGCGACAAGCAATGATAATCAGATTTTATATTGTGTATTTCTGATATGTAGAACTGGCCCTGCCTCTAGAAATCCATTTTTGTAATTCTGGGTGTGATTTGTCAGATAGTAATTCCTTCCTTCATGCAAGGAGATTTCAAGAATCCCTCCAAAAGCCCTGAAAACGTAATTTATATTTAGGTGGTCTCAGATAAGAAGAAGCAGGATTTGTTCACCTTATGCTTTAATATGACTTTACTTAATTTCCCACTTGCAAATTAAGAGATAATCTGGTATTCAGTTACTCTTTGAATTTTTCGCTTCTCTGAATTTTGCAAGATAGTGCTTTGATTAAAAACGTGTACTATAAACATGAAAATGTGTAAGATTGTGTGAAAATAATACAGAGAAAGTTACATGATATTTAGGGAAATTGTTTTCAATTAGGTAGCTGTAAATTAAGAATGTTTCTATGTATGTGTGTTTTTTAATTAAAAAGTGATGCAAAAATGGGACAATCCAAACTGAAAAATATACCCACATGATGTGGAAGCATCTAATTATACCAACTAACTTATAGGGTGGTAGATAAAATTACTGTTTCAATCTGCAAATAGTTGCCACAGGGCACATCAGATATGAGCACATCATTTCCATCACACAACTTTTTTCTAATTTAAGAGCCCTGATGATGCAGTGGCTAGAATGCAGCATTGCAGACTAACTCTACTCACAGCCATGCGTTCGATTCTCACCAGCTCAAGGTTGACTCAGCCTTCCATCCTTCCAAGGTCGGTAAAATGAGGAGGCAGATTGTTGGGGACAATATGCTGACACTGTATACCACTTAGAGATGGCTATAAAGTACTATTGATGGGTATATACGTCTAAGTGGTATTGCTAGTGCTATTAAGATGCTCAAAATATTAGCAAATCGTTTTTGCAGCTCCATCATATGTAAAAATTCAGTTTGCAGAAATGCTGCCTCACTTACATTCACTTTGTCTGACTTATGTGTCTTATGTGTCCCAGGGCTGTACATGCTTTATAAAGATTCAGAAAGGTTTTGGGCCTTTTTATAGCTTTTGTAGAAGCCTGAGAAAGTGATGCTGCTCGTTGATGAATTGCCTTATCTGTAATGAGACTTACAGTTAAGGCAACTCATAAGAGTTACCGATAAGCCAAATAGCAGTATATTTTTTTTCCAAAATAACATGCCATGTGTGGACTTCAACTCCCAGCTCAGGTGGAAGCCTGAAAAACAATCAGGCTGCTTTAAAGAACAGCAGAGAGTTGCTGTGCTCATGCAAATTTGCCAACCATTTACCTTTGCAGGAAAGTTTGAAGTCATTGGTTTCATTTCAGGAGACCTCCAGGGAGAGACTGATAAGTAAGGAAGAAATATATCAAAGTTTTAAGAGTAGAAACCACTGTTTTGGCTGGAAATTCAGGTTGAAGAGGACCAACACCAATGTGTAAGATGAACAGTGTCCTTCTTTTAAAAAAACGTTTCTATTAAATAATTCCCCCTTGCAGTATCCTAAGCAATGAGACCTTTTTTTTGTCTCTATTGTGAGAAGCTTCCCATCAGCCTTGCATGGATGCCATTTTGTTACAACATGCAAATGTGTAGAGGAGGTTAGTAGGCTCTCAAGCATGGTGCTTGGGGGTTGTTTATCAGATCTGTGTGTGTGTGTATATATATGTGTGTGTGTGTGTGTGTGTGTGTGTGTATGCTTTGTATAAATAAATCTAGGGATGTCAGGAATATAGGCTGCTTTGTGTGGGCATTAATGCTTTCAGTGGCGCACAGTAAATTTACAGTTTACTTTCATCTTCATAGCCTTTCTACTGCTTTCAAAAATAGTCTCATACCTGCATGTGTGTGTCTGTATATATATATATATATAAAAGTTATTATTCACAACTGTATACTTCTATAAGTGAGCGCTAGCAACATCTCAACCAAAACCCAAAGGGAAAAAAATTGTTAATCTCTCACTTCATGCTTGCGATTAAAGGAGACGATTGGAAAAGCTATTGTAAAACACCACGCTCCCATTGGGAATTATAATGCCTTTAAATTGAAACATACAGAACGAAGTCATCTTAGAAAACCACATTAACTGAAAAGAAACCCGTGGTAGAAATAGTGGCAGGAAAAATAAGTGGAAAGAGAAAAAGCCGCCACTGAAGAGTTTGGAGGGAGCAACATAAGCTAGCTAGATGACACCTTCCTAGAGTGGAATCCAAGACTGTCCTGTTCCTTTTTGTGCTTCAGCAAAGATGGATAGAGTAGAAGTATCTCAGTTAAGGGCTTTTAACAAGCTGTCAATAAACAATAGAATTCAGGAATAGATGCAAAGATCTATTATGCATCAGAATTATCTTTTTCTAAAAAAACAGAACTCTGTTTTGAAAACCGTTTTTATATTTTTGCATAGTAAAGACATAAAGTTAAAGAAACATAATTTTAAGATGTGTAGGCTTATGAAAATCACTTAAAGTATTTTTTTTTAAGCCAATAAACATTCCCTTCTCCTCCTAATAGTTAAGCAATTCAAAAAGATTCTATTAAGACTGAAGGTATTTGTAAGAGGTGCATTTCATCTCAAGGGTGGAGAGAATTGTTATCAACAAAAGCAGTGCCTTTCTGAAGCAGAAAACAGACTTTTCTGAAGAAAGCTGATCCAAAGGAGTTAATTGGTTTCATGGTAATTCTGCTTATCTTTGCCAACCATTAAAGAAGTCTGGATTGCACACAAATTCATTTTGGATTCAGCCTTCCCTCTTCACTTTGGTGAAGCAACCGAGTAGAACAATTTTATAGCGTCCAGAGAGACAAAACTAGTTAACCATCAGAAATGATATATCTCACGGCAAAACCTTTGCAAAAGTCCCAGAAAAGAGTATCCAGAAAATATATGCTTTATACATAGAAATGGTTCCGTTATTTGTTAATTTCCTTGTAATCAGATGCTACCAAGTGCAGCCATCTATATACAGATTTCCTGGGGCTATTGGCTTTTTAATTAGATATGACTTTTTAAGAAAAATGAAAAATCTGATCAAAATGATGATTAAATTGTGCAGAAATAGAAAAATTATTTGTGTATACTGTTGCATACAGAGGGATAATTTTAATAAAAGACATCAAATGTTGGCTATTTTTTTTGGGTCATGAATATCCAGCAGATGGACATTAGTCCTCCTGTAGGGCCATTTTATTGTACACAATGCTTGCCATCAAGCCAAAGAAAGATATACTCCAGAAACAACTATTTCTTGTGATCCCATCGTCCCTCTCTTACGCTATATCTACACGATGTTTTGCAGGTCTCTTTTGGATTGGATCATTTTTATTAAAGTCACACTGAGTTTGTTGTCTTTAAAAAAGGTGCAAACCCAGCAAATGTGCAGGAATAATCAAACTAGCAGCTCAGTTGTGCCTTTTGGTTGCTTGGTGGTTTTGCTTAGGATTTTACCTGCACCAATTCTAACAGTTCCATTTGGAATGTCTTATACCGAAGGGCTGCGTCATGGCTATGAGCAATCCAATATGGTCTTTGTAAAAGATTTAATATGAAGCTGTTATCAAAGCTGTGGGAGGTTCTGCCCAAAGGGAAAGCTCACCCTGATTGCATTTACAATTGCAGTGGAGTGTTGCTGAGAATTGAAGTTGGAAAAAATAGTATTGCCAAATATTAGATTGGTCATAACTTCTTAAAGTATACTATATCGGCCCCCATAGGAAAGTATGTGCACATAGTTTCTTTAAGAAAATATGCTGTTGCTGTGGTAGGATAGGTAAGTTCAATGTAATAGTGCTAATAGTTTAACTGGAAGCCTACAGATAAAATCATTGCTGCCTTTTTCTCTGAATGAATGCTAGAAGCTTTTTCCTGAAACTCTTTTATTGATGTGAAAGCTCCTACAAGAAATCTAAACAAATCTACTAATGAAGCTTTATAACCCAAATTGCTTATATCCTGCAGAGAGACTCCAAACGTGGCTTCAGACAATCTTTTCCTTTCTCTTTTTTAATTTTATTTGCAGACATTAATGCTGGTTGTAATGCATTCTTCTGTCTTAGGTTATATTAAGTGGGATCTCAGGAGATCTAGAATGTCCAAAGCAGTTGACTAGATAATAGAAATTCTGAGCACTTCCAGATGCCCCAGGCTTTCGGTCTCCCAATCCTTCTGGATACAATTTAAATGCACATGAAATCAATCTCAACTCCTTGAGTGTCTTCTGCTCTATTGTAGGAGGGCAGGCCAGGGCTTTCTGCGCATCTAGAAGTAAAGAAAAGTGCTGGTGAAAAACATGACAGACAATTGCTCATTGCTTCTCAGTTTCAAGTTATTGCAGAGGTTTCCTACCTACCTTAAGGATCTCCTCTCAACAAATCTATAATCTCCACACTGTTTTGAAAGACTTCCCGGTGTTCCCAGAAACCAAATTACAGAATGTAGAGCACTATTTTAATCCAACCGGGTGTTTTGTCATTTTTCCTTCTTCCCTATTTGCTCCCTTAAAGTGGCATTTCAACAACTGAATGGGTCACCATGGCAAGTCCCTAGTGGCCCCCTCCTTTGATCAGCAAGAGGTTCATCTTCTGCCAAAGCCACAATTGCACCTTCACCTACTGCTGTTACTGACCTGGGTTAGACTAAGCCCAAATGCCACTTTATAATGCCTTGGTAAGACCACACTTGGAATATTGCATCCAATTTTGGTCACCACAATATAATAATAATAATAATAATAATAATAAAGTTGGAAGGGACCTTGGAGGTCATCGAGTCCAACCCCCTGCTCAGGCAGGAAACCCTATACCATTTCAGACAAATGGCTGTCCAGTCTCTTCTTAAAAACTTCCAGTGTTGGAGCATTCACCACTTCTGGAGGCAGGTTGTTCCACTGGTTAATTGTTCTAACTGTCAGGAAGTTT